>CM065354.1:12599500-13180455 GCA_033032245.1 Poecilia picta
CTTAAATAAGCAGCATAGCATATGTACACTTAGATTAGACAGATTAGATAATCTAAAGGATGACTGGTAACAGGAGAGAACTGTAATCAGTTCTGCACATCAAACAGAGTTGTTGGAATATGGAAAGCCTAATAATGGACCATATATGGCAAGCTGTTGTTGTATTTTATACTTATAACATCTAGGGCTGAAATGATTAATCGTGATTAATTGATTGAACTAATCGTCAACTAATTTAATAATAGATTAATCTTTAGAGTAAACAGACTCGTAAAAGACCATTTATTGGAAACAACACAATCAGATCAGTATTTAAGCAAAATTGTACAAAAATATAAACATTTCACATTTTAGATTAAAAAAAACTTATCTGTAAATGTTTCTATTCAAAACTCAAGTGGCAGTTTTAGCTTCACATAGTTCAAATTCTGCAAAAAAAAAAAAAAATCTCCTATTAAACACCATTTGTCAACATTATTATCATGTCTACTAACTATATCCAAAATGTTTCATATTATGACAAAATAATCTACACATTTTACTAAATTTGGCTGGTCTATAAATTGTCCTGGTAATTATTGTAATAAACAATAATATTGATGTTTGCCTTCTCAAAGATCGATAATCTCTATTTTATAAAGGCCATCTAACACTAGAGCTGGAAAATATTGTAACCAAAAATATTGAACAAAAAGGAAATGAAAATCAAACACAACAGAAATCATAAATAGGTTAAGTCTTCCAGATTTACTAGACTAAAATGAAAAACAAACCATTTCCTGAAATGTTAATCTTTCTGGGATTTTTTGTGTATTTTTAGCAACAAGAACAGGATTTCTCTCACTCTTGCTTTATTTTTCCAAATTTACTAAATGAACGTCCCCATATCTGTACTTTGTAAAAGTCTTATTTCTAAAAATGTACATTTTACAAGATCTTAATTGTAGCTTTTTTGAACATTTGCATCTTTTTTAGAAAAATTAATCAACATTGATTATTAATGCGGTTCTGCTTGAAATGGCTGAACCAAGTTTTCATGAACTGTGATCAAGGACCAGCCAAAAATCATTCCGAGGGCTTCAAATGGCCCATGCACCTCACTTTAAAAACCCCTTAAAACCTTGAAAAGACATTTCTGAACAATTTCTGCTGCTTAAAAATTAAACTAAAAACCAAGTAAACAAGTAAAACAGTGAAATATTTGTCAAACATTTGCCCATCAGTTTGACTGAAAACCCGTCAAAACGGACCTCAAGTCCTCGGTGTCTGTGTTTCTAAGAACCTGTCTACGTTGTCCTGAAGGAGCGACTCGGGGAAATTGGCCTTATTCCCCACACACTCGGAGGGAAGTGGCAATTAAAGCGCTGATTAATGTGAGGCCACTCTTGAGCACAACTTGGTAGGGGGCCGACAGAACAGTGGGGAGATGGGGAGATAATTCAGAAATCTCCTGACCTTGTGCTTATTATCTCCGGTTAATGACTGCTGCTGGCCTCTTGATGGGAACCTGGTCAACCTGCCGGCTTCGTTTTCCTTATTTGGTGTGTTTTCCTGGTTCTGGATCCTCAGGAGTATTAATCTAATTTGTTTGTCTCGTCCTCTCAGACTCGTTTCTCCAAACGCAAAACGCTCCTTTGTTTCCGTCCCTTACAACCAAACCTATTGCAGCTTAAAAATAATAAAATAATCAATATTTTTTGCATGTTTACCTCTGAAAGAAAGCCTTTCAGTCCTTTTTTGTGGCAGACTATCGTTTTCATATTTTAAAGTTTTGCTGATGATGATAAAAGATGTAATATGACCTCACAAGATTCAACATTGCTTATTTTAATTTATTTTATTGTGTAAAGGTTTTCATAAAATCACTATTTTATTCTCCAAATACGATGGCTTTTCTTTGTTCATAATTTTCCGACTTTATTCTGGTAATACTCCCAAGTTTTTCTTGTGTTGTTAAAGCTTTATTTCAGTAATAGTTTAACTTTATCTCTTTTTACAACTTTTTTCTCATGTTTTGACCTTTTCTGTTGTAAATATAACTTTTTTATGATGATATTTTGACTTTCTCTCGATTTCTCTAGTTTTTTTTCCCCTCATATTTTGGCTTTATTCTTCTACTTTGATTTTATTCTCAAAAAATGATTTTTTTTCTTGTATTAATCTATTTTTTGTGACTAAATATTATTTTATAAATGCAACTTTTTTCTCATAGTTCAAATTTATTGTAATTTTTGCGACTTTATCCTGGTAAATAACTTTATTCTTGTAATTTAACTTTCATTTTGAGTAGCCTGATGTTACTGTGTTGTTTTGGCTTAAAAAATCCCTCAGAGTGCTCATCCTTTTTACGTGGATCTTTGTTGTATAATTGATCTTTGGAAACATGATCAGGACTTTGACTAGGCCAGATACAGGCCTCAGTATCTTCAGACAAACAGGAATGCTCTGATGAGTTCCAGCTGAAGTTAATGGATTTATAACAGTTAGATTTATTAAGATGTACCTTGAAACCTTTTAAACGCCCATATAAGGCTTTGATATGTAAATTTTGACATTACTCGGGGAATTACTACATTGCCCAGAGTGCATTTCTTCCTGTGAAAGACTTCAAAGTCCAAACTGGAGGCTGTTTAGATGATGAGAAACTTGTTGTCAGCTGCTTGATTGATTCCTATTGATCCATAATGTGATCAGATTCCTGATGGTGGAGGTTCAACCTGAGGCGGCGGCCAGAACCGGCTCGGTTTGAACCCAAATCAGAGCTGACACGCATTGCTAAAGATGCCAATGCTAATTAATTAGCATCTCATTTTGATCCGACAGGAAGCGGCGCTTGCGTCTCAATGCCATTTCCCCTCCAGGCTCCGTCAGGGTCAGAATCGCCTCGTAAAAGGAGGAGGGCAGGCGCGGTCCCCGTTACCGCCGGCAACCGTGCCGCCGTCCCGGTTTCGGAGCAGATCAAAAGGCGACTTGAAGCGCGTCTCGGCGGAGTTATTAGCATGTTGACGCCGCTGATTGAGACGGGAAGGAGGTGGAGAGGTTAAAACCGCTCCAGTAATGGCCCCCGCGGCGGCAAAACAACCGGCTGCTGCGACGATTTCACCATGCTCGTCTTCACCGCAGCTGCAGGGCGGGTTGCTCAACTTATTTTGGTTGCAAAAATAATGAAAGTGACAAAACACTCTAATATATTCAGCAGCGGCATAAATGGGTCGCAAGTTCAGTCAGGAGAAAAAATCCAACTCCAATTATGCTTATGGTACTTAAATTTAGCAACCTGCTTAAAAAAACCCAAGTTTAATGTAATAATACAGATTTAGGCGTCTGAACACAATGCCTGAGTGGAAAGACAACAGCAGAGGAGAAGCTGTTGGTTAGTGTGAAAGGTCAGAAGGTCGTTTCCATGTCAGTCATTCTGCAGTGAGAGAGAAGAGAGGTTTATGTAGATGGAAAACGCTGAAGGAGATGGTGGACATCTTTAACCCTGACTGAAATGGCGGCCATCTTTAATCCTCCCTTCATTTCAGATTGTCATCAAAACCAACAGGAAGTTTAATGTTCTGCCTAAGATTATTCACAACGCTCCAGGTTGGATATGCGCCATCCAACCAACTGTCCAACCATTTGTTTAGCATCCATCCATTCAACTGTCCATTTGTTTAGACGTCCGTTCGTTCGTCCTTCCATCCGTCTTCTACCGTTGACCAACCATCCGTCCGCCATCTTGTATTTTTCTTGTTTCCTCCTCCATGTTTAAAGCCTGACCTCAGCAGAATAATTTGCCTCAAACTTGTTTTTATACATGTATAAAATGATCTAAAGTTTCTGTAAACCCAGAGGAACATGGAGGAACCCTGTTAGCTGCTGAAATGCGACACCGTTCTGTGGCGTCCAGCAGTGTGTTTGTTGGCAGCATCGTGTCCTGAAGCCTGAAACTCCTACAGCTGTTAGTGCTGCACAGTCTGAATACATGCAGCTGAAACATTTAAACTCTGAGTGGCGGAGGGATTCAGGTACGCTGGAGAAAAACACCCAGCAGTCCAATCCTCCATTTCCCCACTTCTTCTTCTTTTTCATAAACCCCTCTGGTTTCCCACTGCCTCCGCTTTGTTTTCCTCTTCCCCAGCAGTTTACATGCAAACAAACGGAAAGCTGCAGCAAACCTCCGAGGTGGAAACGACGAAAGCCAGAGGAGCAGAACTGATGGGTTTGATCAAATTACGGCGAAGCTTTCCCAGTCTCAAGACCTCAACGTTTGAACTTTATCTGCGGCGATTCGCTCCGCATGTTTCCAGGTCTGCAAACGAAATGAATTGATATGACGGTTGAAATCGGGTAGACAACAACAACAAAAAAAAAGCATTCTTCTTGACTTCAGGGGAACTTTCTGCATGTTTACCTGTTAGCTCTTGATTTCTTGGATCAGACAAAGACTCCCAACATTTGTTGCAAATTAAGTCTTGAAAGAGAGAAGGCACCTCTAAGCTGCAGCCTGCGGGGCGTGTGGGGGGTGCAGTAGGTAGACTGAAGCGCCCTGCTGCTGCCGACCGCACCGCCGCAGTCAGATACTGCGGCTTATTGAATCCAGGCTCTGCGGATTTGGGGGAGCGAGGCTCGGCTCGCCCGCCCAGTCAAACCACAACAGAAGACACGAAAACAAACTTCTCAGAATAGCTGTCCTCTCCGTACTTTGGCTGCCGGTTCAAAGATCTGCGGGGAGATGTTTGATCTCCGTTCAGCAATCAGAGGAACGTTTAGCTCTCTGGTGGCCCCAGAAGGCGGCGGGGAAAGGTAGCGTCTCACATTTTGCCTCAGGGAAAACCTGAGGCGACTTCAGTTATTAAAGAAAAAGCTTTCAAAACAACCTGTGCAAGAGGAATTACCCCCTAAATTTAATAACTTTAGTTTACTTTAACTTCTAATGAGTCTTTTCTATCATTGCTGCGTTTGCATTGATCATAAAATTGCTCAAACTATAATTGCAAAAATTGAAAAAACACATTTTTTGATCGTTTTTGGTTAGAATAAGTTGGCTTTTTGTGTACTTTGCATTTTAAAGTCGTGATTAACAACAGGAAGTTACTACTGGTGGAAACGACAAAGAAGACAAAGTAGTAGAGAAGCTTTGATGGAAACATGCCAATTTCTAAAATGTTTTGGATCTAAAATGAGGTCGTTTTTTGGCTATATGAACATTTTTTGCATTTTGGTTAACTGCAAAATACACACTACTTGCATAAACAAATCATGTAACTGGATGTTCCTGCTGGTGGAAACCACCAAAAAGGACGACAGGAAGTAGTAATAAATTGATGGCACTTAATGTTTTTAAATTACTTATCGCATGAAAAAACGTATTTACATATGATTTTAATTATGTTAATTGAAATTGTGTTTTTTAGGACAAGCTCTGCTAGCTGTCGAGTAGCACAGCTAGCAGCAGAGCCTCAGGATTGATTGACAGCACTAAGACCCGCCTCTTGGCTCTGATTGGTTGTTTCTAGATAGCTCTGGGAGAAGGCAGAGTTAATTTTTTTTTCACAGATTATCTTTCTCATACCAATCTGTCAGGAGATAGTGACAGTTTTTTGTAAAAGTTATATACAAATATTATTTTCCAGCATTATGGTGGGATTCTGACCCACTCTGGTTTGCAGATTTGACGAAATTCAGATAAGTAGGACAGTTTATGATCCCTCCAAAATTTCTCGATCTGATTTAAGTTGCCACTTTTTCTTTTTGACACAGTCATAGGTGGATTGGGTTGGCGGTGTGCCTCAGGGCATTGTCCTACTTCATCAGATGGGTTTAAACCAGAAGTTAGACTTTCCTTTGAGATCTTTTAACCTACTTCATGCTGTCAGATCGGTACCATTTCCTATACAGAAGATTTATTGATCCTTCAGGTGATCAGTCTTTGGTGTTGGTTAGTTTTCTAAATATCTAGGTTAATTACTGCTGTAATAAAGATAAAAAAGTATCTTATCACATGAAATCAAGCTGTTTCTGTCTCTAAATCAGCTCAGATTGCATTAAATTTGTTAAATCTGAAACATTTAAGTGCAACAAAAGACTCAGAAACCAAAAATCTGTAAATACTTTTTGACTGACTCATGTGTAAATGTTTAAATTCCTACATTTTGCACCTGAACGCCCTAATAACAGGGCTGCAAATGCTCCAGTTTAATATCTTGTGAATCACTAGAGAAAGTAGTAAAAGATTCATAAATCTAAAAAAAAAATGGCAAAAAAGTTTTACCTTTAGTTTCCGCTATTTGAATAGTTCTTAAAAACCGTTCTGACTCAAAGGTTTCTATATCCAGGCACAAAATTATTCATTTATAATTCATTAATTGCATTAATGTAGTGGCTGTGAATTATGCATAATCATCCTAACTTATTAATGGGCCGACTCTCTGCTTTAACAATAATAAATATGAAATTAAAAGAATAAGAGTAAAAGACGGCAAGTAAGTGGAACGTTTGTAAGAGTTAAAACAAAGATGTAATAATTTCCAGAAATACGTCTGGAGAACTTTATAATGAAGAGTGGGTCTTCTGGGGAACGCAGCTCCAAAACTTAACATGATCAAAGCTGCGTTCACAAACACAGCCGGCCAGGAAGTGTTGAACATCTCAAAGATTTGCATATGTTTTCATTTTCCCAATGAAAAATAGATAGTCGGATGAGAGACTGGAGTCGTCTTTGTTGGCTGAATTAAACCACCTGTGACCACGAAGCTGCACGAGAACAACAACCAGCTGCTGGTTCTCTAATTGGCTTTAATGTTTGGACAGAAAAATAACTTTTATATATTTTATGACCCAATTCTGTGAGTGTTTTCATGAAAAATTATGAGAAAAACTGACAAGATTATAGTTTAAAATGTCATTTTCTTGCTATGTAAAGCTAATTAACACATTTTATTACAAACAATTAACAGTTTATTATGCATTTGTTAAATCGTAACTACAAAAAATGTATTTATTCATTGAATATTTAGCCTTAAATTATATTAAAATTGTTTATAATAGAAAAAAGTATTAAACTGTATCAAATAAATATAAAGACAAAGATATATGTATTTATTAGCTGGGCATTTTGATTTAAATTATAAATTAGTACTTCATAGCAGAAAATTGTTATGCATTTATTAATCTTTAACTAAAAAGTAATAAAGACTAATACACTTGAATATGTATGTATTAGCTGGGTATCTTTATTTAAAATGTGTAATAATTCTTTATAACAGCAAAGTATGCTTTAATATACATTTATTAAGCTATAACTAATTATTATAAAGACTCAAACACTTTAATGTATATTTATTAGTTGGTTATTTTTGCTTTAAGGTATGCAAAATGTCTTTTGTCAGTAATTACTTTATTTCAGGTGGTCAATATAATAAGCTAGAAATCCTGATTTTTGAATGTAACTTCAATAAAGCAAGAAATACGCTAATGCTAATGTTACGCAACACAGATAAAGATGCATCTGATTGCTGTTATGCTTCCACGCCTCTTAGCATGTTCTCAGGAAGAAACATGCTAATGCTAATGCTAATGTTACATAACATAACAAGATCCCCTTTTTGTTGTCATGCTTCCGCATCTCTTAGCACGTTTCTGAGAGAAAAAAAACATGCTAACGCTAATGCTAAACCGTTGATATCTGAATCAGAACTGAAAAAGTGGATCGGTGCATCCCCATTTCCAATCCACTGTATTCAGCACAAATCTTAGTAGATATTTTAGTTATTTTGCGTTTCCTGATTCACTTTTTGCATCGTAATTTAAAGCCCAAAATGTCCCGAGGCGTGCCTACTTAGCATCAGCATCCATCTGTTTTTGTTTGGTAAATATATTCATGTATATTTTTGTGTTTCAGTGATGCAGCTTTAAGATATTTGAGCAGAAGATAATGGAGTTAAACAAACAGCAGAGACGCTGATGTACATTATGAGAACATGAATGCATAATTAGCCCGGCCAGCCATTGGCATATTGTAATTAATGTGCCGCCTGTACGTCGAATCAGTCAGAGGCTCGCTCTGATTTGGGCGTATGGCGGCGGATCAGATCCTGGGATAATTGTGGGCGAGTCCGGTCCCTCTCTCTCCCTCTCTTGAGTCTCCAGAGGACGTTAAAAACCGTAACTCCCCCCTTCGTCATCTGAACATGTGCCCTGCAGAGATCAGGACGGGGAAAAAAAGTGTTTTACATTCACAGATGATCCTAATTTGGTGTGGTTTGGAGTGTAATTTAGATCAAACACAGCCATGTAAATGAGTCAAGGTTTTCATAATTAGGTGGCTCAGCAAAGGGGTGGAGAGCGAGAAGGAGAGGAACCCGGACCACATCAGTGGGAGCGGCGGCCCGTCCAGAAACGGGTCGCTCCCAGCGGCGCGCGGCAACAAAACGGGTCACTCTGCGCCGCTCTGAGCGCTGGCTGGCTGCCAGGCGTCGGGCCTGAAACACTGCGGCTAAAGTTTGGATTTAACCAGAGACACAGATTAACAATTAAATCTGAAATCATCCCAACTGGGACTTTATGTGACAAACAAAGTCTGATTAGTTTTATCGGGACTTAGTGTGACACAAAAAAACACAACATAAAAGGGGGGAGGACAGGATTCATATTTTCAACAATATTTTTAAAAAAAGAGAAATAACTTTCAGTTTCTTCAGACACCATCATGCGGTGGGGTCCTGTCCTTCATTGCAATGGCAGCATCTTTTTACTTTTATTAATATGGCAGCATCTTTCTATGGGGATGGTTTCCTTTCTCCTGGCAGCATCATGCTGTGGACTGATTTTTTCTTCTTGATAATGGCAGCATCATACTATTACAATGCTTTTCTTCATTTTAATACTATGTCAGTGTATAATAAATCAAGCTTCTCTCTGTACCATCTAATCCTGATTATTTGCTCTAGAAAGTTTCAGAGGTTTATAAACTTTATCAGCTGTTGAATCTGTTTGTGGAGAAACTTGGTTAATCAGCGAAAGCCTCTTGGTTCATCAAGTTGTTGAATGGTTGAAATGGTTTGACCTTTAGCCCCAGAGCACCGTACTCTAGCCGTTTCCATGCCAACAGCGTGAAAGCGTGCTGCAGGAAGCTGGTGACGCTCAGTTTACCAACATCAAGCTGCTTTGTCTGTGGGTCTGAAAGTACCGACAGTTTGCCGGGTTCCTCGTGCCAGAACGTGCAGAAGTTTCCGCTCCGGCTCCGCCGGACGCCAGCGAGGGGCCGGAGAGGCCACCTGCACAGAAGGTAAGCGCAACATGGCGGGATTGTGAACCTCCCCGGGGATTCTGGGACGGCCACATGGCCCGCCGGATCTGCCAGGGTGGCCCTGGCGACACCCGGCTGGGTGCCGCGCCGGGGATTAGCGCGCGGTGCCACCTAGCTGATGAAAGCGGAGCCAACAGGATTGTAGTCGGCCGCCCGCCTCCGTTTCTCTCTCTCCCTCTCTCTCTCTCTCTTTTCCTCTCTCTCTCTCCACAATCTTATTAGCTCCTCTTTGTTTCTGGCAGCGCATACATGCTACCATGCTGCTAGCAAAACCGCACTGCTGGCAAGCCGCAGGCAAAAGCCGGTCCAAGAAGGAGGACGTTACCTCGCTGATCCATCTGAGGAGTCGACTCCCTTCATGGGAAGTGGCACCTTCTCTTCCAGAATGATTGATGGCCCACTTTTAAAATAGATTGTGATGCTTTCTGGTCCACTAAATCCCTCAGGTTGAAACTTTACTGTTCAGAAAAGCTGAACTTCATGATCCAACCACAACTCTAAAGCCAGACCTTAAGATTGTTATGCAAAAAAGAGTTCATTATTAATTCAGTTACTTAGCAAACCAGCTTGTTATTTGGTAGTTTGACTAATTTTTTAAACAATTTTTAGGATTAGCAATACCACAGAAACGTTTACAGTCTTCCAGATCTGCGCTGTTTGCTTTGAGAACGGCCAGTCATTAGCATATCGGATAGCATAGCATGAAGGTATGTTAGATCCAAAGCTGCATTTTTGTACAAATATTTCAGATTAATATTTTGTCAAAATATGTGATACAGTACAAAACAAATGAGAATCTTTGATAAACAGTTTGAGGATTAGCAGAAGCTAACATCTATGGTCTTTCTGATCTACAACTCTTATTTTGGGAAGTGTCAGTAGTGTATGAAGTAGCATAGCATGTCGCTAATTCACATCCCAAGCTACGTTTTCTTCTCAATATTTCAGGGGTGCACCATGAAAACAAGTTTCAGCAGTACCACAGAAAACGCCTGCAATCTTCCTGATCTACGTTTCTAGCGGCAAAGCAAAGTTTTGGTTTAGCGCTTTAGCGTTTTTGCTAACTTTGAAAACTTTTACTGCACTCTAAATAATTTTTCTGGATAAATTCTAAATCACTAGTTTACTGTCAGTTGAATAAAGTCCAACATCGGAGTTAATGTTTTGGTTGCAGTTAAGAATTTTTTTTAGTAGTTAAGCATTTATCTTATGCTCTTATTTTGAAACAGATGAAGATGTTTTTTTGCTATTCAAGAAATTTCATAGAGTAATGACACGTGTGTGACAAGCAAATGAGGCAGCAACCAGCGGTTTTAAGAACCTGAACATAATTGAGTTTAGCACTTTAGCATTAGCTTTTTCTAAATACAATGCTAATATAGCACATTGTTGTTAAGGATTAGCACAGCTAATGTTTTAGCAAATGATTCCCACCAGTAAAAGCAGCTTCTGTAATTCCATTATGTTTCCAGCTTGGCATTAGCTTAGCATATTTAAAACCTCATCTTTGTGGTATAAAAGCATATTTCTACTTTCAATATAAAGTACTTTAATAGCAGCCAGCGGTGTACACTCTTCCTCCAATTCGCTAATGGTGCGCCAATGGGGAAGCTACTTTTTGGTTTTGCACTTTAGCATTTTTGCCAACTTTGAAAACATCTAAATAAAAATTTCTGCATAAATTCTAAAGCGATAACTTAGTTGTTGAATAGAGTTTGACATCTGTGTTAAAGTTTTGGTTATCGACTGTAAATAATGGTTGAATTTATCACTTTAGGATTAACATAACTAATTAGCATAGCTAACTTTTTAGCTAGTGATTCCAGTAAATGGAGTTTCTTCTGTCATGCTGTTGTCTTTCCGCCTTGGCATTGTGTTGAAGTATTTTTGAAGAAGTAGAAACTCTTAATTTGTTAGTGTAACGTTTGAACACCTTCTCTGGTTACAGTAAAGCTGTTAATAGGAAGCTGGGGATTAAAATAGCTTTGCTCTGGAGGACATAATCACTTATTCGTTTGAAGAGTGGAGCTCTTCTCCGTCACCCAGATGTATGTATGACATGTTGTAATGAAACCCTTCAAGTTACTGTGAAAATGACCTGCCATTCAAACAAATTAGATCTAAATGAAGCTTCTCGAACCCGTCCATCGCTCTCCTCGGTATGCGCCAGTCTCTGTGTGACGCTCTTTAATTAAAACTGTGATGTTTCTGCAGGATCCGCCGCAACCGGGACTCTCTTCTCCTTCTTTTTGATTTGGTTTGCAGTGATTTGAAGCTGGGAACCCTCAAACTCTGAAATAGAAAGTGTCACTGCAAGTTATTTCTAGATTTAGGAAAAGTTTTTGATGCCAAAAACGTAAAATAAGAGCATGAAAGGAATCAGCTGCACCCAGGGTGCCACACCAAATGGGGGCGTCCTGGAGTTAGCTCTAGCTTTCCCCATGAAAAAATATAATTCTTTTTTTTAGTTATTGTTTGTTTGATGTAACAAAATGTTCTAAGACAACCTTAGTAAAATTAAAAGTTTTTTTAAATAATTTTAATTTAAAATAATAATATATTCAAATGAATCTGGTTTCATGTGAAAAAGTGGTCACACCTTTTATACATCCTTTTTGGACACATTAAAATATTTCAAAATACTTTGACTGAAAATAGAAGTTTTGAAATCATTTTATTTAAATAAAAAAATAATAAAATCTACCCAAACCCTTTTGTTTATAAGTGAAAAAGTATTTCAACTCATGTTGATGTCTTTTTCTTGATACACTAAAATGCTTTCAAGGTAAAAATAGTAGAATTTGAACTTTTCAAATGATTTTTTTAATTTAAAGAATCTAGTTTAGTCCCAAGTGAAAACATATTCACCTCATAATTGATACTGTAAATGGACTTTACACAATCGTGGATGAACTTTTGTCCACTCTTCCTTGCAGAATTGTTCTTTTCCAACACTTTGAACTGTTTTCCATCATAAACAGATTATTTAAGGACCCACCAAAGCATCTCTATTGGATGTATTCCAAACTTTGACTAGGCCACTCTAAGATCTTTTGTCTCTCTTAAAAACAACAACCTGAGATTTAAAAACTGTGACTCTAAATAAACAAAATTGTGTTTTTAAATCAAATCTGACTCTGCTGGACCACCAGAAGTCACCTTGGGAGTCGGTCCCACCTTCCCTCCCTCTCTGGGCGACCCCCGGCCCTCTGCAGAGGGGACAGGCCTGCCAACCGCGCCACATGGCTTCAGGTTCGAGGGCAGCAGAAGTCCCTGCAGGGGCCCCGGAGCCGTTGGAGCCGGTAGCACCCAGCCGTCCCCGGGGAGACGGGGACATGGAGGACGGCGCCACCTCGGAGCTCTTCTCTTCCCGGTTCTTCCCTCCACCTCGTCCTCGCCGCTGCAGGCTACGCCTCGGACATGTGACAGCCTCATGCTGCATTAGCCATACACCTCTCTGTCCATGTCTGCCGCGCTCAGAGCCATGTTCGCTTGTGGAACATCAAAACTGGGACACGCGCTGCATGAGCCCCACGCCCACAGACACTCCAAACCGTGGAAAATATGGACTCTGTTCATTCTGTGGGCCTGAAATCAGAAGACAGCAAATGTTCTTTCTCAGTTTGACTCAAATGCTTCAGTTTTTACATATTTTTATTACTGTTATGTTTAAAAATACATTGAGCTGCAGTTATTTATGAAACGTTACACGGTAGTGGCAGCTACATGCTGGTGGGATAGAGGATTTTATCTAATTTATACACCCAAATTAGTCTCAATGCGACACAAAATGCACATTAATACACTGAATTCTATTAAATAATATAGACTCTTTATTTCACATTTTATTTCAAACATATAATTAACAATGATGTTATTTTCTATTTTTGATCACTAAATGTAAGCATTTCAAACAAATATACATTATTTTGCGTCTTTGTTTACATCATGACCCACCTGCAGTCCCTCCATGACCCCTAGTGGGGCCACAACCCCCGTGTTGAAAACCTGTTATTTACAGGAACCTTATTAATACAAATTTATTAGTAGAAATTCTTAAAAACCATTTATATCCACCCATTTTGTTCATATTTTGCATAAATTATAATGAATCTAATTGAAATTTGTGATTTTAATTCAAGAAAATCTGAAAAAAAAAATTATTTTCACAATAAGTAAATTAGAATTAAAAAAGAAATTGACCTTCATTTCACAAAAAACAGATAATGAGAGGGCTGAGTACAAAACATTAATATAAAAACAGTTAAACTTAACAAAAAATCACCACCTCTTGTTGATATTTTGTATAAAATCACAAATTGTATTTGACATTTATTTATAGAAGATTTAAAAACAATTTTATTAAACTTAATCCACATTTTTAGGGATATTTTGCATCAAATCACAACTAAACAAATTTAAATGTATTATTTTACTGTAAGAACATGTAAAAAAGAAGAAATAGTTTTTAATTTTATACAAAATCACAATAAATTTCAAAAACAAGAGGTACTAAAGCAGCAGAGTACATACTTTTTATTTGTATAAGATTTAAAAATAATTTTACTTAAATAATCCAATGCTTTTTATGAATATTTTTGTATAAAATCACAAATACCCTGAAATTTGTCATTTTAATGCAGGATTATATGAAGAGATAAATTTTGTTTCTGGTTCTCAACAGAGCAGCAATAAATAAACCATTTATTTTACAAAAATGACATTTCTTTCACCTTTTATTGTGCAAAAATGTATTTTAACATACTCTTTCTACTCATATTTTTTAAAAAACAACATTAGAAAAACACATTAGATGCATTTAAATATGTACTTTTCTGAATAGTTGTTTAAAACCTGAAGTAAGTATGAATATTTGTAATAAGATCGTGGTGAGGACTTGATTATGAGTATGAAAAAGGTTTGTTGTACCTGCTGAAGGATTCCCTGAATGTTGAGGCGCTGGAAGTCGAGGTAAACTCATTGTTTTTACGAGCTTTAAGGAGTCTGTAAACGGCGTCCCGGGGGAACTTTAAAGTCACATCACTCGTGGTTTTTATGAGACGACACGAAGCGCTTCGTGATCCAATATTCCCCAAGATGAGAGTTCGTAAAAGCCTGCTTATTTGCTCTTACAAGTATTAGTTTCTGTATTAGATTCCCTCCTCAATATGGGGCTCGTTTTGAACTTTCATAGCCTGAAAAGTTGGAGGGGAAGCAGAGAAGAAGACGGGGGTTTCCCTCCGCTGAGTTCATTAGCTCGCTCATAATCTGCCGATGCGGCGATAAAAAAACCAACACGAAGCTCCACGAAGAGTCTCCCTGACACGCCATTAAACGGTGATGCATGGCAGCGCCGCTCCAACTTTCTCCAGTTGAAAGGTCAGCGCAGGACTCTGTCAGTTCGTGGGACTTTGTGACGAGGCCATCTTTAATTGGAATAACCTGTTTACTCACAATAAAACCTTCCGGATCATTTTCCCGCTCTTTTATCTCCACGTTATCGCAGCATATGAAGCCTCGGCTGCTATCTTCCATCATGACGACTTCTAATGGCTTTTAAAGTAGTTACCTGCGCAGTCCTGACATTTATTACCAGGGTTTTCCAGCGCAGAGGTCTGCTGCTATCAGGAGGCGACATCATTATGAATTATTGTTTGTGGCTAAGGTAGAAAATTGTACTTTGTGGCTCTGTTTCCCCCGTGATAAATCAACCAGTCACTTCTCACATCTCGGACTCTGAAAGCTGCTGAGCGCAGGGCTTTTCTCTCCTCCAGCCATTTTTCCCAGCATTTCTCCGCACCGGGCTGAGTTGCACATTTCAGGCAGGAAAATAACGAAAGAGAGGGAGAATTTGTCAGTCGCTATCAGATGAGTGTTAACGTGCTTCCCAGGACAACTTTATCCTCGGCTACATCTTCGCTGGTAAAGTAATCCTGTATGTGGTGAAGGCGAGATAAGGCGCCAACGTTCGCTCACGTTGTAAACACGGAGGATCATTGCTCACCAAAAAGAAACGGACAATAATCTCCTGTCAGGATGGTTGAAGAGGAACGGGTCGCAGACGTGACCTGGAGGAATACGGGAAAGGAAGATGGAGAGAGCGAAGAAACAAACAGAAAATCTGAAAATTACAAAACTAGCTCAAAAAATGAAAATGGTTACCTAGAAAAATGTGAAAAACATGGAGAGTAAAGAAAAAAATTAAAATCCTGCTAAAACTACAAAATTACAACATTTATATTGAGATTGAACTACTTGCATGAAATACAAAAAAGATAGAGATCGAAGAAAAACAGTTACATCCTGTGAAAACTATGAAACTAGATTATAAAAATTGCATTTATATTAAAGGTCACCTATTTATTTTTCCTTTTTTTGTACAAAAATCATGACCAGAAAAAAAATCCAAAAAAGATTAAAAGAATGTGAAAAAAACTGATAAAATCTGTGAAAATTATCAAACTAGTTCAAAATTTAACATTTTTGGCACCAAACTGTACCTGGAAATGTAGAACGAAGAAAAAAGTTACATCCAAAACTATAAAAGTAGCTCCAAAATATTACATTTATATTGAAAGTGACCAGTTGTTCTCAAAATTGTTACCTGGATAGATGAGAAAAAGATGGAGAAAGTGAAAAAGGAGAAATCCTGCAAAAACTACAAAATTAGTTCAAAAATAAATTTATAATCAAGTTGACCTTTTTTTTGAACAAAAATCGTGAATTGGAAAAAGCTGAAAAAGATGGAGAGAATAAAGAAAAAAGATTAACATTTATATTTAAGTTTACCTATTTTTGGCACCAAATTGTTCCCTGTAAAAACACGAAAACGGAAGATGGAGAATGTGGAGCAGAAAGGAAAAATCTCAAAAATATTTTATATTAGTTCTGTTAACGATTATCTGAGATATCTATTGATTATTCTGACAATTAATTGAGTAATCAAATAAAAAAATTCCCCATTCTGTAGTAGGTACTTAAGCTTGTAAATATATAGACATGGCTACGCTAGGCACATACACAAAGACTTGTTGCCATAACAACTGACTGACAACGGCTCTAGTGGATTCAACACCAAAACAAACATACAAGCATTTGCCACACAGACAGAACATTCAATCTGTTACAGTTTCATGTTTTCAGACTTGATGTTTATTTTGCGATTTTTAATAAGTGATCGTTTGAACACTGAGGTGGTTGATTAGCTAATTAGCTAATCGCCTAATTAGCTAGAGCTCTTACAAATGTACTGGTGATCTGTCAGAGTTAGTGTGTAAGTCGCCTTTTTATTTAATTTTTAAGCCAAACCAAAACATACCAGATTCTGCGGCACATCTACATCTTAAGGTTGTCATAGTCAAGCTAGCATAATTGAACCTTCACTATTTTTTTTCTTAGTTAAAACTTTTTCCTGACCTTTTTATCTAGTTGTTGTAACGTTGACAGAAGCAAAACACTGCTCTTGTCACGCATACATTTAAGATTTAGCTTGTTATATTGACAACTTGACATCTAAATCCAATGGTAGCTATGGGACAAGATCTTGTGCATGTGACGTTTTATGGGCCAAATGTAGCTCCATATAATGTGGACTACTCCAGAAGTCTTTATTTTTTATGTTGTTTACGCGTTTTAAAAGTAAGATATAATATTTTCTGGATTTTCTTTAAAGCTACTCCTTACAGAAAACAATTTACTGGGTTTTTAATTGTTCCAAATCGAATAGTCAATAAACAGATAAAGCTCCTCTTTCCCTCTTTTTGTGTGTAATTCATACATTTGTGTTGAATTGCATATATAGCTTAAAAGGTAGCATTCATTAGTTTTTACTTTCTTGATTTTGGTGCTTTGTGACAGGGATAAAACAAAAGTGAGAACGAGAACATCTAAGAGAGGAAACGCCAAAATGGAAAGAGGAAGAGGAGGATTGTTTAACTTATAAATGAGTAATAAGGTGAGCAAGAAAGATAGGGAGGCCGTTTCGTCTAGACTCAGAACAAAGAAGCTAATTAACGATAACAAAAACCTGAGTTCCCTCACCTACTTCAAAAAGACCGCCGCAGGTTACTGCTAAACGTTACCTTGATGTGCCGCCGCCTCGCGGGCGCCCACGGTGACGAGCATCACCTTTTCCTGCCTTCTGATCACTGCGCCGCGCTCCATTAAGATGATTAATATTAATGTTTCTCTGCTGATCAGAGATTTCACTAGACCAGATCCCAGTGGGGGGCCACACCTTGCTGTAGGTGACTGTCGGGTTTGATTACCACCAGATTAAGGGCTCACTTTTTGGTCAATATACTCAGATAAGCTGCCTAAACGTCTGATGATTATTCAGTGTCACATTCAATATTAAAGGATAAAGTTTTATCAAAGTGGGATTTTCTGGAGTTTGCATGAGTAGTCATTATCTTTTTTGTAGTAGTCTGCTTCATATGCCCACTACAGAACCCATTAAAGAATTTTAAAGGCTTCACCATTTCATTAACCATATAAAACCCATTTTTCTGTAGCTGATGGTGTGATCTAAGGCAGCCCATAAACAATCTGTGAATTTCTCCTTTTTCAAAAGGCATTAATGAAAAATCAAAAGGTTACACACTATTTGTTGATTCACTTTGGCAGTTATTTGGTTCTGTGAGAGGCTGAATTTATTGTACTGCATGTCTGTGTGTCAGCATGTCTTAAGATTAGCTTGACTCTTAAGAAATGCTGTTATCTTAACGACATGCTTCTGAGTAGCCAACTTGCCTCTAAATACCTGTTATGTTCAGTGTAGCTGTTAGCTTGTCTTCCTGTGGCTGTTAGCATGGTCTGAATACTGTTAGGTACCAGGCTGGTGGGTCTGCTGGGTTCTGTTTTCAGATCATCCATCAGAGGGCGCCTGCTGTCAGCAGGGTCCTGGAGGGCGTGCCAACAGGTCCTAACCAGACGCACCTGAAGGGAATTGTCTTCGTCTGGTGGAGTATATGAGCAGCTGGCTGCCAGCACATCTTCGCCAGAGTGTTTGCCTGAATTGGACGTTTGTCAGAGCCTCCAGAAAATCCCGAGCCTTCCCCCCCTCTTTGGAAGGAAACCTCTCGAGGCATCTTGGCAGCCAGCACCACTGCTCCTCCGAGCGTTCTTGGTTTACCTGTCCGCCCGCCGGCACTCCGCCTCTCCGCCCAGCGTCACCTTCAAACAGACCCACCGCCTGGCCTTTTCCCCTCCGCAGTACTAATCCCGACCTCCTCGGGTAAGAGCTTCCGTTCCCGTTCTCTGAGTTGATCTTCTTCTCCTTACCTCGTACTCACCTCATCTCTCTCCCTCAGTGAGCGGTTGCTCCCGGACCCCCACCCCCTGTGAGGAAGACCATCCCCGATTTATCAGTTGAACTGCGTTTTTGTTTGAGTAAAATAAACCATTGTCTTTAACACCAGTCTCTCTCCGTGAGTGTTTCTGCATGTGGGCGAAAACCATTAAACCCGACATGACAGAACACTCTGGCCAAACGGATGTTCCAGCAGAAACAATCCGGAGAGCTCTACATCAACAACAAACGCTAATTCAAAACCATGAGGCTGCACTTCAGGAGCTGGGTAACCGGCAGACAGAGACAAATAACCGCTTGACTGAGCTAACCAGTTTTCTCCGCAGTCGTTTTCCCCAGACATCCACTTCAGAGTCCGCTCCAGAGTCCGCACGGGAACCCTCGCAGTCTCCAGATCTGGCGTCCGGGGTCCAGGTCCAGGTCCAGTCCACGTCTTCCGACTGTCAGCTGCCGAACCCATCCAGGTTTGATGGAGATCCTCGAAAATGCAGAGGGTTTTTGATGCAATGTAATATTCAATTCAACCATTCGCCCCATCGATTCGTCCTAGACTCAGCCAAGATATCTTATATTATTGCACATCTATCTGACCGCGCTCTAGACTGGGCAGAAGCCAGGTTTTCCTCTCCCGAGTATGGCTGTTCTTTTGCCGAATTCTTAACAGAGTTTAAACAGGCTTTCAATCAAGAGACTGATAAATCCCTGAGTTCCCGAGCTCTGTTGAAAATGAGACAAGGGCAGAGATCTGTAGCAGATTTTTCTATTGATTTCCGCATCCAAGCCGCTGCTTCGGGTTGGAACACCCCAGCGCTAAAAAGCGCCTACTTGGATGCTCTAAATGATTCCCTAAAGGACGAGCTGGCTACTTTAGACGAGCCCGGTTCTCTCGAGGATTTAATAAAACTGTCCATAAGGATAGATAACCGTATTCGTGCTCGGGCTAAGGAAAGAAGCAGTCGAAGTGCAGCACCCAGATCGCTTCCTGTTCCCCGCTACTCAGTCCCAGCAGAGAGAGAGCAAGGTCCATCAGATCCAGAACCTATGCAGATCGGCCAAGCTAGACTGACTCCTGAGGAGAGACAGCGGAGGATGCGGGCCAAGCTCTGTCTCTATTGCGGAGAAGCGGGACATTTCGTGGCCGACTGCCCCATTCTGTTAAAAGCCAGGGTCCGCCAGTAACTACGAGGGAACTGGCGGACCATCAAAGTAGATCAGACTCTCCTCGTTTATTGTTGCCCGCAACTATTCAGTTTCAAGACCGCACTATGACTCTGTCGGCGCTGTTGGATTCCGGCTGTGAACGGAATTTACTGGATATTAACTTTGTTCAACAAATGGCAATAGAAACGGTTCCCCTACGCACTCCTCTTCGTGTTTCCGCCCTCGACGGGAAAGCTCTGCCTCAGATAACACATCAGACAAAACCCCTACAGTTAACCGTTTCTGGCAATCATTCTGAATCCATTTCTTTTTATGTTTTTCCAGCGGCCAACTCGCCTTTAGTTTTAGGGTTCGAATGGTTACAACAACATAATCCAAATATAAACTGGTCCGACAGACACATCGATTCCTGGTCAGTTTTGTGCCATTCAACTTGTCTCCGCTCAGCCGTTCCTCCAGGTCCTTCCCCGGCGAATGGTAACGAGGCGGATCCTCCTGATCTTTCCGGAGTTCCGGCTGATTATCACGATCTGGCGCAGGTCTTCAGCAAGTCCAAAGCCGCGTCCCTACCGCCTCACAGACCGTATGACTGTGCAATTGATCTCCTGCCTGGAGCTCCGTTGCCCAATAGTCGACTTTATAGTATATCTAGACCTGAGCGGGAAACAATGGAGAAGTACATAAAGGAATCCTCAGCAGCGGGCATTATCCGACCTTCATCTTCACCTCTGGGTGCCGGTTTTTTCTTTGTCAGTAAAAAGGATGGTTCTCTGAGACCCTGTATAGACTACAGAGGATTAAATCAGATAACTATTAAAAATAAATATCCCCTACCTTTACTTTCCTCTGTTTTTGAACCCCTCCACGGAGCCACCATCTTCACCAAGTTGGACCTAAGGAATGCTTATCATTTGCTTCGAATTAGAAAAGGTGATGAATGGAAGACGGCGTTCAAGACCCCCTTAGGCCACTTTGAGTATTTGGTAATGCCTTTTGGCTTGAGTAACGCCCCAGCCTTTTTTCAGGCCCTAGTGAATGATGTCCTGAGGGATTACTTAAATGTCTTTGTGTTTGTCTACTTAGATGACATCCTGATCTACTCCAAGAACTTACCTGAACACAAGAACCATGTCCGCCAGGTCCTTCAACGCCTCTTGGAGAACAAACTGTTTGTTAAGGCAGAGAAGTGCGAGTTCCACCAACAATCAGTCACATTTCTGGGATATGTCCTCGAGGGCGGACAGGTAAGACCAACTGATGAAAAGATCAGAGCAGTCCTGGAATGGCCCACCCCAGAGAACCGTAAGCAACTACAAAGGTTTCTCGGCTTTGCCAATTTCTACCGGCGGTTTATTCGAAACTACAGCCAAACCGCCCAACCGCTAACTGCCCTGACCTCCATCAAGGCTCCATTTAGCTGGACCCCGGAAGCGGAGGCAGCCTTCATACAGTTAAAGACCCTGTTCGCAAATGCCCCCATTCTCATACAACCAGATCCCACCAAGCAGTTCATCCTTGAGGTAGATGCCTCTGAGATGGGGGTGGGAGCGGTTCTATCACAGTTCACTGAGACCGATCACAAGACCCATCCTTGTGCCTTTTTCTCCCGTAGACTTTCTCCGGCTGAGAGAAATTATGATGTGGGGGATAGGGAGTTACTAGCCATTAAACTGGCATTGGAAGAATGGAGACACTGGTTGGAGGGCGCTGAATATCCCATCTTGGTTTGGACTGATCATAAGAATTTATCCTACCTCAAGTCAGCTAAGAGACTAAATCCTCGTCAGTCCCGATGGTCGCTGTTCTTCTCTCGTTTTAACCTGTGTATTTCCTATCGTCCAGGATCCAGAAATGTCAAGCCCGATGCACTCTCGAGGTGTACTCGCAGCCGATTCAGAGAAACAGCCAGCTCCCATTGCCGTCTAACCTGCTCTGCTTGCCATGGTCACCTGGGAGATCGAGGATTTAGTGACGCAAGCCCAGCAAACAGAACCTGACCCAGGCACTGGCCCAGACAACAGGGTATACGTTCCCACATCTATTCGAGCACGCTTGATCACCTGGATACACGCCTCCAAATTTTCTGGCCATCCAGGTATTAGCAGAACTGTAGCCCTGATCAATCGACGTTTCTGGTGGCCGTCCATTCAAAAAGACGTCAAGGAGTACGTGCTAGCCTGTCCAACCTGCGCTAGAAATAAAGCATCCCATCAGCCCCCGTCAGGTCTCCTGCAACCACTGTCCATACCCACACGCCCCTGGTCCCACATCGCCATCGACTTTGTGACTGGTTTGCCAGTCTCTAAAGGTATGACCACTATAATGACCATAATCGACCGTTTTTCTAAAGCCTGCCACCTGATCCCGCTGAGAAGACTCCCTTCAGCCTTTCAGACAGCACAGTTGCTAGTGAAACATGTTTTCAGATTACATGGGATTCCACAGGAGATCCTCTCAGATCGAGGACCACAGTTTTCCTCTCAGGTCTGGAGGCATTTTTGCTCGGCCCTAGGGGCAAGAGTTCCCTAACCTCAGGTTATCATCCTCAGTCTAACGGCCAGGTTGAACGTATGAATCAAGAGTTGGAGGCCACCCTTAGGTGTCTCACGTCATCCAGTCCGACTGATTGGAGCCCCTACTTGCCGTGGGTTGAATATGCGCACAACTCTCACCTCTCTTCTGCGACAGGTCTGTCTCCATTCGAAGCCTCTTTGGGCTACCAGCCTCCACTTTTCCCTGCTGACGAGAAGGAGATTGCTGTCTCCTCCGTTCGACACCATATCCGCCGTTGTAAGACCTTCTGGGATAGAACAGTTTCCGCCCTCAACCGGACAGCTGAACTGAATCGTCGCTGGGCCGACCGCAAGAGGCGACCTGCCCCCATTTTTGTTCCAGGTCAAAAGGTTTGGCTATCGACTAAAGACGTCCTGTTAAAGTCTGTGCCTAGAAAACTGTCCCCCCGTTACATTGGTCCCTATGAGATTGAGAAGCTGGTCGGTCCTTCTGCCGTCCGTCTGCGTCTGCCACCCTCTTTCCGTGTCCACCCCACCTTTCATGTTTCCCAAGTCAAACCGGTCCACTCTAGTCCCTTGTGCCCTCCTGCTGATCCTCCCCCTCCTCGTGTTATTGGCGGCCACCCCGCCTACACAGTCCGCCGGATTGTGGATTCACGCCGGCGAGGGCGGGGCTGGCAGTACCTAGTTGACTGGGAGGGTTACGGCCCAGAGGATCGCATGTGGGTGCCTGGCTCTTTTATTTTGGATCCTTCCCTCATTAGGGACTTCCGCTCCTCCCTACCTTCTACATCTTCTGGACCGCCTGGTGGCGGTCGTTGAGGGGGGGGTACTGTTAGGTACCAGGCTGGTGGGTCTGCTGGGTTCTGTTTTCAGATCATCCATCAGAGGGCGCCTGCTGTCAGCAGGGTCCTGGAGGGCGTGCCAACAGGTCCTAACCAGACGCACCTGAAGGGAATTGTCTTCGTCTGGTGGAGTATATGAGCAGCTGGCTGCCAGCACATCTTCGCCAGAGTGTTTGCCTGAATTGGACGTTTGTCAGAGCCTCCAGAAAATCCCGAGCCTTCCCCCCCTCTTTGGAAGGAAACCTCTCGAGGCATCTTGGCAGCCAGCACCACTGCTCCTCCGAGCGTTCTTGGTTTACCTGTCCGCCCGCCGGCACTCCGCCTCTCCGCCCAGCGTCACCTTCAAACAGACCCACCGCCTGGCCTTTTCCCCTCCGCAGTACTAATCCCGACCTCCTCGGGTAAGAGCTTCCGTTCCCGTTCTCTGAGTTGATCTTCTTCTCCTTACCTCGTACTCACCTCATCTCTCTCCCTCAGTGAGCGGTTGCTCCCGGACCCCCGCCCCCTGTGAGGAAGACCATCCCCGATTTATCAGTTGAACTGCGTTTTTGTTTGAGTAAAATAAACCATTGTCTTTAACACCAGTCTCTCTCCGTGAGTGTTTCTGCATGTGGGCGAAAACCATTAAACCCGACATGACAAATACCTGTTAGGACATCACTAAATAGCTATTAGATTGTAGTATCTGTTAGCTTGACTCTAAGTAGCCTTTAGGTGGTGTCCTTACACCTGTTAACTTCTCTCTGAGCAGCCTTTAGCTGGTCTATTAGCTATTAGCTCATCTCTGAGTAACATTTAGCTAGTCCCCTGTAATTAAATGTTAGTCTCTGAGTAATTGTTTGCTTGCCCCTGAGTACCTGTTAGCATGTTTCTCAGTAGCTTCCATATAAGCTTGTCTTTGAGTAATCTAAATCGTGGGGTTTTCCCGAGTGGGAGCTTAACGCTGAATGTGACAGCCAGCCAATCAGAAAGCGCGGATTCTCCGCCTGCTTCCTGAGGGGAAATTACCGAGGGGAATCCCAAACAGCTGAAACTAAGCAACGGTTGGTCTGGCGGCGGGGCTAGCAAAGCATGGCGGGCCGCCATGCTTATAATACACTGGGGGAAACCCTGAAATAACATTTAGCGGCTATATTACATATTATTTGATACAGATGCCAAATTAATAACACCGTAGACATCGATCAGCGATTGTTTTTGTCTCATTTATTCAGAAACATTGAGGAAGCTAAAAACTACCCACTGTTGAAATCTTTAAGACTTAATTGTATTAATAGAGATTAACATGCCAATATTGGTGAATTTTGATTAAGTTTGTGTTCAAATAAAATGTTTAACTCTGGTTCCAGTGGAGTCTGAGACTGAGTGTGATATGAAGCAGGAACAGAAAGCATTTAACAGGTTTTATGGAAACATATGGTCACATGAAGGTGTTAGTAATTGGAGTATGTGGCATCGGAAAAAAACCCTAACATCTGCTTTCATTTATTCCACCAATGAATTTAATCTTTAAGCTGCATTTCAAAGATCCAAAAAGCGCCGTTTCCACCTGGAAAATGTTGCTCATTAATATCTGGGATTGTTGGATAACCTGACCTGAATGAGATCAATGCTAACCTTTGGCTAATTTTACAGCCAGTGGGGAAAATCCTCCCATCAAGTAGTTAGTGATAGATACAAACATAATGTGTGAAAAACATCCAGCGTCATTAGGTTAATAGTCACTTCTGAGCTGAATTAGCGCCGTTCCTCCTGAGCCCAGCCGGTAATTTCTCCGCCGCCGCCGGATTGTGTTCCTCCGGCCGCCGTTAATCACGTTCTATCAAACCCGCGCCCCTCCGAGAGCCAATCAGCTTTCAGATTGCTCTGGGAGGGAAGAAAGCGAGCGGCGTCCGGGCAGAACGCCCAAACTCATCCGTCTTCATGGCGGTGAGGCAGAGGGGGGCTCTGCGACCTTTGACCCCCGCTGAGAGCTGCAGCATCAATCACAGCGTGTTAGCTAATCCAGTTAGCTTCCTCGGTGTTGTGGGTCCGTTGGTCTCCAGGTAGATGATGCTCCTGCTGGGGGTCCAGTTGATAGGAGGTAATCTGCCGCAGTCACAGGTGAGAAGGAAGCTAATCCATCATTAGCCGCTTCAGCGCCGCAGTACAGGATTATAATCTGGTTTGGTTAATTTGACATTTTTACATCAAACTTCACATATGGAGAGAAGGATGGAAGTAAAGAAGGAAGGAGGAAAGGCAAGAGAAAGTAAGGAAGGAAGGAATCAAGGAGGAAAGGTTAGAGGAGGAAGGAAGGAAGAAATCAAGGAAGAAAGGTTAGAGAAGGAAAGAAGGATGGAAAGGAAAGAGAAGGAAGGGAGGAAACAAAGAGGAAAGGTTAGAGAAGGGAGGAAGGAAGAAAGGAAGGAATCAAGGAGGAAAGGTTAGAGAAGGAAGGAATCAAGATGGAAAGGTTAGAGAAGGAAGGGAGGAAGGAACGAAGAAAGGAAGGAATCAAGGTGGAAAGGTTAGAGAAGGAAGGAATCAAGGT
Organism: Poecilia picta; assembly: GCA_033032245.1. Classification (NCBI taxonomy): domain Eukaryota; kingdom Metazoa; phylum Chordata; class Actinopteri; order Cyprinodontiformes; family Poeciliidae; genus Poecilia; species Poecilia picta. Next base: position 12,625,158 of record CM065354.1, read on the forward strand.
GGATAGGTCAGAGAAGGAAGGGAGGAAAGAGGGAATGAAAAGCAAGAGAACAAAGGAAAGTTGGAAGGAAGCAAGGACGAAAAACAGACTGAATATCCGTTTTTCTCCTGGCAGTCCGAATGGCCTAGTTCAAACCTTTTTGTATCCGACTGTTTTCAAAGCGTTTACAGTCGTTTGACGTCACATTTAGTTTTTTTTCTTTGCTCACACTGAAGTCTGACTGCAGTCGCATTTAACTAGTAAAATAAAATCGTATCTTTAGTTCCCAGTGTTTAGTTTCCAAGCTGTTCTCTTCTGGTTTTTCCCCCAGTTTATTTCTAGTCGTGACGTTGGAGTGGAAATCCTCGTGTCTCCTGTAAAATGCGACGTTTTCCTGAGCGTAGCCTCAGCGTTCGCTCGGCTGCAGCTTCAGAGGTTCAGCATCTGGCGCTCGTGATAATCCTCCTTCTGTCCCACATCAGTGGGACGTATTGATGAAGCACTCAGGCCTGTAGTGCTGCGTTTACGCTGCACATTAACACATTACTGTTATGGCCGCCAAGTAAATAGAGGCTCTTTACCTGAGAGGAATCATTTCAGTGGAGCGGTTTATTTCAATCGGACAGAAGAAACTCCAACTGCAGCTTGAGAAGCTTGTGATGAACATTTACAGGTTTTAGTTTTATACAAATCACATAAGTGACAGAAAAATGATCTTTAAGTAGATATAGTCCTGTCTTCCTCCCGACCCCACTAAGGGACAAGGGTGTCAAGAAAATGGATGGATGGATGGAGTCCTGTCTTAATTTTTAGAAAATAAATATTAGAGCAAAATATGAAACTTAGTGTCTTTATTGGTGCTTTATTTGAATTTAAACTAATTTTTATTTAATTTAATGTAGTTATTGCCTTATATTTGGACTTTTTTCTTTAATGTAGTTATGAATAAATATTTTTATTTAATTTAGTTCTCAATATATTTATTACATTTTCTTAAATTTGGACATGAATATATAGTTTTATTTAACTTATGAATATTTTTGTTTTGAATATTTATATTTTTTTAAATTAGTTATGAATATATATCTAATTTCTAAATATTTTAATTTAATTTACTTATGAACATATTAATATTCTTGAATTTGCTAATTTTATTTATTCCTGAATATATAGTTAATGAAGTTTAAATATTACAATATATTTTTTAAATTTTTTAAATATGTAATTTAATTCTATTTGTACCAGATATTGTCAACTTATTTAGGAATATATATATATGTACATTTAATTATGGATTTTTTTCTCCTCTTTTTGAAATGTTAAGTGTTTAGTGCTGAAAATGTATTTTATTTAGTATTTTTAGAGTAATATAATAATCCTTCCAGACATTTTACAGTTTCTCTTCATTCTTCTTCTGCACTGTTTTGACCTTTTCAAATATTAAACACCATCATGTTTGCACAGATTTCTACAAATTGCCACTTTGATGTACGGTTATTCGCGGTCAGGGACGCGTTGCGCTCAAATGTTGTGGAAGCAGATTCAGTCGGGAGTCTTTTCCTCGTCGCCGTGTCAACAAACCGCCACCTACGGGGTTCTGCGGCGCGGCGGCCATTAGGTCCAGGTATATTGATGAGAGCTGCCGCCGTCGCCGCCGTCTAATGGCCTCGTGTCCGCCCGTCGCAGCAAACCGGGCGGCGCATGCGCTCGCCGTCCGCTGGGTGCAGTTGGGCGGCGCGGGCAGATGGGATCCAGGCAGAAAGCGGTGTGTGCGACCCCCGTTTGAGAACTGCCCACACTTCATTAGGATGCCAGGATAATGGCCAACAAGCACGCGCCGCGACACCCCATTTCCTGCGCACCCAGCGCTCCAACCGCGACAGATGCCGTACTACTTCCTGTCGTACGCCGAGAAACGCGCCGGTGCCAAAGCAAATCTCCCAAGTTTTCCCTCTGATTCTGATTCCGAATCCGAATCTTCAGGCGGTTTATCTGTGGGCGAAACATAAACAGATGTTCCAGAGGCTGTTAGGCGTCCGCGTTGGACGCGAGCGCCGCGTTTTCCTGCTAAAAGGTGTTATTATGGCGGCGCTGCGGCGGTAATAACGGTGGGCTTGGACGGAGAGCGCCTGTCACATCAGGAGAAGGGGAGCAGGGTCCATGGACCGAGGCTAATGGAGGCAAAACAACCCCCAGCTCCTGCCCCTGCTGTCCAAGAATCAGCTTTCAGAGAGAAAACACGCGCAACACGATACGTCAACATGAGAGGCAATTTAATCCCCCTCATTTGAATATCCAGCCTCACAAAAAAAAACCTAGCAATCCCTCGCTCCCTCCCTTTGAGTTTTTGAACCTTGACCAGATTTCTGGACCACGGGGGGAGGAAATTGTTGCACATTTCCTGACAAATTGAGTTAAACGGACATTAAGTAGGCTTTAAGAAAAACAAATGGTCGCCTTTATCACAGGTGGACACTGATGGCTTAATGGGGGCCTGTGAGCTGATCGTATCACCGGCTAATGGCTTGACAGGATGCATTAAGGTTTTTGTGTAAGGAACCAGGGGCCAAAACGCAGACCTGTCAAGTGCCGCATGTTTTTTTTTTTTTCCGTTTCTGTGCGGAGGGAAGCAGATGTTTGTGTACACGGTGAACTGGCAGAGGGAGGCCGGCAGCAGATGCCTGTACTGATGCCAAGGTTCAGGACTGTACAGACGCTGCACATTCGCAGAGAAAAGCCCCTGCTTTCTGCTTAACCGACCCCTTTTTACTTATTCATCTATTTGTTGAATTATTTACTCATTCCATCGCTCGTTTGGCCGTTTAACGACCCGCCCGAAGGTGTTGGAGAGATGGAGCGCTGACGTCGGGGACAGATGACCATTCTGGTCATTTATTGTGGTAAAATAAAAACAAATGCTGGAACACGATGGGCCTTTACGGTGGGCACTTCAGAGGTGAGGGCTTCTATGTGTAGGTTTGATTAGTGAGCATTTAGCATAAATACAGACTTTAATAGATATATTATCAGAATACACGGGAGACTTCAAGTCCAAAATAGTGAAAGCATCTATTTGTTGCTATTAGAGCTATCTAGCTAAAAATAGCTGCTTATGTAGCAGCTATATTGGTGTCTGTTGGTAATACAAGCTGCTACAGTAGTTATTCCAGAGCTAGTACTTAATCTAATGTTAGTTACTGATGCTACAATATTAGCTGATTATAGATATATTAGCTCATGTAGCACAGTTGGAGACCACAGCTCTACTACAGTGGCTAGTGCTCAATTTCATGTGTTCTAAATTTTAGTTAGTAATGCCAGTTTATTAGCATTAGCAGCTCTAACAATCATATTGCGTGTTTTTTTAAACATGTTTTAGTTAACTAGCTCTTCAGAACTGATGTAGCAAAAGGAGCTAACGTAGCATGATTAGATACATACAGAATTACTTGATAGTTGCATTGAATGTGTTTACATTGGCATATGTAGTAGCAGTAACAGGTAATGTTTTATATCACTTTGGTTGCTGGTGCTATATTAGGATTAACTACATTAGCATTAGCAATTGGTTTAGCCAAATTGATTTTTGTGTCAGTCGTAGTTAGCCATGCTAGCTAATACTTAATACTTGTTAGAGTTTCTTACTCCTGCTAATATAGTGGCCTACAATGTGTATCCCAATTGATAATGCCACTATGTTAGCTTTAGCAGCATTAGCAACTATAAAACACTCATATTATGGAGATTTCTATTCATGTTATAGTTTATGAAGCAATACTGTGTTAACATAACAACATTAGTAATAACATTAGCAGCTAATGCTCATAATGGATTGTTTTATGTCTTAGTAGCTAATACTACTACATGAGCTAATTCTGCTTTTTAATTCACATTTTTATTTCTTTGTTTTGTTTCTATTTTTACTTTTATTTTGTTTTTGGTGCAACTGTTTCAGTTGGTCTTTCCTATCAAGCTAAATGCCTCATTAGTGGTTTGGTATCGTCGTTATTTTGGATTTTGTAAGTTTTCTTGAGACTTTGTCATGTTAGATAACATCTTAAAGTTTATCGTGACAGGACTAACTTTATGTTGTCAGGTTCTGAACCAAGAAAAAAGTCCTTTCTTTTTAGAAAAAAATCAGTGTAGGTCCATGGAGTATCGTCTTATCTTCTAATTCTTAATGTATTAATACACTGAGGTGTCGGCTCTCTTTATCTCGAACATTGATTTTCCAAATCTTAGTTTCCCAAAGCAAAGACGGCTCCCTGTAGTTTTGACTTGAAGACTGAACTTTTTCTCCCTCCACTTCCCTTGCGTTGGAACTTGAGCTCCACCATATTGTTTTTAATTTTTTTTGAAGGTAGAGCTTATTTTATGAACATCAAAAAGTGCCAGCGGGAGACGGCGGTGATCAAATTCCCCTCTAATTAAAATGAACCTGGTTTGAGGAGTTTGTGCCGTTTAATATGGACGGAGCGGCGCCGATCGCACAAAGCGGCTCCTCCTTTTGTTGCCTCAGATAATGCGGGCCCCGTGGAGACGCCGACGTGGGTGGAATGAGCGTACCTAGAGCGTACTCTGAATCAGGGTGATGTCCTCATCACCGTGAGATTAGAGACGGGACCCGGTGAAGCCTAAGCTGCACGCACCTCGTCTTTGATTTAGGGGGTGATTGACAGACCTGGAGGCGATGCTGCTTGATGTTGGAGCTTGTCCTTGCTTACTGTGAAACTTTCTGGAAGTTAAAGATCACTTTGATATGAATGAAATCTCCAAGTGACATAAACAGCTTAAATATCTGTCCAGAACTCACCAAAATAAACACATTTCACCTACATCTTGGTGAAAATATATTTGTAAGTTAGTTTTGACTTATTTAAATTGTAATAAGATATTTGCACTTGAAACTACACTAAAATATTTGATAGATTGCGTATTTTTGCAGTGTTATTAAAAATCTTCAGTGATATAGCCCAAAAAAGAAAATAAGCACACACTCAAAAATGGCTTAAAAGCTAAAGTATTGGTTGGAACTGATGGAGGAAATCCATGAAATGTAAAAGTTAAAATTTATGCTCAAACTGCAATCTAAACTTTACAAAAAAATAAAGCTGATTCAATGGACTAGATTACTTGCAAACAATTAATGGAGCATGTCTTATCGTCTTTTGAAATGTTTGCATGTTGCTTCAAAGGTGTGACTATGTCTAGAGTTATTAGAATATAAATTTTACCTTCTGCCAATAACTGTTCTGTTCTGTCTATTCTGGATAAATGGAAAATATTTAGTGTGTAGCAGCCATTTTTACAGTGATGCTGCAGTTAACCAAATGACCAGAGCGTCCGCTGGGGTTGCTAGGTAACGGGCGGGCTTGGCTGGGGTTGCTAGGTAAGGGCGGGCTTGGCTGGGGTTGCTAGGTAATGGGCATGTGACTCAACAATCTGGTTTTTTTGAAAGGACTCATTTTCCAGACATCTGAAAACGTTAAACTTGTTGCCAAAAAATGAATGTTTTTTAGTCACTTGTAGCAGATTTAGAGATATAAATTGAAGATCAAAAATGCAAATTTTGCGTAATACGTCCACTTTAAGCTGAAGGAATTCATCATATCGTGTAACAGAATTGTCTGAAAGTTAGTTTTTTTCTTTGTCAGAAGCATTTTCAGGTAAACACATCAACGTTTGCAGCATTTCTCTAAAGCATCAGGAATCATTGTTGACAATAACAGCCTACGTCTGCCTGGACATTGTCTTTTTTATTTTTTTGGGTGTTAGGATTCAGCTTTGGACTCTGGTTATGGCGATGCAACATTTGCAGAGAAGGTGAGATGAGGGATACAAATTCAATTTGGGTGTTTGTGCCGATCAATGACAGCAATCCAACCTGGATCTCAGGTTATGAATACCTGAGCAGAGGTCCGGCGTGACGCATACAGATGGTAGACGCTGAGACTGTTGCTTCTGAGATTTATATTTCTGTTTCCAAATGTAAACATGGGGGTTAATATCCACACCTCCAAACCTTTAACAAATACTGAAATGTATCTCTAAAAAAAAGGTTCAATTTTAAAGTTGTGAAAATATAATTTTAAGTTGTGACTTTCTAATTTACTATATTATTGTCAGCCATTAAGAACATTGTGATAGGACAGGTGGGATAGTTTTTTTATAGTCTTTCAATAGAAATAAATAATAAAACTTTAATGAAATAAATAAATGTAAAAGCAAAAATAAATAAATGAAAGAACAGGAAATCATTGTGATGAAAAAGAAGTTGATATAAGAAAAAAATTAAAAGAAGTAAATGTCATTTGTTTGGTACGACTGAAATACGTATCACAATATCAATTCAATTTATAATTATTGATCAGTTTTTTGTTTTAAATATCTGAAATTCTCCCAAACTAGTCTGTTTTATTCATCATGTCCTCTAAAGCTGTTGCAATAATTTTCTCTTTTTTTAAAATCTTTGTAAGCAGTTATGAGGTGGCAAAACTTGAAACTGCTGCTGCGCTAGTCACTGAACAGGTTGTTGCTAGTTGAGTTCCCTCCAACCGGCGTTGGAGGGAACTCAAAACTGTTACTCAGCAGGTTGTTGCTAGGCAGAGCGAGTGAGTCAGTTGATTCCACTGATTTTGTTTAGCGGCTAAAGCCTTTCCTCTGCCTACATCTCCCAGAATGCTGTGCGGTTCTGGATTAGACAATTGTCGTTGACAATTTTTGCACTTTATCAGATTTTTACATAATTGATGTCTCATAATTCTGCCCCAGAACAAACAATGATTGAAAACTATAGTTATAAATGATGTAAGAAGTCTGCATATATTTTATTTTTGCATAAAATCACAATTGAGTATCAAGATGTAGCCTCAGAACTGAACCAATTTAGGTTTGTAGTAAATATTTCCACATCAGTCAAATGAATTATGTTGTGGCCTTTAAAAAAAGTAAAATTTTTACTCTTTTGAAGAGACAAACCGAAAGCATGAGGGGAGACGTTATGATTCATTTTGTTTTCTGTGGTTTTCTCAGAAATCTTTGGTTTGTTTCATGGCTTCATGAGACAACTGGTTGTGTCTTCTGATGTGTTTTTGGCTCTATTTTCCTCTCCTTGTGTTCTGCCCCTCCAGGGCTACATGTTTACACATAAACAACTATGTTCTGACATCAGATTTTATTTCCAGAAACTGGCAGCACAGAGGGCTGGGATCAGACTTTCGGTTGTTGCTTTGATAACTTGGAGATTTTCCTCCAGGACGGACATCCAGAGTCAGTTTGTGTTTGTGAGCATTTGTTAAATGTGCAGAACATGATGAGGACAGTCGGTGCGAGTAAATTCCTGCAGACTTGAATCCAGAATCTGGGCTCTTTTTCTGCGTTTTTTTTATTTTTACAGCCTTCCCAGCCGGCTGTCAGACTCCGGAGCAGGTAGCTTGCACTCCATTAAACAAACACTGTGGCCCCTCACTTTTATTTGACATTTTATTTGGCTGTGACAAACGAGCAGCAGTTGGATTATAACATAATTTGTCTCCTCTTTATTACCGGCACAAAGGACACCATTCATTAATTATTCTGCCGGTGCCGCTCAACACTAACTGGAAAGGTCCCTCTTTGGACAGATGGCGAGGACAATGTTATTTATATCAATCAGTCCAAAATGTTCAGCGAGGATTACAATTCCTTGGCCCGCTTTGATTTATGTGTGTGCACCTAACCCCATACCCAACCTCGCCGGCTCCTGCGGGGACGCTTTAATGGAATGGGAATTGAAAACAGACTCGTGAGGCAGCAATGTTTTGCAGCATGTTTATTTATACACTTTTCTGTTTTTCTGCTCCACAAGTCATCACAGATAAAGTTGTGCAGCTGTGTCCTTATTACTGTAAACATTTTGGGTTTTTACGGCTGATCAACACTTAAAAATGCGTTTTGATTTAATGTGCACACCTGCCAGGGCCGGTTAGAAACTTTTGGGGGCCCTAATTTGGAGCCCCCCTCTTGCCCACCTTACCATGCATAACCATATAGCAAATGTTAAAAATATGTTTAAAATTTTTTCTTAAACAGTCTAATTGTGTGACATGGATGACTATTCTTCCTGTACTTTGACAGAATAAAGTTTCTGTGAGTAATTTTAGACATCAATTTTACAGTATTTTACATCAAGTAAATTTTTACATCGAGTAAAATCCTGCAAATAGTTTTATTTGTATCAAATATTGAAATGTTAACTCATTAAATGTGCAGGTACAAATCAAATTAGTGGGATTTCCTAATTTTGATGCAGCTAAATTATAACAGAAACAAAGTGTTTTTCTTTGTTTTACTCTATAGATTTAACATTTTTACAACTGCAGTAAGCTATCAACACTGAATGTGTGAAAGGCGGCCATATTGGATTATGAGGTTAGCCTTTCTAGCATTAATCTAGTCAAATCCAGCCTCTGGGATCAAAATTAAAGTAGCGTAGCTGCCTGTAGTAGTTAGCGCTACTAACTAGAAAGTTAGTAGCGCTAACACTAAAACACTAACTACAAACAGTTGTACCGCTTTCGCTAACGTGCAACACCAATATGGTATTTAGCAGAAGCTAATGAGAAATCGCTAACTTTAACCATATTCAGACACATAATGTGCCAATAATATAGTACATCATCCTCAACAGGAACAAATGTGTTATTACATGATTATGAGAGCATGAATATAAACATTTAGCTACTTATTGATAACAAGACATCAACACAGATGTAAAACTTTAACTGAACGTTAAAACAATAAATAAGTTCTCTATTCATTTGGGAAGAGCTAAGTTTGCTAATTGTTTCCTAAGTTAGCGCTATGCTTTTAGCGTATTAGCATAAATACTTTATGTCTCCATGTTTTATTTAGTTTTGGAAACAGGTCAATCAGATCTAACCTTGAATTGTTAATTTTTAGTGAAAATCTGAATATTTATTTTTTAAATCATCTTTTCTCTGGTCACTTCTTGAAGAAAAGTTTTAAAAGCATTTAAAGCTTTTCTAACTGTAATTTTATGTTTAGACATATAAAAACAGCTTTAATATTGTATGTACTGCTGTCCTTTGCAGTTTACCTGAACTTTTACAGCCAGTAACTCAGGGATACTTTTCTTCTCTTCATGTCTGCAAAGAGAAAATATACATTTTGTAATGAACGCCGTTTATGGAGTAATTAGTTTTATGCAAACTAGTGGAGATGAAAGCAGAAATCGTTATAAATTATGAATCGTGTTCTAAGTTATGGCGGAGTTCCCCGTTAATTAAAAATGTTCACACGGATTGGAAGTGGGGAGACTCTTCAGGTAGCCGAGAGGCATCAGAGATGCTAACAGGTGTAGCGACATCACCAAACACAGAAGGCTCCAGGTAGGAACCACTGATGATCCGCAGAAATCCTCGCCGGGGCCGCTCATAAAAACCCAATTCATCACGACGAGCGTAATTTGCTCCGAACGGAAGAGCGCCACAAAAGGAGGCGGCGGGGTTTCGGGCGGCGGCGGGAGGGGGGAGGTTGTCAGCGAGACAGGTGGCTGGAGATCTCGCTCTGATACTGAGCGATATGAATAATAGATTCTGCTAAATGTACGCCAGGACCCGGGCTGTAAACACAGCTGCCTCCTTTCCCGTCCAAAAGAACAGCTTGGCTGGATGAGAAGCCCTCGCGCTCTGCCTCCACCTGAGGACTGGAGGGGGGAGTCGAGGGGGGGCAATTAACTAATCAAATGCAAGGGCTAAATAGCAGAGAGGAGACAGACAAAGGCAGGAGGGGGGGAGAGGTGTGAGCCACAAGGTTCACTGTTCGAGCACAAAGGAGGTTGATTGCTGACAAATTCATGTCGGCTTTAGCGTTTAACGTACAATTTATACCGTTGGTACCAAACAATATATATTTGCTGATATTTATGGGGTATTTACATTAAACCTACAAACTTTCATGTGATTTTAGGAATGCACTGATCCAGTTTTCACTTCTGATATCGATCCCCAAAGTTTGAACAAAAAAGGTTCTAACATATTTGTTAAAACAATCACGTTATCCTGGCAGTTTGCTGTAGGGATTCACTTTTTTCACCTTCGATACCGATTAAAACTTGGACTTTAAAACAAAGCTTCAAAATTCAAATTAACGCTTCACAATCAATGATGTTCATTTGGATCCACTGTTTTCACTTCTGATACTGATCCGTTTCAGGAAAACAGCTGTTTCTGTTTTAAATAAAGAGACATAAATGTACTAAATTACTAATTTATTTTATGAATTTGAATCAGTACAGCAAATTAAAATACACCAACACCTTCACAAGTTTGGTCAAACATGTAAAAGTGTCATTTGTGCGCTTTGAAGAGTTATGTGTGACCCTGAACTGCAGTTTTTAAATTTGTAATTTTTTTTAGGATGAGAATTTCAATAACAAATGTCATTATTCTTTAACAAAAATTATTGGATTTTACTTTTGCATTTTAAATATCCAGCAACTTTTTACTCAAAATAAACTTCCCATTTTCTATACCAAATAAACTGTTATGAAAACAGGAACTGTAATCTAATTGCTTTTAAGTTGCAAAAACAAAATGGCGCCCAACTTTGGAATTTTCACCCCTGTTGTGAATAATTTGGTCACCCCTGAATTTGGTGCTTCCTCCCCTGATCGTCTTAGTGTTGAACTCTTGGAGGATATAAACGGCGTTTGTCCTGCAGCTCGGTGGGCCGAAGTCACACGTTTGGTGGGACATCGTAGCGCTTCGCTCACCGACGCATTTCCTTGTGAATTTCACGTGCTTCTCGCCATCGACTCACATTCTGTCGCTGATGTAATCTTCCCTGCATCTACGTCTGCTCCTCTGACGACTCCCCTGGTGAAATTTAGGAGGATTTTGCGCAGCCGAAGGTAATTAATTCTTCAATTAAAATGTTGTTAAACATTTTTAATGAGTAATATGCACCGGGGAAATGGGATACAGAAGTATGTTTAACCAGAGATAGACTGACAACACAAATGTTTCAAAGTTGGTTTCTGCTCACTGACCCACTTCTTTTTCTCCCCGAGTGTTGCACGGCACAGAAATATAAATAAAAAATCAAATATGAATCGTCTCCTGGCACAGAGGATGTGTCCTTCATCTCAGGTGACTGCAGCTTCATTTGGCTGCTTGGGTTTTCCTTTAATTAGGCCACGAGGCAGCAGCACACAACAACCTGAGCTGCACATCTGCTGCCAGATCTGACATCGCTGCTTAACCTGATTTCACTGCCGTGTGAACAAAGACGGGGACAGATTGATGGATCGGAGCATGTTTCATTAATCACCAGAAAATGACACAAATAAAACCACCGGTTTTCCACACAAGTCTCACACTGCACTGTGTCAAACTAAGAGCAGACTAGTAATTAAAGTTTAGAAGTATTGCTTGAAAAATATTGTAAATATTTACAATATTTACAATATTGTATATATATATATATATATTATATATATAAGTGTATAAACATTTAAAATGTGATGTGAGCTACATATATACAAACGTGTGTATATATATATATATATATATATGTATATATATATATTACTAGACAGACAATGGCCTCCTTGCAATCATGAACCACTCCTCTAAGTGGGCGGGGCTTATGAGGTATACAAAGCTCCGCTCTCTGTAGGGCCGACCAATCAGAGCTCAGTCTGGATGGTTTCATTGTAGAGTTAGCAACATTAGCTGCTCTGTGTGGAGGCACTAGCTAAACTATGGAAGATGTTTGGCTAACAGTGTACAGTTATGTTCCTTGTTGGATTATATGGCTGAAAGTCGGATTAGCACAGAAGATAATTTGGGTTTTGAGAGTCTTTTCAGTTCTCAAACTTTAAATACCGTTACCGTTTAAATACAAAAATAGCATACCGTTGCTAAAGTTTGGTATTTTGGGTGAAACCGGTTCAGTGCTTGAGTTTTAGAGGCTTTTCATGTCTAAATGGACATTTATTGGACAAATAAATAAAACATTCCTCTTTAATTAGCCTGGAGCTGAATTGCATGGCAGTAAAAAAGGAGCCAAAGTTTCTAGAAAGTCTTTAAAAGTCCTCCAGAAAGACAATTTTAAAGGATTACCAGAAGGTTAGGGTGAAAACGGACATTGCTTTTATTATTTATGGTCTTGGAAGCTGTTGGGAATATATTTAAGTTCACATGAAACGATCTGGACCATTAGATGTCTTGATCAAAGCATTCAGGCCCAGCGAAGGAGCCGGACAGCGCTAATCATCTGCTTGTCCTGGCCACGCCTTTCTTGTTTAAAACCAGCACTTAGAGATAGAGATAAGCATCAAATGTCCCTTTAACTCATGTCAGGTGAGGATGGGGAGAGTTTGCGTGAGAACATTCCTCCACTGAGGTTTTGAGTGTCGCATTTTTTAAGAACAAGGGGCTTTCAAACCTTTGCATAACTGCTGAAACGTAGCCGCAGGCCACATCTTGAGCACAAAGTGCTCTTCTTTTGGATAAACATCTGTTGACTTTGCATACCAAGACCTTTTCGTGGTACCAATAAATCTTGCTTAAAGCTTTGCATGCTCATAGGTCACAAAGACAATGTGCTGTCTTGTTAGTTTGTGGTGAATTCAGAGAACTGGACTCAGAATGATAAAGCTGATGGCCAGTTCTGCTGAATCAGAAGAGAAATGATGCATCTTCTTCATGTTAGTCGTTGGTTTTTGGGCCGCCGCTGATTTTTAGCTCATCAGTGAGTAAAAACAAACACATCTGTATCTGGAGCAGGACGCGGCGTCCTGACAAGCCGCACTTCATTACAGCTCTGCCCTCTTTGGGTTTCTGGCATTGTTCTCTCAATTAGTGACTTGTAAATGTGTTGCTTGCTTAATCACCCAAAAACCGGCCCCTAGGATTTCCCCTTAATGCGGCCCCATTAAGGAAGGGCCATCAAAACAAAAGATCCTGTAATCCCTCACTGCTAGCGAACGCAGAAGCTAAACTTGTGTCTCAAACGAGCGATGATGGATGACTGTACGCCTCGGTGTCAGATACTTTTATCGCTAGTGATGATCGAGGCGGCAGCGGCGGCGGCGGGGGAGTGTCGCAGTCGGACGGTCCATCCGATTGGGCCTGAAAGTGTCTGGAAGTCAGATGGCCTCTTGCGCCGCTGAGAGGGGGAAACGGAGGGCTTATCCAAACAAGCTCATTAGCACAATTAGCGCTTGTTTCCCGCCGATGGACCCCCGGAGCGCACCTAAAGTTTGACTACACACTGCGACTGTGACTTGGATGATGACTCGCAGGGCCTTGGAGGGGTGATGAGCAGCTGCTTCTGAGCACCGCGGATATGTGATCATGAAGCGGGTGGAAAAAAGAGAAAACACTCGTTCAGTGACGGGGTGTACTCACATTCATGAAAATGTTTACCAGAACATTCAAATTAAGACTCTTTAGTCTTATGGTTTTATGTCTGAGCAATTGTGAGAACCACTAATGTGCTAATAGTGGAGTTAGCATTTAACTTAGCGATTTAGCATTTTTGATAACTTTGAAAGTTTTTGTTAATTTAGCTAATTCTTGATACATTTTAAATTAAGTTGTTTTGCAAATTTGATAAGAGTGTAGCTAATGCTTAGCTTAGAACTTTAGCCCTGTTGCTAGTTTTGAAACTATTAGGTGCTTGTAGTAGACCAAGTTTTAGGTTAGCCCTTTTGCTAAGTCACTAACATTTAGGTTAGTGATTTAGCCTTTTTTGCTAACTTTGAAACTATTAATTCCAATAATTAAATTATTTTGGATACATTTTAAATTGAGCTTTTATGGAAATATGCCATAGGGCTAAGCTAACTTTCACCTTAGCCCTTTTGATAACTTTGAAACTGCTAGGTTCCCTTAAATATTTTTTTTGGATACATTTTCAATTAATCTGTCTTTGTTTTTTTTTTACTTAGATTTGAATTAAGTTCAACATATGTATTGAACTTTTGCTACTTGATGGTGGTGTGGTGGGCATATTTCCGTAAATCCGCTAATGTGCTAATAGCGGCGCTAACTTATAGGTTTAACACTTTTAACGTGTTGCTAATTTTGGAACTGTTATCGCACTTTACTGACCCTATATTTGTTTGTCTGGATTTTAAATTATTCTGTTTAGCTCTTTAGCCCTTTTACTAACTTTGGAAGTGTTACTCCACTTAGCTAATTCTCTTGAATGAATGAATTCTAGATACATTTCCCAGTCTGTTTTTAGATGAATAAAGTTGGACATCTGTGTTGAAGGTTTTGTTCTCTGTGTTTTTATATCCACTAATGTGCTAATAGCTGAGGTAGCTTGTAGCTTAGCATTATAACTACTGTTTTTCTGGATTTTGTTCCAAACTAGGTGTTGCACAATGGCTGTTTAAGAGTATTAGTAAAGCAGCTGAAGCCATAGCCATATTTTTGAACATTTGAAAGTGAAATAAGCCCACAGCACCATAGATCTTCTACTTTACTGAACAGTGGGAATGAGGTGATTTTCCTCATATTGAACCGGTTGTTTTAATTCAGCTCATTTGTTTGTGTAATGTAGCTTCTTTTTCTTTAATTGATAAATTATTTCACTTTTCTCCATTTTTTTCATCCAGAATTATAAAGTGAAGCATCTTGGATTTCCCTTCTTATTCTTGAAAGAGCAAAAGCCTAAAATGTAAATGCTCCCCATGTCTGGTGCTTCTAAATAAAGCCTTTCCTGTGCACCGAATGCCTGCAAGGTGCAGCACAAAGACACGTCGGGCCGCTAACGATGTATCCTCTTAATTATGTATGGAAACCTTTTTTTATTCCCCTGATGGACGCATTTATTTAAGGAAAGCAGATTCCTTCCAACGTTTGTCCTCTCAGGGATCCCATACTTAACAGGAGATCTTCTCTTACGGGAGCCAGCTCCGGTTGTGCTGGGAGCCAATCAGAACCGCGGCTCTGCTGGGCCCAAGTCAAAGAGGTCCTGCTGATGAGCAAAGAGGCTGGAGGTCAAAGGTCAACAGTCTGAATCTGATACTTCCTGACTGGGAGAAGATCAGAAACAACCGATGTGTTGGATAGAGATGCTTCATTAGATAGATGCAACCAAACAACCAACCAATCATCCAAATGTACATCCAACTGTTCATACATCAATCCAAGTCCAATCACACAACCATCCATCCAACCATATTGACGTTTAAATATCCAACCATACAACCAACTGCACCTCCAATTGAACAAGCAACCAACCAACCATCCATCCAACTAACCGAACATCCACCTAATCAACTATCCATCCATTCATCTGTACATCCGTCCATCCAGCCAACTGTAATCCATACATCCAACCAACTGTACATCCATTCAAATAAACTTCCATCCAACTGCTTGTCCAAACGTTCATCCATCCATGCATCCAACCATATATGCATCCATCTTTCATATTTAATTACCATCCATCGTGTGCAGACTCTCTGTCTACTCAGATGAAGATTGACTCATTTCTACTTAATGTACTGAAAGAATTTCCACTTCAGTTCAGCCTAAACTACTTATTTGACCACTAGGGGGCGCTTCGAGAGCTTTAACCTGTGATCCCGACATAGCTGATCCATAAATAAGTGAAAAAAGGTCTTGACCCATTGGAGGGTTTATATTGATTCATCCAACTAGATGAACCAACATTTTGTTCTTTTTAACAAAAGACTCAACATTAATTATTTCCCTCTTTGTTGACATAGACCTCACAAGTCTGAAACCCTTCAGTATAAAGCAAAATTGAAGTTAATATTTCACTGAAGTTAATTAAGAAAGTATTAGAAACGTTTTTCTAAACCTGGCTGCCATCTTGGCTCCAGAGGAAGCTCCTTCCCTTCCAGCAGGAAGTGCCTCTGCACCTCGCTGTGTAATTAAAGGCGTCACAGAGCGGGACTCTGGGCTGACAGGTAATAAAGCGCATTGCTTAATTGCAAATGAATGCACACACCCCAGTCTCTATTAGGCATAAATAATTTGGCCGCTTGGGTACGCGCCTCCCAAATTACTTATTCTTTTTGTGTCTGAAATTACCTATTCTTTCTGATGTTGCCTTTAGTTGATTAGCGCGCCCATCGCCATTGGCTTTCCCAGGTTTTGCACCAGGAACTGACCGCTTCTCTTTTTACTGCACAGGATTATTCATGCGCTTATTTCCAACTTTTCCACATCTTCCGTGTTTTTTTCCCCAACACCTTGTGTCGCTTTTGCTCGGGGATGTGCGGTGAATATTAAATCAAAGTGTCAGTGGGTTTATTGCTTTGTTTTCATCCTGCACACATATAGCCACTGCATAAAAATGCTTTTTTTCTTCTTTCCATTCATGAAAGATTTATTTTCCTGATTCTACATAAACAGTTTCAGGACAAAAGGTTGTTTGGGATCAAAAATATTTCTCATTAGTAGGCGATTTCTCATTCCTTATGCGTTTATTTTGAAAAACATAAACATTTCTTAAATATTTCACCTTTTTTAAACTTGATGCGTTTCATTTTCACAACAGTGTGATTTTCCTGCGGGCAGTTTTTGGTCCGATCTCTTGCACTGTTATGAGTTTTGCCGTATTTTTTTCCTCCTTACCACTTGAGTTCACAATGTGCAAATAGCTTCTAACGACCTGCAGGCATGGCAGGACAGGCTGGATGTGGACGATGTGCAGCGTTGTCATTCAGGGAAAACTTAAGATTTAAAGAAAATTAAATGTTCACATTGAGTTGCTCTCATTTAGATGGAAAGTTCAGTTCCTGTAATATTAACATCAGTCAAATGTGGCTTTCCATTGCAATAGTATATGCTTATAATAAGGCTGCAACTATTATTTTAGTTAATTATTCTGATGATTTGGATTAAAAAAGTAAGAATTAAACCACTTAAGCCTTTTTAGGCGGTTTTAGAAATGCCTTCATTTTTAAACAGTATTTCTTAGTTATTTGTAGCAAAAGATGCATCTGAAGCTAAAAATACTAACAATGATCTAGCAGATTATTTCACTTAATAAGGAAATACTAAACTAATTTAAACCTGATTTAAACCTGGTTTATAAATTAAATTGTAATCAATAGGGTTTATTTGTAAATCATATTTCATCTACAAAGCCGTTTAAAGTTCTTTACATCATAAAAACACAGAAACAATATACAGTCATCAATTTGAGAAAAAAGTAACAAAAATTACATTTTTAAACATCAATACACATCAAAATGTTGGTCAATGTTCCATTAATTATGGTTCAAAATCAACTTTCAAAAGTGAGTTTCTAGTTTTCATTTAAAGGAACTCAGTGTTTCAGCAGTTTTGCAGTTTTCTGGAAGTTTATTCCAGATTTCTGTTGTAATGAAATGAAACTAAACTCCAGTGAAAAATCCAGAACTATTACAACCCTTTAAAACATAATCATGACTTTAGTTTGTTAAACTAAACCAATCTGTTCAATTTTTAATTTCCTCCTAAAAAATGCGGCGACACTTCAACCAGTCAAACTCCCAGAAGGTGTTGTTATGGCAACCAGAGCCCCCCTATGTCCCCTCCTTCCTGCACGCCTTACCCAGGTTGCAACAGTCCTAATTAAAATGTCCTACCTCATTATCATCGATTGCCCCGTTGCATTTTGGAAAACAACTGCAACGCCGGGCTCTGGCAGCGGCCAAATATAGACATGCGACGCTGGCGAACCCCCCCACGCCGTCCCGTCAGATGGTCCTGCTCCGACATGAGAGCGGGGAAAGTGGGGCAGCAGCCCAGTGTCCCCAGTGGACGCCGGACGCCGACACACACCAAAATAGAGACACACACTCTGGCGTGCGGCCGCAGATGGCCGGTGGACCTTTCCAGGGTTCATCAGGACAAAAACACACGAGGCAAACAAACTTTCTGCCATTAACAGGATGATTTATTCATTAGCAAGTGTGCTGTCGAGAAAGTTTCCCATCTGTAGGTTCTGGGGAGATTCTCACAAGACGTGACGATCAGTTTGGTGAGAAAAAGGAGGATTTTCACATAAAACATGCTAAATTAAAGATGTGTACCATTGTACATCCATTTTTTCATTTTTAAGAACACAAAGCAAAATCTCAGCAGTGCACTTCAAGGGAGAAACTAAATAAAGTTATTTTGTTTTCATATTGTCATCAATAAACTGTCTAAGAGTTAATAAATGCTTGAGACAAAATGGCGGACAATGTAGTAGTTACCTATATTCCATTTGATGCTTTGGAAACATTAAACGATTCTCGTGTTACACTGACTTCATACGAATTAAACTACATTTAGATTTCTAGCATGGAGAACACAAAGAAATAAATGGAGAGTTCTTCCCTCTGAGCTGAAGATTTATCATAGTTTGTGTCCCTGGTATGGCACAGTCCCACCAGTAGATGGTGAATTTAAGAATGTCTGAACGAATTCGGCTCCTTTAGCGCATTAACTCTTTTTGGTGTAAAAAGTGTAAAAACTTTTGTGTGAAATTTAGAATTTCAATCTTTTCTAACACAATAGTTCAAATTGCGTATAAAAACAGTTGCGTTGGTTTTGAAAATCAATCGTGTTTCAAAATCTACCAGTTTTGAAACACGATTGAACACTATTCAATCGTGTTTCTGCACCCATTTGAACTGGTTACTTGTAAATTTGTGAGATGGTGACGCTTTGTTTGGCTACAATCGTCCATTTGGTTCTCCGTCTGCGTACTGATTTGAACTCGACAATATTCACTTGTCACCTAAACCAATTTCTACTCAATTAGAAACTTTAACAATTATCTCAAAATACCCAAAAACAACAGAAGAAGAAGTCTGAACAGTAACATGTTGCTATCAATCATTCATCAGCCAATGTGGGCACTCAAACACGTCACCCAGTAAATGATTAACACGAACATATTGCCTTCAATAAATCATCTCTCATCTAGTTTTAGACATTATTTGAGGCAACAAATATCTCGGTGCTCTCATTGCTTCGCCGTGTTGACGGACAGATGGACGGACGAATGGACAGATGACGTGTCCGGACAGACACAGGCATGTTGGCTGGCGAGGCGGGATGCAGGGAGCATCTGCCGGCGGGTTTGAGGAGCGGCCACGGCTTCTGTGAATTAGGATTTCCCCCGACGCCGCCATGAGCCAAGAGAGGCCACACGAGCGCCAGAGGGTCACCGATTTCACAAATGGTTCAAATGTTGCCACCTAAATCAAAACTACATTCAACAGAAGGGATGGGAGCAGCTTCTAAACTCTGGTTTTCACTTTAACTGAGAAAGACGTATAAACTACACATTTACACTACTAAAACACAAAGTAGTTTTATTTAGTTTCCAGTGCAAATGCCATAGTATGCTTGAAATAAGACTAAACTGACTTCCATGTAACTTTTCAGCAAGATACAGGAGCTTAATATTGATGAAAAAAAATAATTTTCCCATAATGATCTGCTAGCAGAACAAGAAATGGAGATTAAAGAGGTTTAGCATTCTGTTTGTGAGAAGTTTACCCTGAAATGTCAACAATATTTAGAGAAAACATTGCAAAAACACCAAATATTACCAAGTAATTTTGGTCTTTTTTATATTTCAAATAAGTCACAACTATCATTCATCTAACTTTGTAGCAAGAAACAGGAACATTTGTTTTAATTCCTTAATATAAATTTAAAAAAATCTAGTGCAGATTTTTTCAATCAAAAGCAGATTTAAAAAGATCAACACTGGCAACATGCTACAAGTTAGCATGGAGAATATTTAAACCAAATACCTTTTTATAAATTCACATTTGTAACATACTTACAAATATATTTATATTAATTTTAGATTTTAAAAAGCCTTAAAGTTGACTTTGAAAATTTCCACATTTTTCAAATTCATCAAATTAGAAAAGTTGAAGCTAAGAATCAAACTATCAGTAGTAAAAAGCCTGCAATTTTAATAAATAGGATGAGTGTCTGTCAACAAAATCCTCAAAATTAGACACACTTACTTTTACAGCAATTTTATTTCAGTACAGAAAGTTTTAAAAAATTTTGTTTTAAAAGTTTTATTAACAATGAATAAAAGTTTTAAAAGTCTAATTAACAATGAAGTAGCTTTTCCAGGTCAACTTTTGAGTTTAGAATCCGCCACAAAAATTACTACAGACAATAAATCAATAGAATAATCTCTGATCCAGAAAGGCTTTAGCCGCTAAGCTAGGTTGGTGGAATCAACACTCACTCTTTGGTTGCCTAGCAACAACCTGCTGGATGAGAGGTCCCTGCCCAACTTTGGTTACCTAGCAACAACTTGTTGAGTATCTGGGGTAGCAGCAGTTTAAGGTTTCGCCTCAACGTCTTAAAAATAAGAAACAACGGCCTGGAGTGGAAACTGGATAAAACAATCACACTAACAGTTTGGCTTCTTTTCAGTTATTTAAAACAAAACCAAAAAAAAATCAATAATTATTGATATTAACTGATGTAAAACGTTTATATTCTGATAGGTTTTATAGATCTTCTTTCCTGGACATATTGGTCCAATTTAGGCAAACCAGTTGGTAAGAATGTTTTTTTTTTCTACACCTCACAAATCTCCTTTCAGGGGTGAAGTGCCACACCACAGACACACTTGTCTAAATTCCCCACATTGGAGTGCCAGAACTGGCCCAAATTTATCTCCTCCCCCCTGCTGGTTATCTACGGAGAGCCAAAGAATCCGGAGTGGTCGGGAAGGAGGGGGCTCATTTGACCACAGGGGAGGCCTGTCAATGGCCCAGATAGTTCTGGTAATTTCTCAGCGTTGCCTCTGCTGCTGCGGTTTACATATTCAGAGAGGGCATCAAATATTTGGAGAGGGCGGAGGGTTTCTCCATTTGTTCTGGATGGCCGGGGCAGGAGCCACGGATAGGCCTGCAAGACGAGGAAGTTGAAGAAGAGAGGAAAGGGAAATAAACAGGATTAGCGCTATCAGGGAACACACACACAAATACTGTCTCTGTATCTGGAAACACTCACACCAGGAGTTGTAAATGAAACATAAATAAGTAAAGCAACAGTGGACGCAGACGGATCAGTGTTGCAACGTAAACGCCTCATAATGGCGGCGGCGGCGCTTCAATGGGAACCAAAAAGGCGATCAGTTAAGATGAAAAAGTACGCTCGCATCTTCCCCCCGCGGCGCCGCCAAGAATCAGCGTGATTCTCCACGTCAATATCAGATATTACAGAAATGCAGCCCTCCATCTTTCTGGGTTTTTTTATATTTTCCATCCCTCCGGAGCGTCGATCGGATGGTGCTAATTTCCAAAAGCATCATCTCTTCCATCACAGAGTTCAGGAAGTTGATTTATAGACGGAGCTGGGGGAGTTAATTGCGGTGCGCGACACCAATCAGTTTTGTAAAAGGCGAGCTGGGATTAAATCGACACCCAGCACAAACAAACAAACAGCCATATTCATATCCCCCTGCATTTATTTATCAATGTTTTAGATTGCAGCCCGCCTCCCAGATTGCCCCCTTTTTCTGTCGGAGATTCAATAAGTCGACGGAAACATTGTCAGCGCAACAAATCCGTCTGTGGGAGGAAAAAATAAATAAAAAATGGGAATGTATGAGTTAAAAGAACCTCCTCGAGAGTTGCTCCTCCACAAAACTGATGGCGCTTGTGTTCATGAGCATTCATCTCGATTATACAGACAGCAATGCTTTGATAATGATCCGCGGGAGCCGGCTGTCAGAGGTTTGTCAGGAAAAAGAAACTGTAAATGTCACATCTCTGCCGGTGGTATCCGACTACCGACCGGCCTCGTCTCTGGCTGAGAGCAGGCAGCTGCGGACCGACCACTGCGTGCCTGCTCATGTGTGTCGGGTCATCTGGCGCGTTCAGGGACACAAAAACACCGCGGGGAGAAACCGACTTCAGAGCATTTGTTGCAAAGCTGTCACGGCTGTTTGTGCGCTTGTTGTTTACATTTGTTCAGTGCGCCCCATGCGCCGGTGGAGATCTTTATCTGGATTTATCTCCAGACTGGACTTTGGCTCAGTTGACGATGTACGAAGGAAATCAACCAGAATATCACCAAAACGGTAATTGTTGTGATAGTTTAAGTCCAATTTTCATAACTGCCTCATCCATGAGATCAAAGAGCGACTCAGAACTTCTTAGGGTGTTTTCATTCCTGATTGTCCGGTAGGATTGGTTTAATTGGTGACCAGTATTGGAGCACTTGTTCTCTTCAAACGAACAGAACCCTTCAAGTACCTGTTCCCCTCCTCACCTGTGGGGGCGCTGCACCAAGAACCGCTGAAGTAAGCGACATGAAAACCTCTGAAGACACTGAGCGCAACTTCATTCTTCATGAAATGTAAACAAAAACTGAGTGGAGTCAGATTTTATTTGTCTTTAGCTAAAGACAACGAGTTACTTCTCCTGCTAGCACTAGGCTAGTGCGTTTGTTTTGGTTGTATTTACCCAGAATGCCCTGTGTTATAGTACACTTCCTGCTTTTGGGAGGTTTCTGGTTCAGATATGCATTCAAATCACACCAAAGTTCCCTTCAACCAAACCAAGGCGGACCAGAGTTATTATACAATTGGGTACCATGTAGTTCCACATGTAGAAGTGACCCAAATAGATTGTGTTTTTTGGTGAAAAGATTGGAATTTGGTTGTTTAGGTTGTAAAAACGTCAGATTTTGTCGTTACTTAAGCTTCTCAGTGGGAAGATTGTCCAAAGTTCACCAGCAAGTCCATCTCTAATTTACTCCAAAAAACCAAAATGGAGGAATTACAGTGGAATAGACTCTTGTCTGCTGGGGTTTCTATGTTATTATTATACTAAAAACCTTGGAAAACCTTCTAATGGGACGAATTAAGACACTATCTGGGTCAAAATTCCTCCACTGTGATATTGGAGACTCATTGCCAGCTATTGCCAAATACTGTTTATTATTAAAAAGGAAAAAAGATGAAATATGAGTGAAGAACCTTCAGAAAACCAAACATCTGCTGATGAAGACAACTTTAAAGGATCGAAGGAACACAAACGAAGTGCTAGTAGAAGTCTTTCACAGTTGAATTTAATCCTAAAAGTTATTCTTAGCAGAAGAAACCGAACCACGTAGGAGAAACCGTGACTAAGGGCGCAGGTTTTTACACCTCCACATGTAAAATACATCTCAATCAGCCTTTGTGCGCCCACACTGGCATTGCGCCGCGGCAGCTGTATAATTTAAATGTAAATGCTGTCGCAGGTTTCGCTCCCTTCGTCCTCTGGCTTTGGGAAGAGCCGCTCGCGCCGGCAAATGCAGACTGGCAGGTACTAAACGGTAAACGAGTGGAACTCCTCTTTAAAATGCTAATGAGCTCCAAATCTGCAGCCGCTGCGTATGCATGAGTGCTTGTGTGTGCATTCGCTGCTCCAAATGAACTGCCAGCCTTCAGTGCGATTATGCTTTGTGACCTTTTTACAGGGGTTGACATAACGTGGAGGATTTAGCTCATTATTGAGTAACTTCATGCAACACATGCTTTTATTTTTGACGCGCGAAGGCTCGCTGACGTATCTCTGCTCGTATCTGTTTGTTTTGCCGCCACATATGGCCACCATCGCTGACAATCTTGGTGCAGGCGAACATCTTGAGCGAATGCGGGGACCCCCAGCCTCCCTCCTTGGCTGACGTCCAAACTCTGTCTCTTGTCTTCTGGGAGAACAAGAGGAGAAATGGAACAACTGGTTTTAATGAAACAATTACAAGACACTAATTATTATGTTAATGTTTTGCTACTATCATCAGCCGCTAACTGCCTGCTGCACCTAGAGGTTCAGATGGACGTCTCTCTGTGGGAAGCGGTGCAGGAATGTGTCAAAACGTAGAGGGGGAAAGAAAGGCCACAGAGCGCCGGCTGTTGTCACCGAATGTCAGGTACATTAATTCCCATAATGCCCAGCGCAAATAAATTAGCAGCAGGGATCCAAAGCCATCACTTGTAGGTGTGGAAGGAGGAGGTGGTGTTGGAGATACAAGCACTGAAATGTAGATGAACAGGATGAATGATTGCAGCTGCTAACACAATCAGAAACATGAAACAATTGGTCTGCCCCCTGTACTACGATACTTCTTAATAAATGCCGCTGTAAAATTACTTGAGAACAGTTGGGGTAAGTGGGCACACTTCTGCTAATGTGCTAATAGTGGAGCTAATTTTTATCTTAGTGCATCAAAGTGTTAATGAGTTTCCTCTCGTCGTCATCTCATTTTTAACAAATAAGTTTATTTAAAACAATCGACATAAAGGAACAGGCTTTAGCGTACAAGATATGAACATAAATAAAATATCTAAAGGCCGGCGCGACCTTTGAATTTCACCTTGTTGAGGCTGATAGGCTGCATTGTAACATGCTTATTCATTGACACATGGTGGCTACCAACATGGTCAGCATTTGCTTCTGCTAGATACTGTGTTGGTGTTGCGCTTTAGTGTTAGCTTACGCTGCATACCTTGTTGATATAGCAATTTAGCATTCGTTTCTGCTAAAATGCCTATTAGTATTGCGGTTTAGCATTAGCTTCACGCAATACTTATATATTGGTATATCTCTTTTGCGTACATTTCTGCTAATTATATTCTTGTTAGAGTGCTTTAGCATTAGCTTTTGCTTAATACCTTGTTGGTGTTGCACTTTAGTACAAGTATCTAAATATTTTATTGGTATAGCACTTTACCTTTAGTGTCCGCTAAAAGCCTTGCGGGGGTTGTATGTTAGCATTAGCTTAAGCTAAAGGTCTTGTTGGTGTTATCCTTCAGCGTTAGCTTCTTTAAACATTTTGTAGCTATAGCTCTTTAGCGTTAGTTGAACTAATATTTATGATTAGTGCTTCAGTGTTGGTGCAGCTAACCTTTTAGCTAGTGGTTCCACCATTAACAAACTTTGAACATCTAACAGAGCTCTGTAGAAAGGATTCTACTTAATTATTATTAATTCTCCCGACTCTCCCCAAATCTGGACTTTATGAATGAGCAGCAGTATTGTGGTGGCTGCATCATGCTGTGGTGCTGCTTTCCTTTAGCAGGAAACCAATTAGAGCGATATTCCAGGACTATCTTTGAGAGTTCAGGATGATTTCTTCATCATGGTTGGCTTCAATACAGGAAGGTGTTGAAGGCCGGGAAGAACGACCCTTTTGTGTCGGTCCTTGACTTTGTGAGCCAGGTTTCCTTTTAAAGCCAGTGTTTTCAATCTCGGTGGGACTACCTGGCTGAATGATGGCTCTGTGGCAGCAGCAACAATGTCCCCGACACTCTGCCATAAGTCGGTGAATGAGGTGATTCATGAACAGCGGGCTTTGGGTCTTGGCTCGGACTCTTTGATTGAAACCTGTTTAGCAACAACTGCTAATTTCATTACATGGTGTCAGCGCACACTGAGCGGCCCGCTTTGAACTCTGGGGGCCCAAACAATGACACAGGGCAGTGAGGGGGACTGATGGGAGGGTGACAGGTCGGCGGCGAGCGGAAAAACAAAACCTCCTCCTCTATGAATGGAAAAAATGCTGAAGTCTGTCAGATATTTTGATATGTCCCACACACCATGGTGCTGCTCCTCCTGGGATTCCTGCCTTTCAGCAAGGGAACAATTGATTTTCTTCACGATCACGTCGTTCGCCTCCCTGCCTCCGGGCGAAACCTTTCATGAGGAGCCATGGCCGCCGCCGCAGCTGTTCTGCCGGGCTTCTTCCCATGGACACCGGGGCTGGAGCCGCTCGCAGGTTTCTCCCTTCGTTTGTCCCCCCATCGAGTGCTGGCTCACGGGAAACTTTATGGTTGTTTTTCATCTTTGTTTTGGCCAGACTTGGACCAAGTGATGATATTTTGAGTTGGTTTTCTTTCCAGCTAAACAAGACAATGATCAGTTCTCTCAAGAGTTTGGCTTGTTTTCAGACTCAGGCTTTTTCTTGAGCTTCTGCTTTGGGAAAAAATCAAAGCTTTCCTGTAAATCGTTGAGCTACAGAACATAAAATCAACAATGGAGGAAAATATAAAAAGCTACATAATTCAGTCTTTTGTTTTCAGACTGAAAAGTATGATAAACTTTTGGTATTTGGAGAATATAAAAAACAAAATGTGGTTATACAACCATATTTGTACCAAATTGTAACAGTACCGATCCAAATAGACAGACTATGTTAATTACAAGCCATCAGTAGCTGCATTTCCATTATAAATGTACAAAAAAAACACAATTTCACAATTTCCATTAAATAATAAGTAATTAAAAAGCATGCTGCACCATCATCCTCCAACTGCTTCCTGTCATTGTCTTCTTTGTATTTTGTGCCAGAAGCAACATCCTGCTGTTGATCTTTGTGAAGTAAAACAATTTTTACTTCAAAAATTGTAAGTACATTTTCAAAATCTCAAATATCAGAAGATACTATGCAAAGCACTCCACACCAAAACAATGCGTTAAAATCTAGGAATGATTTTAATGGGTTAGTATTTTAATCACAACTCGTTTTCTATTATAACATCAAATTTTAAAAATTTCTCTAGTTACTCTCTAAAATGCATGAGAAAATTAACAGAAAATAGAATCTGAAGCACACCACGCCAAAACAATGCGAATATAAGTAGTTGAGCTTGAATAAGTAATGTGAAAAGGTTTTTAATTTCTGGGGATGAATGTGGAACAGCTAAAGACCTCCATCTGATGCTAAAAAAATACTTTCAGAACTCTACCGTTTTTAACTCTAAAAACGTTTAGTGCACCATAAAATAATTTATATAGATACATTCTAAAGCAATTTAACAACCATTATGAGTATCAACATGATTTAATTTAGGGCAAGGTGTTAGCATTAGCAGAACTAGTGTTTTAGGGTTTGTGTGGGTAACCTTTTAGCTAGGGGTATCCACAATGTTTTTATTTTTAAACCAAGTTGAATTTCTGTCATAATATCTATTCCTGATTACTATTAGATCTATAAATCAATAAACCGCTTAAATAGTGAAAACATGAAGTAGCTTAAATGGTTAATTGCACTGTAGTTAACTAGCTGCATGCCAGAAAAATAACAAATACCAGCAGTCAAACATGGAGGTGGAGAGAGAAAAAGAAAATGTCAGATCATCAGTTCATGACCTTAAACTCAGGGTCACTTGTGAATGGCTGAAAACAAAAATTAAGTCAAAGTCTGGACACTACACCATGTTAAACTGGAAAACCCTCCAGTCTAAGCAATAGCAGAGAGAAGACCAGGTCAAAAGCATTAAAGAAATGACATCAAATAACTTTCTGAGTCCAGAGGTTGGGCTAAAGCCTTTGTTTCAAAGTGTTCAAAAATCCTTTTTAACTGAGTAAGAACTTTCCAGAACATGCACCATGAAGGTAACTTTGGAAAAGTTCACTGTGAATAGAAGAGCTGTATGAATATTCATGAAAAATTACCCCAGTTCCTGATAGTGGGGGCCTTTTTTCTGCTACGGTATTAGGCCTGTAAGAGAGATGAAAGGCTTGCGAGCCATCCCCACTTCCTTGGCCTTATACTGGGACACAATGGCCAACCAGCCGCTCAATTAGTCTGCCATCTTAGACTGACTGTTTGACAGGTCTAGCTAATTGTTAATCCCGCCATAACTGTTGCTTGGAGTAATTAATCATGCAACAAAGGGGCTCTCAGTGAGGCGACCCCACCAGCGCGGATATGCGTGTCAAACCAGAAAGCGTTTGCTGAACAGGGAGAAGGCATCAGAAAGGTTGTCCAATTTGCAGCTAACAAATATTTAATCTTCATTTGGAGCACCTAGAGTCCGCCGGCTGTTTCCCCGGATGTAAACAAGTGGCGTGAGATCTTCTGGTTTATGTAAATGTGGGAACAACAGACGTCCTTTCCACAGGAATGGGACTCAAGGGTCAAGCACCATTCATCATGAGATGGAGTGTCATTTTCCCCACTTAATACGCAGACAGCTGCTTAAGAGGAGGAAGAGAAAAGAAGGTATTCTTTGAGGAAGGGGCTCAGTCCCCGATGCTAGCGGGGGCGATTGGAAACACAAGGTGCCACTGTGT
Organism: Poecilia picta; assembly: GCA_033032245.1. Lineage (NCBI taxonomy): Eukaryota > Metazoa > Chordata > Actinopteri > Cyprinodontiformes > Poeciliidae > Poecilia > Poecilia picta. The sequence continues at coordinate 12,653,212 of CM065354.1, forward strand.
CAGGACTCAAACCGGTGATGTCATTCACCTCGAGTCATAAGACGAGCCGCATTCCTGGGAACGGCGGACACACACAAAGAGCCACCGTGTTGCTGCGTTCTCGTTTTGTTGGTGTGTCCAAAACGATGATTAATATCTGTTTTCTGTCTCCGTGGCAGCAAAACAACGGCGTGCCTTGTTTTTGGATGAAACGGGGAGTTTCAGGCTCTGGGGCGATTGCGTCTCATAAAGGCCAAATTGGATAATTTGAGACAAAACGGACAGAGGTCGGAGCTCATCTCGATCGCAGTTTTGTGAGATTCTTAAAGATAGTTTGGACAAAAGACGTGATGTTCGTAGAGCTGATTTGGCTTAACAAAATTTAAAAACTGTTGGATCAAAGGAGCAGTAGGGTTCCTGCAATGATTTGACTTGCTCCACAGGTGGCCACCAGCTGCTAGTGAACAGGTTTCTTTTGAACAATGAGCCTCAGAACCAGGAGGTTGTTTCTTTGTTTTCTTCCCCTGCGTGTTTCTCTCCGTTTGGCAGCGCCCGGAGGTAAGTCGCTGCTTCAGACAGCAGACAGTGAGGGCTTTTGTGTCCGTGCGCAGAGATGGGGGCTATCAGAAATTCCCCTGTCTTCGCTCACATGATTCAATGAGAGGCCTGTGATTGTCGGTCTTGTTCTCTTCCCGTCTATTCACGGCATTCACCGGCGGGGGGAAAGACCCGGTTAGCGCCGGAGGGGCCTGCTTTTACTCAGCAAACTTTGCTGAACTCAGAATTCATTTAACTCATAATTGAGCGGAGCTTCCCACAAACCAAAGCTGTCAAAGTGTCTGTATTGATAAACCCAAAAGACTGCTAAAATAATAACAAATACTCTCATTGGTCAGTTCCACCAGGATTTTCAGATTATTTGTGTGATTTTTCGCAATAAAATTAGAGTTTTTGGTGCTAATTTAGAAATATTTCCAATGTTCGACGATATAACTTGACATCGGGAAATAAGAAATACTGCCACCTTCAGGTGGGAGGTAGCAATGACTTAAACCCAAAGGTTTTGACAATTTTTGCCGAATATTTGCGATAAACAGGAAATTAAAAAAAAAAATAACATTACAGGAATAAATTTGTAAAACTGCAACAATCAAATCCTAATATTATGAGAATAAAGTTGAAATAATGAGAAGTTATGATATTATGTGAATATACATACCGTATTTTCCGCATTATAAGGCGCATAGAACAGACGCTTCAGTTTGGGTTTCCAATTTGTTCCGTACTCTATTATTATACATCCACATTTATAAAGAAGTGGTCCCCGAGTACTTTATATAGTAGTCTTCCCCAGTAGTTGTTTCACTCACGGTGTTGGTGTTGCGATGTTGTGCCCAACTGCTTTCTGGGTAACACAGACCAACTGACACCTGCTGTCGCTGCAGCCTCTGTCTCTCTTCCCTGCCCCTCTGCCCCCTGGCTTTAAATGTATTATCAAACTTTATTAACAAATAGCGTTCTGACAACTATCCCAGCATGCACCACACACTTCTTCTTCTATGGGGGAAGATGAAGTTGGTGGCATCTTACCGTAGTTGCTAGACCTGTTGTGGCTCAATATTGGTCCATATATAAGGCGCACCGGATTATGAGGCGCACTGTCGGCTTTTGAGGAAATTGAAGGTTTTTAGGTGCGCCTTATAGTGCGGAAAATACGGTAATATTACAAGAATTATATAATAACATTCTAAAAAAAATAAATTCCTATAATTATGAGAATAAAGTCCTAATATGATGAAAATAAAATTATAAAATTACAGAAAATAAAGTCCTAATATTATGAGAATAAAGCTGTAATAATTCAACTTTATTCTCTTAATTTTATATATATTTTCTTAGGGTGACTCTACTCTGTTGTAAAGCTTATTGTTGTGATCTAGTGTGAAAAATGTGAGGATCTGTCAATTTTATGTAAAATTACTAACTTGTGATAAACTGTTGTGATTGATCTGGAGTCTATAAGGCCACGTGAAAAGGTGAGCCGGGCCATAATTGGTCCCTGGACCTCGAGTTTGACTCCAGACTCAGAAGAAAGGACTCATGGATTCACCCTAGAGATAATTATTTAGCGCAATTCAGATTCCATCAAATGTGGGACAGAAACTCCTCTGGCAGCCGCTGGAGTCCTGAAACCATGGCACCGTTTGATTTTATGCAAATTAAGAGGCTGATATTGTCCAAAATTAACAAAGAGAATTTCTGAATTTGTTTCTGAGCGGCTTGGAGGGACGGTTGGCAAGCGGCTGCTGATTGGCTGCCACGCTCCGCTAGAGACGAGTTAGCGTCGCAGCGAAGCACACATCTTCATAACTCTTGAGTTTTACCACAGATTAACCGAGAATAGGAGAAATGAGGATTTATGAAAGATTTATGAGAAAATATGAAGACCATAACCCCATCCATCCATCATCCATCCATCCAATCATTCAACAATCCAATCATTCATCCATCTGTCCATCTAACCATCCATCTTTCCTTCCATCATCATCCATCCATCCAGCAATCCAGTCATCTAGCCATCTGTCCATCATCCATCCATCTAACCAAACATCCATCCATCCATCCATCTTCAATTCATCTGTCCATCATCCATCCAACCAAACATCCATTCATCTATCAACCATCCATCCATCTGTATATATCCATCCATCCAACCAAACGTCCATTGAGCCTGTTTTTAGGAATAAAAATGACTTTTTTTGTATTCCTGCCTTTCAAATGTCTCCATATTATTGTTTTTATCTTTTGAAAATCCACTCAGAAAACAGAGTCTCTTATATCAGTAATCATTATCATTATCATTTTTTTAGATTTAACGTTAAACTGAACAGTCGTGGATTCTTTCAGCAACCCTCCAGTTTGTGTTTTTTCGTCGCAGCGCCACCTTCCTGTCCATCAGAGGGGCTCAGCTGACGATCGGTGTCCCTCCTGGTCACCTTACACCGCTGTCCTCCTGTCACCCCAAAAATAAAACTTTCATCTCCCTCATCATGCCGAACTTGCCCCCGCTCGCCTTCATTTGCATTCACGCAGCTGATGTTTGCTGTGAAGAGGCGCTGTCAGAGAGGATAAAGAAAGGTTACCTGGTGGCTGCACACCAACAGATTTATCCACACTGATGTTTTGATGTCACCACCGGCTGCTCCGGGCGCTTTGCTGTTGCAACAAACCAAACCCCAATCAAATCTTTGATGTAGTCATGTATGCATAAGCGTCGTCTACCTTAATGCTAAATAATTAGCGAGTGAGCTGGGATTGCTACCTCAGGGCTACACTTGCTTGTGCTGCTTTGATCATTACATTAATTAAATCTGGCTCCCTTGACAGGTCGGGGGGCTAAAAAACAGGTAGGTGTCATGGGCACCTCGGCGGAGACAGAAGCACCTGGTGTGTGCGAGCGCCGCAGCTGTCAGCGGCCATGCCTTGAGAGTCAGACGGCGGTGGCGTTAATTCGAACCGATGTCCCAAAAGAGGGAGGGGAGGGGGGCGAGTCGGCGGTAAGACACCCCGGTTCTCCGTTGTGGAGGCGGGCGAGGCTGGCCAGAGGAGGAAAGAAGTCATGTTGTCAGACTTCAGTGTCAGCTCGTGTCATAACCGGCGCCTGGGGGGCAAATTAGAAGTGTGTTTCGAGAAATGTGTCAAAAGTGTTCTCGGTCCACATCACAGAGGATATCGTGTGAAACCAAAGTCAAACACAAAAAAGTCAAAGCAGGGAACTCACCTATGATTTATTTAGCTTTAGTCTCAGACTGTATAGAAACTAACAAGCATCGTGTGGGTTTTACTGTTGCTGTCTAATGGGAGTGGGTGGAACCAAAGGTCACAGGCCTTCTGGGTGAACATTAGGTTTCACGGGTCAACAATGTTGACGCCATCTTCTTCACATCTGTCTCATTGTGGCACATTCATTTGTTTATTTAAAAACATATTTGGTCATGACCTTTAGGATAAACTTCATGAAAATCTGCAGAAATAGTTGTAAATAATGTCAGAGGTGTCACTGGGGGTCCGAACTTCTGGTGTAAAGAACCATTACTTTCTTACTTAGCTTAGCTAGCTAGCTGGCCTGGTGTCTTCAAAGCACTTTATTTCTTAAAAAGTTGTTCTGAGATAGAAAAAATAATAATTTCCATAACATTTAAGAGGCATAGTTCTTATTATTTTAACTGGAGCAGACACCTCTGACAGATACCTCATAGTCACCTCATAGTCACCTCTGTTTAAACGATTAGGAAAATGCTAACAACTACCAGCGTCAAGTTAAATTAATATCACAGTCGAGCTAACAGCTAACTGTGACAATGCTAAAATCTGAGTCATGATGGCTGTATTCAACAAAACTTGAGCTAAACAGTCAAGCTAAGAGCTAATAAATTCCATTCCAACAACTAATCAAACGTCAAGATAAGTTAAATAGTCAAACTAACATACATCAACTTCAATAGTCATTCATGTCTAAGTTAAGTTGATCAGCTCAAGCTAACATCTATCCAATAAAAAGAGGAGGCTGCAGTCTTGTTGACTGGAGCTAACCACTAATCATGGCCAAGGTGCATTAAAACCAGACCCACCTGATTTTATTCAATAATTTCTCCTAATCAATTTAAATATTAACTGTTTTTTAGCTTGTAAACAACTACAGGTATTATTCAATGCTTTTCACAAAATCAGTAAGAAGTTCCTAAAGACTAAAAGCTAGTCTCAGGGATTGACATTAAACACAAAGTTGCACTGTTTTCTTTAAATCTTTTAGGAACGTTCAGTCATTGCGAGCCGTCTTGATAATTGTGAGTTGAATAACATAAAATTACATTAACTCAAATCAGTGTTTATCAAATTTTGTCTCTTCTAATCCCATAACTGTCCGTTAGAAGTTGTTCTGCTTGCATGGCAGCTGACACACAGTAGGCTGCAGGGCATTAAAGTCTCCCATCTTTGATGGAAATGAGGCGAATGACATTTATTTCATATGAAATAATCTAGATTGTGTTTGTTGGTTGTGCTTAGAATCAAAAAGGCTCTTTCTGCCTCGCCCCTCGCACCACAGAGCGTTCAGTAGTAATTAGTGTCTTCAATATGCTTAACCATCCCACATACCTGTTTAATCAAAGGCGTTTCTGGGCGTTTATTCAACCTACAAAGGCTGCGTTCAGAAAGGCGAGTCGTCTCTGAAGCTCCCTTTGATCTAGATCATTAACGTTTTGGAATCAGAAGTTGACATAAGGCCCGGTTTTGTGTTGTCATACTCCTGGATCTGTTTCTGTGCCGTGGAAGTTGAAGATGTTTGGAAAATTGCTCCGATTATAGCGTTCGTGTGCCATTTGATGGCGCTTCCAAGAACAAGGGGGATCCACGGCCAAACCAGACTCCACCAGTAAGAGCTGGCGGAACCGGCCGAGCTTTCATGGACCACATGGTCTCCTCGCCGATTTATTAGTGTGGAAATCTTCTTTTTACGGGCCCGTCCTGATCAATTACGCTCCTCTGAGATGAGTACATCAAGAAACAAGAGAGTTCATCTCTGAAAAACTAACATTTCTCCTGTTTTGGCTGGAATAAAACACTCGCTAAACTTTTAATCCTGTACTGTTTGGCTCTGGTCATCAAAAAGATTAGTTCTGTCATCGGAAAAGTTGTCGTTCAAAGCTGATTGGACGTCTTTATTGCTGGGATGAAATAAGAAGAAAAAAAAGAAAAACGCAGCATGTTCTTGGACTTAAAGAAACCATGAGATGGGAAAGCACTGCCGCCCGCGCCCACGGGCAGCGCCTCTGAAAAATCACAAGAAATTCATTTCCTTCCCCTGGATGGAAAATAACAAAGGCATTCCTCATGACAGGCCTCTCTTCCTGTCATCTGCAGGCCACAAGTTTACCCATCTATTATTAGAAACCCCCTTCCTCATTGCTCCTTCATCACAACCAGACTGCAGACCTCTCATCAGGTGATCTGATTAACAAACTGCAGACATGCAGGAAGTCTGATGTAAAAGGTGGAAGTTAAATATTGAACTCTGTAGATCCCCAATTCAGAGGAGTTGTTTTTCCTTTGGTTGTTTTCTTGGCAGGGATTATCTCCCATCTGAAGGAGATACCTATCTGTTGATAACTGGAGGAGCCCGGAGGGAGCTCTTTGTTGGAAGATCTGCTTTCATTGCCACTTGTTCAGCGTGAAGTTGTCTTTTTGTCGGTTTGTTTGGAAGGAGCAGGATTTAGTTTGTGGGAATATTTTAAATGTGACGTATTAAAGAAAAATTCACATTTTGGTACTTTTTCTGCCTCAGAAAAACCTCAAGTGCTTAAAAGAAACTTCCAGAATGTAATCAGTAGGCTCTGTGCAGTTACCTTGCAACTCCAGCAGAGTTCCGCCCGTTACTTGGCAACCCCAGCAGAGTTCCGCTCGTTACCTGGCAACCCAAGTGGAGTTCCGCCCGTTACTTGGCAACCCCAGCAGAGTTCCGCTCGTTACCTGGCAACCCAAGTGGAGTTCCAGCATGTTTGGTAATCAGAATCAGAACTCCCTTATGGTTTATTGCGCAAGAAAGCACAGCAAAATTTAGAAAATAGCTTTTCTCAAAGCGTACAAATAAATAAATAACAATAAATATTTATACTTCAATATATATTAAAAAATAGCGTTGAGGATAAAAAAAAATAAAACTGGTTTTTCTACTGTGTGCACTGTACAATGGCTGCTGGAAAAAAAAGAGTTTTGTTGTTGACAGGGATCCCCCTGACCATGACCATGACCTCTTCTATGGTCATGGTCATGAGCTTTGGGTCATGACCGAAAGAACGAGATCACGAATACAAGCAGCCGAAATGGGTTTCCTCCGCAGGGTGGCCGGGCTCTCCCTTAGAGATAGGGTGAGAAGCTCGGTCATCAGGGAGGGACTCAAAGTAGAGCCGCTGCTCCTCCACGTCGAGAGGAGCCAGTTGAGGCTCGGGCATCTGGTCAGGATGCCTCCTGGACGCCTCCCTGGTGAGGAGTTCAGGTCCCACCGGGAGGAGGGGAGACCCAGGACACGCTGGAGGGACTATGTCTCCCGGCTGGCCTGGGAACGCCTTGGGGTTCCTGGAGGAGCTGGAAGACGTGGCTGGGGAGGGAAGTCTGGGCCTCCTTTCTGAAGCTGCTGCCCCCGCGACCCGATCCCGGATAAGCGGAAGAAAATGGATGATGGATGGATGGATGGATGGATGTTGACTTTTACACTCAAAAATAGAAAATTGGATTAAGTCGTTTTGGTTTAATTTTTGCAAATATATTAGAAGACTTGAAATGAGACAAATTAACTTACAAGTATATTTTCAACAAGATTGAAGGAGCTTGCTTGAAGTAGTATTGATGAAAATGTACTTCTTCCATTGGCAGATTATTCACTTATGGGAAAAATGTCTTGGTACTTTTTCATCAATATTAAATAATTATTGTCTTAAATAATTAAGTCAATAATTCAAGTCAATAAAACAAGCTCTTATGTCTTGCTGAAAAGTTACTTATAATTTAGTTTTGTCATATTTCAAGTGTTCTTAGATATTTGCACTATAAACTAGACCAAAATTATTTGATTAGATTGTGTATTTTTGCAGTGTATTGGGGTCTGCAATGCACATCCAACAATTTTAAACCCTGTTTTGGATGGAGTTTAATTAGAAAGAATATCACTTAGTTTCTTTCAAATATGTCTTAAAGTAGAACCCAAAAAAATTGTTGATTTAGATAGCAAAAAAATCTGATTTCTTTGGGGGGGATCAGGGCCTACTTCATGTTGTCAAACAGGTTCTTGTTAGGTAATTTCTTGATTCTACATACCTGGCAATGATGCGTGAGTTTGACTTGTGAAACTGAACAAAAATAATCATAGTCATAATTAAAGAATAGAAGCAATTAAATACCATTCAAAGTGTTTTAATTAAGACAAATCTTTAATTTTGTGTCTTTTCGGCCGCCATCTTGCTTCCCTTTAGCAGCTGAAAGTCCTTCTCTGTGGAAAACAAATCTTCAAACTTGAACTCACTTTCTTTTTGTGTGTAAAATTGAGGTAAATCAACAAATGGCAGATGGAAGGAATCATCTAATTTGTTTGTCTGAAAAGTTAATGGACACTAACGAGCCAAACGCAGATTTTGCATTCGCACCCGAATGTGGAATTCACAGAGCTCATCTGCTCCAATTTAATGCGTTTGATAAACCCAATCTGTCGGTTCGGCGGAGAGCTTTGTGTCCTGATGTTTGCAGGCAGAGCTTGTGGGAAATGATGGACGTGACGAAGTTCGGCGCTGCAGATGCAGACGCAGCCCATCCAGGCCCCTACGTTAATATCTCGGGGCATCGGAAGCAGAACTAACAAGTTAAGCCCAAACACTGGGTCTGCGTGGCAGCGGGGGGGTTAATGAATGTGTCAGTGTGTGTTTGGATGGGGTGGAGGGTTACTTACTTGCATGCATACATCAAACAGAGATGGCTGGTCAATATATGGGTATGGAGAATCAACGTGTTTTTTTTAAACGAGAGGCTTATGCTCAAACATCAGTCAACGGGTCGGAGCGTTTCCCCAGGCCCGGATCGCCGTTTCTCATTTGTTGCATTAGCGGGAAATAAAATTTCCTTCAGCAGCGGTAGGAGGAGGGAGGAGAGGAGGGGATGTTTGCATACAGACCAAGGCCAAGTGTGGATTTTTTTTAGCTGAGCAGAAAGTATTGAGCTTCATCAGGAGGCAGTACAGAGGAATTATCCAAGTACTGTAATTATTCACCTTTATTTGTCTGATAAGTTCAGTTATACAAGAAATATTTCTGTTTAATCAGTAAAGTAACCAGGAAGTAAAGGCTTCCTGACAATCAATCAAGCTCAAAGTCCTTTACATCATAAAAACAAAATAAACACTTTATAAAGAAAAACCAGTAGCAAGCACTACATTTTGTCAAGTCCCATCAATAAAATCATCAAATATGTTGATCAATTTTCCATTTATTATGGTTCCAAACTAACTCAGTGTTTCAGCTTTTTTGCAATTTTCTAGAAGTTTATACCAGATTTATGGTGCATAGAAACTGAATGCTGCTTTTCCGTGTTTGGTTCTGGTTCTGGGGATGCAGAGTAGAACCAGAACACCTGGATGAGTTTCTCTCGATCGACACGTTAGTCGTTTTATCCTGGAAATGTTCTCCAGGTGATAGAAGGCTGACTTTGTAACCGTCTTTGTGTGACGCTGAAGGTCCAAGTTCATGACTAAACCCAGATTTCAGGCCTGGTTTGTAGTTTCTTTCTGTAAAAACTCTTGATTTTTCCTCTTTGGGTTCAAAGATAATAGTAACTCCAACATGCTGCCACAGCTAGCATTGCTATCTAAAACACATTAGAGCACTTCACACCATAAAAATGTCAAAATAAATGTCATCATGCAGTAAACAACTGAGAAAACCAGTAGCAGATATTACATTTTGATGAGTGCCATCAAATATGTTGGTCAATGTTTTATTTATTATGGTTCAAAAGCAACTCTAATGGCTGGCTCAAGAGCTACAGTAACGTAGCTTTGGGTTTTCATCAACAACGATCCCAATCAACCAAAAACCTCAGAAAGATGTAGCAGCTGTGAAGCATGGTGGCGGAACCACCATGCTTTGGGGCTGTATGTATGGGGCAGATGTAATGGTGGACAGTTGAATAAGACTGGAAAAGATAGAGAAGGATGACCAGGTCATACTCGACGCCAGTAGGTCTGGTTTTGGGAAGGATTTACTGGAGAAAGGCCAAACTTTACCAACCAACATGGAGGCGAAGATCTTCGTTTCGCTTCCTGTCTGAACGGCCGGCGAACCGCCGCTTCCCCTCCACCTCTCCCTCTTGTCAGGCAAAATTGTGTTTTACAGCATCTGTTCATTATGGACGGCCGACATGATGGATACGGTCATAATATTAATGTAAGACTGACAACGGCAGACATGAATCATGGCCGACTTTATATCTAAGCTGGCGTTTCATTGGCCCGCCACTAAAAACTGATCTATAAATGTCAGTGAATGGCAGTCGTAAAGCATTATGAAGTACATTCTGATGGTTATTTACTAATGTCTCCTTCATGCGACGCCCTGTTAGATGGTAACTGGGTCTGTTTCAGGTGCAGGGAGATGATAAAAGGATGTTCTCATATGCAGCGCCGGCCTTTGGGTATGGAAGTCCAACGGTGACTTAAAATTGAAAGTCTTCCATCAATTTGAGATTTCATTTCCCATATTCATGTGGCCCACATGACAAGGAGGCATCAGTCTTTTCATGAAACCGTGGGTTTATCTTCAGACGGGGAGGAAAAAGAGAAATGGATAATCTGGAAGCTTCCTTCTTGAAGATGGAAAATTGTCATCAGTGGAAACTTTAATTGGACATAAATTTGTATTATTAGTGACTTTAATGTGTAATCTACATGAACTTGAAGAAAAACACAGGATGAAACTGATTTTTACCCAACCGGTGAAACCTTTCAGCACCTAAAACCCCAATCGCGAGTCTACGGAGCTCAATTAATGGAAAATGTAAACCTTTACATACAGTTTTGGGGGGAAAAGAAAGTACACCTTCTGTAAACCTATCTGGTCTTTACTGGGTTTCAGTTGTAGAGAACTGCCCAACAATCTTACAGTTTTTAATTGTTAGGATGTATGTAGTAACACAATGCCAAGATGCAAAGACATCAGCTCTAACTTCAGGGGTAAAATGTAGAATGTAGTGACCATGAATGCCTCTGTATACCAAAGTATCCCAAAGGTCATGTCTGGTTCTGTTATCATTTCAGCTGGGGGTTCCTGAGGGTTCTGTTTTCAGCCCAGTTCTGTTTCTGCAGTACGTTATCTCTTTCAGTAACATTGTGATTTACCAACATCTTTATGGAGATGAAACCAGATTCTGAACTGACTCGGGTTTCATTCTTCAGGATCTGGACCAATTGATGTCACTGATGACATCATAAACTCTACAGCAGAACAGTCTCCTCTGATTGGCTGAAAATCAATCCAAACAGGAAGTTAACACTGAAACCCGACTGCAGAAACAGAAGAATGTAGAAACGTTGCAGAGTTGGTTAGTAACTAGTTACAATTACTTTGGTAACTTTTTAAAAAAAAAAATACTTTCAGGAATATTTTTACCATACTGTACTTTTTACTTTTACTTTAATTTTAAGTATTTCTACTTGAGTAAAATTTCTGGATTTTCTACCCACTGAATGAAAGACAAACATGTTTTAACCAAAAAGTCACCAGACACAGACCTGCAGTTTATTAAGTTTTAATTTGAAAAAAACAGTTTTGGAAATGTTAATTTTGCCTGATTTTTTTTGTTTGTCATTTTAGTCCTTAGACAAACAAAATTTCCACTTTATATCTTGGTCCATCCGATTATGTAATATTTAAATATTAAACGATTGATAATTTCATTAGTATCTCAGTATTTCAGTAGACTTTTTACCAAATACTTTTTTACTCTTGTTTGAGAAATTACTTGGTTTTTCATTTTCTTGAGTTTGAATACATTGAAGTAGTTCTACTCTCACTTGAGTACATTTTTGTGTACTTTACCCACTTCTTCTTTTATCATTATTACATTAATACTGTTAGATATTCTGAATTGGAAACAGTATCCAGTTACTTTATGTGTATTTATGTCATTTAGCTTTGAATGGAGCAGCTTTGTGTATGAAATGTAAATTATTATAAAAAGTAACTTTGTGTTTGGTTGTTTAGGTTGATTTCTGAGTTGTAAGGGTTAATGTGGATTTATCAGAATGTTGTAAATAAACAGTGAGAAGTGAATAGATTGTAAATCTGCTCCCTAGAAATGTGTTGAAGTCATGCTGCTCTGCTTATTTGTGACGCCATCGAATAACGATGTCACTGTCCGTAGATGAACGTGTGAATCGGTTCTCTTCTTCGTGTAGATAAAAACAATCTTTGTCTAATATTTTTCCAGCTAATGTAAATTACGACTGGGTGTTGGTATGTAGTCTGTAATTACACGTCTCTCCCTCCTCCTCCTCCTCTTCGTCGTTTGGGTTCGTGGCGCCGGGCCTCCGCTGCCGTCCTGTTTGAAAGACGACTGCTGCTCCCTACAGTTTGAAAGCCGCCTCTGCTGCGGCTCATCCTCACGCTGACTGCTGTCTGCGGAGAAAACCGAGCTGCAAAGCTGCAGCTGTGGCTTTATGAAGGGAAAATATTTGAAGCAGAGGAGAATGAATCGTCTTTCAACTGCTTCCAGGTCTTAAATAATTTCTGGTTTTGGTGGAGGGTTTGGTGTCCGATGATGGGCTGAATTAAAAATCAAATGCTTCTCTTGCTTAACGAGGGGCTGATCTGTGAATACTCTGAATATTTGGCTCAAACGTCGCCTCAGAAAGCTCATTTTGGGCTACAGTGGAAATAGATGTGGTGCTTCTTCCAGCGTTTAAGGTAATTATCATCTTCTCTCAGGTCAACACAGCGGAAAATATGATGTTACTGTAAGATTTGTGAGTTTTAAGGTGTGATCCGGTGCGCAGCAGCATATTGGCTCCTGATGTTTAGGAGGTGTGATGGAGTCTGGATCTTCTCCCGGCGGAGGCAGCACCAAACGGGGCTTTGGCTCGGAAATCCCACAAGAGGTAGAGGAACTGCTCACTTTTATCTGAACTGTTACAGCAACAAAATGTAAACCAAAGATCCTTAATTAGCTAAAAATCCTCCTCAGGGAGCGCAGAGCGAACTTTGACCTCAACGACAAATATCTCCTCAGAAAACCTTTAAACCTAACGTTTAATGTCGAAATTAAAAAGAAATGAGCCTGAATGTCACATTTATCACAAAACAAAAACATTAAAGCAAAACTAGATGGATCAATAAATAATTTGGTAAATTCACTAATAATATAAACTGAAAATCAATTCAGTAAATAAATGCTGCATAAATAAACACAATCAGACAAACATATAAATATTAAATAATAAATTCATCAATAATAAATGGATTAATTCAAAACTAATAGAATTGCTGAGTAAATAAACATAATTATTTCCAAATAAAATAAAATATGCATTAAATAAATAAAAATTTTAAATATCTAAACTGAATTAAAAAAAAACTTCCAGATAGAATAATAAAAAAATCAGCTAATTAAAAATTAATTATGCTAAACCAACAGATAGTAAATATGTCAGAATAAATTATAATCAATATGTTAACAGGTTAATAAATTATTAAAATAGTTTAATTAAATAATAAATAAAAATTGCGTGCATAAATATATAATTATTAAATAAAAAAATGAATATTGGGATCCCAACAGATCAATAAATAATGAATATTTGAGTATTTCTAGATTTAATGAAGACTAAAAATATATTATTGTATTATTTTATATACAGTAAATTAATGAAATTTAATTAGTTTTTTCATGTGTTGTGAATTAATTTTGAAATCGCTGCTTTTACTCCCAAAAAGGGTAAGAAATGACTTGTTTTTTTCTCAGAGCGTTTATCTTAAGTTTACCTGTCACCGCTCGAGGGTTCGGATTAAAGCGAACGAGAACATCTGATTGTGCACAAGTTTGAGTTTAATCCAGCACAGAACGGCAGAAGAAGAAGAACAAGCAGAAAGAGCAGAAGAAGAAGAAGAAGAAGAGGGGGAGGTGAAAGTTGAAGCTCCAAATGGAGATGCTCTGACTTATCTGCAGCCGCCTTAAGTGAAGCCGTTCGGAGATAGACGGAGTGAAAAGAAACCAGCGATTGTCTTCTCGCTCTGCCTCCCTCGCCGTAATCTGATTGGGCACGTTCTCTCGAATCGAGGGCAACGCCAAAACAAAAGATCACCAATCAGATAGACGGGGCTCCCACTGAAGTTCCTGGCATGGTCATGAATGCTTTGCCCCTCTCATGTGCGCTCGTATCTAGCGGTGAGATTCCCCGTGTCGCTTTTATGTGTTAATCGTCACCGCTCAGTGAGACTATTGTGCTATCTGCATCGCCGGGGGGAGGAAACCGCAGAAAAGGAGAGGAGTTTATATCAGGAATGAATGCGAGGCGGCGCAGACTGCCAGGACTGTTTCACACGAGCTGAGAATCACCTCATCCCCCCCGTTGACGAAGGTCCAAGAGAGCAATGAGCTGCTCTGCCACCTCTAGCTGATGGGAACCGGAGCATCAAGTACAGGAACGGTTGTTACCTGAAGTAGTCCTCGATTTAGAGCCGCGACATCGACACGTTTGAAGCTACGTAGAGAGGAATGTTTCTACAAGACCAGAAATCTGGGATTTATCACATTACACTGTAAAAACATGAAACATTACCAAGTATTCCTCTCTAGTTCATCATGCAAATATCTTAGTACATTTAAATTAAAACAAACTTACTGACTTGTAATTTTTTAGTCAAATCCAGTCTTGGTCTCTGGGTCTTGGGCCGTCTGGTCTTGGTCTTAGAAGATCCAGTCTTAGAAGGTGAGATCTTGGTCTTTGTTTTACTTCTTGCCTGGTGAAGATGATGACGGCTTACATGAAGCAGGTTGATAACAAAGTTTACGAAGTACTAAATAGTTCTTGTCGTCACTTTGACCCAGAGTAACCAGTTACATTTACTCAGTTACATCTACTTGGGTAACTTTGCTGGGTAACTTGGCTGCTGCTGCTGAGAGCGGCGCCTTCAGGAACCCGTCATCTTTGGCTGGGTTTTACTGAAACGAGATTTTGTTGTGCTTCTGTTTAATAACAATAAAATCACTCTGATTCTTATTTTAGGAATATTTTTACTATATTGTACTTTTTGCTTTTACTTCACTAATTTTATTATGAGGCATTTCTACTCTTGAGTAAAATATGTGGATTTTATACCCACTAAATGAAAAACAAAATTGTTTTAACCAAAAATTCACCGGACACATAAACACACCTGCAACTTTTCTTAAAGTTTAATATTGAAAAAAAACTGAATTTTTTGTCATTTTGGTCTTTAAAAACCTAAATTTCCCCTTAACTTTACATTCTGGACCATCTGATGTATTTCTTAAATATTAAATGATTGATAATCTGATGACTTAGTAATTGATGAGACATTTTACCAAATACTTTCTTGAATAATTTCTTTTACATCCACTTTTCACAGTTAAAAAGGTTGATGTGGATTTATTGGAATGGTGGAAATTTACAGTGTGAAGTGAAAAG
Organism: Poecilia picta; assembly: GCA_033032245.1. Classification (NCBI taxonomy): domain Eukaryota; kingdom Metazoa; phylum Chordata; class Actinopteri; order Cyprinodontiformes; family Poeciliidae; genus Poecilia; species Poecilia picta. Next base: position 12,668,435 of record CM065354.1, read on the forward strand.
ATTGTAAATCTGCTCTGTCACAGTTCAGCTCTGACTGCTGTGAGTGTGTGTGGGCGAGAGAGAGAGTGAGAGTGAGAGAGCGTTGTGGTGTGTGTGTGTGTGTGTGTGTGTGTGTGTGTGTGTGTGTGTGAAGCAGATGCCATTCTGCTGATCTCAGCTTGCATCCATCCCATTTATCAGTCCCAAATCCTCTCCAAGAGTCCGACGGGAGTGAGCTGCCGCTTCCCACCGCGGGTCAGGAGGCGGCCGAACCGTCGCGGGTCGACCTTCGCCTGACAGCGAACATCTGCCTGCCGAAGAGTCGCAAGCTGCCGCAGAAACGACAACAACAGTCGGTGTGTGTTCGTCACTGACGGGCAAATATGTTGACGAACATTTCTGTGGGACCTGTTGGATCTGAACGGGATTTAATGAGTCCAAAACGTCAAATTACATCCAACGTGCAGAAATTTTATTCTGTTTTCAGGTTTTCATCTTTAATTTCAAGAAAATGAAACAGAGAAATAACAGGAAAGTAGACATATTTAACTGTAAACAGCTACAATATTGAATGAAATAGTTCAATAAATAGCTAAGAAATCTAAACTTAGCTTAAAAACTGTAGGTAGCATGTGAGCTATCGCTAGCATGTTTTTGTTTTTAAGATTATGAAATTGTACTTTAAAGTACAAAAAAACAAAAACTTTAAAAACTACAAATGTATAACTTTAAACAGCAACAATATTGAATAAAATAGTGAAATAAATACAATTTTTAAACAAACATGACTTTTTGATTTTGAACGTTTCAAAAACAAAAAAATGTCCTGGTGATGAGTTGACAAACAATTACATTTATTTTCTGTTTTTATGTTTACAATTATTAAATTATATGTATAATTACAATAGAATGAAATAACAGGAACATGCAAAAAAATACAAATATTTCACTTTAAACTGCTTCAGTATTGAGCGTAATAGTGCAAAAAATAAATTGCTAGTAAAGTTTAAAGATTTGTTCATAACTTTAATCAAAAATTTCAGATCTTTCATCTCGCAACAGATGCTTCAGTTTTAAAAGGAAAAACAGAAAATGTTCACATTGTACTACTATTTTTGTGATTTTGTGTACAAAATGAATAAGTTATAGGAAAACATGAAAACTAGAAATGTATAACTTTAAACAGCTGCAGTATTCAGTAAAATAGTGCAATTTAAAGCAGAAATTTTAAAAAGAAATCTAAACATTAGATTAAAAACTTGTTAGCATGCATTCCTAGCATGTTTTTGTGTTTAAAATTGTGAAATTATATGTTTAATTACAATAAAAGGCATATAAGTAACTATAAACATAACTAAACATCTACAGAATTGATAAAAATAGTGTAATAAATATTAATTTGAAACAACTACATAAGTAAAACTTAAAGACAAAAATTTCCTGCTGCTTTTTAACAAACATTATTTGACAATTTAGAGTAAAATAATGCAAAACTAAAATGAAGAAAACACTTTGCCCACAACTTTCTGCTTCGTTTTAACAAACAGAACTTTAACCTCGTTTCAGTTTCCAACAGAAAATAGAAACAGAAAATGTTTTGGAACCAGAACAGAGGCGAGTTAAAAACCAGGGTCAAAGGTCGCGCTGCGCCTCATTACGCATCGTTTGCAGCAGCAGGGTTCAAAGGTTGCACGCATTAAGCAGGAACACCGTGGAAGCGTTTGGCGTTCCTGCAGACGTTCAGTCAAGATGGCGAGAGGCTTTTCCTGTCAAGCATATGCGCCTTCCTCCCTGAATCCTGCGGCTTTGATGGAGCTCAGAAAGATCCGATCTCATCCGTCAAGGCGGGAGGAGACGGCGAGTCAGCGGGGGGGTAGGGGGGGGCAGCTGCAGAACAGAAGTCGGGTTTCGCCACCGTACTGAACGCTCGTTTTATTGACGTGGGAAGGAAGACTCGGGGAACGAGCTGCTCTCATTCTTGCGTGTCGAGTCCTTCTGCTGGCGTCCAAATCCACAACAGTTCTGGATTTTGAGAAATACGGGGGCAGCTGGCGTTCCCACAGCCGGGCAGGAATTAACGCGCTGCAACCCTATCTGCTCTGCACCTGGACGGCGGCGGCGGCGGCCCGACCTGCACCTTTGACTGCGCCGTTGACAGGAAGCATGTGCTGCCAGCTCACAGCAGAGCCGTCCTGCGTTCTCGGTTATTGGTGGATCAAAGTTTGTTCAGTTGGAAAAATGGGAAACAGGTGATTTTTATGAATAAACGGTTTAAAGTTTTAACTTAACCAGCCATAACTTTGTACTTTTATTAACAGTGCTTTTATCTACTTATATTTTTAGAGAGGAGTCTGTTGAAAAGCAGAAAAGAGTTTCAATAATTTTACTTTTGAGATCATTAAGACTAATTTTGTCTGTCAGCGACGGCAGATTTGAGAACAGTTTTTAAAGCTTATTTTCAAACAAGACGACTGGAGTTGCAGTCAAATCATTTAAAAGGCATTTTCCCTTTTTTCTCTTTTTAGGTAAAATTGTTGGCGTGAGAAACACAATTAAAGGTGGTCAAGATAAAATCTCAATGGAAATGCAGTTGTAACATAATTTTTTAAAAAATATATAAACTTTTAATGAATAAAAAGTCAAATCTGGATCTTTAAATCCTTTAACAGTGATGACAGGTTTAAGGTCCATCAGAAAACCTAAAACTTTCCCTTTTAAGTTTTTATCTGATGCTTTGGATTGTTGAAAAAAAGTATCAAAAACTCCATTAAAAAAAATTGAATTTAGTTTTAGTATTACTAGATTTTAATATTAATTTTTTTAAAAAAGGAAGTGTTTTAGAAAGATAACAGTTATCTTAGCTGTATTTCTTACAACTGATTTAGTGTTTTTATTAGAATATTATGCTTCATTCAGCCATTTATAAACTTCTTTAGATCAACATTAATTTGAAAAGAATTTTTTTTGTAAATTTGAAAATGTAAGTTAGCTTATGAAGTTTCACCTGTTTGGTTAAAAATAAACATGAAATATTTTTAAGAATTAAAATTTATTTATTAAAGTTTATTTCATTGTGCGGAAGAGTTTTGTGTAGTTAGTGGCGTTTTTTGACAACATTTTAAACCTGATTTATGTCAGTTATATTTAGCATTTAACAAGTTAGACAAAAGTTTGATATTTAAATATAAAAAACGTTTTGTAATAAATTTATTTTGTATATTAATTTAGCATAAATATACAATCAATATCCGTTGACCCCAGGAATTATACAGGATATAAATATTTTAAATGTCCAGTAATATATATTGATAAACATTTTGTCTCCTGTTGTCATTTAGATTAATTATGATTTAACGGTTACCATGGAGATTAACTACATCATCACTAGCATGTCGCCAACAGCAACCACGATTGGACACAATTGCTAAACAGACACATTGTCTCTGGAAAACACAGAGATTTAATACAATGTTAACTGTAATTATATAGATTTAACACTTTAATATTACAAATTTAACAAGAATTTAATTGTAGTTTTACAAATTTAGCACAATGTAAACTAATTTTCTAAATTTAACATAATACCGTAGATTTAACACAATTTTCACTATATAGATTTAACTTGTAAACTTTGTAGATTAATCTGAATGTCGACTGTAGTGATGAAGTTTAAACGTAAGATCTAAAGAACGATTTATCTTTACGTTTTAAAACTCGTCGTTTCAGGTAACGATATAAACATGATGTCAACGGTTAACACTTGAACGTTTAAACATAATAAACACAATGCCCATTATAAACATACAGTACACACACTGGTTTATGTTGAACAAAGGGTGTCCAAAGTTCGGCTCGGGGGCCATTTTGGGCCCTCAGAACAACAGTGGGCGGCCCTTGCTTTCTACTCAACAATAGTCTAAATTTGAAGTTTAAAAAAGATGCAATCAAAATCTTAAAATGGGAAATATAAGGTGCAACATAAAGTATTCATCCAGGTTTCTGGATCAACATCAAACATGGAAACTGAACAAAATCCTGTCCTTATTGCGGAAAAGACACAAAAACAAATCTGGAAAAAGACTATCAATCTGAACAATCTACAGACTCTACAGTAATTGCCTAAAGAGATCTGATCTTTGCTTATTTTATGAAAATATTGTCAGTTGAGCTGATCATTAATCAAGGTAAAAATAATTACAACCCAGATAGTAAAAAATGTTAATCCGATGTTGAATTCTGGTCAAAAACTCAGATTTTTGGTTGAGGTCGATTGATGGTTGATTGATTAATTGGTTAGAATTGGTTGAATAAATGTCATTTTATGGTTGAATTCTAATAATTGAAATGCCAAAGTTTAATCAACGTTGAATTATTTTGGCCATTTCTCATTTTCTGCTAATAAATCATAAATTTTTGCTTAGAATTTCGGAGACATGTCAGTAGTGAGTTGATTCCTAAACTTTGATTCAATACAAAATCAACACAAATGTGGATTTAAATCCACATTTAGACTCAACATGTAAGCCACCAACCACTTTTTGTACAATTTAAGCCATATTTTAATGTTAATTCAGTCATATTTAGTTTTCAGGGAATAATAAAGAAAACTTGGCATTTATAGTCCATTTTATATTATATGTCTACATAATCTACTGGTTTTCTGTCGTCAACTCTGCAGAACCCAGATTACGTTTAACAGTTTGGGGATATCACAGCAAACTGCCTCCTCCATGACGCCATCGCCAGCGTGAGTTCACTGGGTCGCCGTGGTGACAGGCAGGCATGGTAAACAGCGGTGAGGAGCGAACATGTTGTCGCCCGTGTTGAACATCTGACCTGGCTGGAACCTGCGGCGCGCGGCGCAGCTGAACAGGAGGCCGTCTGGATGGGAGGGAGGGAGGCTTGGCGGCGCGCGTTGGCTCCCCGCCCCGGTCCCATTGACCAGACAGCTGAACTGTAGCGAGGGACGGAGGGAGGGGAGCAAATGGATGCAGCTTACATGAGAAAATAATAATCTGTGCAGTTGACTGTCATTCAGGGTCCATCTTTGCTGGGTGTCTTTATTTGTTTTTTTTTTTTCTTTCTCCCATTTCAACTGGTAAAGAGATTAATCACTCGGAAAGCTGTTAACACCTGTCAGAGTATTTTATATTACACATAAAATAGAACAGACTATAAAACTGATAAATAATCTGTTTTATTAACGGGGGCATGCGATCGTAGAGTCCTAATAAATCTGTCAAATCATGATGGACAACATTAATCCCCACCCCAAAAAAAAGGAAAAAAAGGCGTTGCTATTGACTTGGACGCAGCGTAAACACGTGTCCACGTTTGTCCCTTTTCCTCAGCTGTGATGATCTCTGTGCGCTTGTTAGATCCTCCTGGGGTCCGGCTGTTGGACCTTCCCACCCGGACTCGGTTCCAGCCAATCAGGTGCTGATGTGTCCAAACAGGAGACGGGCTGTGCGGACAGATGGCGGGCTGACCTGGAAAACCTGCCCCCGTTTCAGGGTTCAGCGGCCGGCAGATGACAGGTATTACTTCCTAACCAGGAGAGACGAGTGGGTTACCAAATAATCAATCAATCAATCAATCAATCTTTATTCCAGACCAAAAAGGTCCATAATAAAAAAGGTAAAAACAAAATAAGAGAAAAATAATAAAAAACAAATAAAAAAACATGACATTCACTGAGTCACAAATAAATGATGACACTAATGTTTCCACAATCTTGAGAAAAATCTCACTGTACTAAAAACAGGATTTACTAAAATTGCAATTATATTATTGCATGACACAGAAAATCTACACATACATCTATACATGAGATTCCTGAGCACAGCTGCACATGTGGGAACAGCATTATGTACAAACATATGGCCAGCACTGCTCCATGTAGACACTCTGAGTAGGAGCCTCATGCTGTCATTGTAGGCCACATAAAGTTTCTGCAGGCTACTTTTGTTGTAGCCTGCTGAAACTTTATGTGCAGGTTAGAGACAAATAACACTTTGTCTCTAACTTGTTGTGCTTTCTGGTCACATTTTATTACTGTTTTCAAAATAATTATGCACACAGATTCAAAAATTTGGTCAGGGCGTCCTTTACAAAGCCTTAAATTCATTTATCTAAAATTAATGCCTTAAAATAATTTTAAAATTTAATTTAGTTTGACTTTTAATCTCGTATTCCATGTAGGATTTTGTTTTTTTTGCAACCGCACACAGGCGGTTGTGGCTACTACTAACTAGATGTAAACATAGCCTTGTCTAGCTAACTAGTTAGCAATATTTTGTCTTGCTAACTAGTTAGCTTTATGCGTAAGTGTAAAGTTTGCTTCATAACGTCTGTCCTGGTTCCTTCATGACTTTTCTGTCTCTCAAAAGTTTGAGTTGTTCAAACAACATTGCATTCTAACTTGAGGCAGTTGTGGCTACTGCTAATTAGCTGCTAATGTGCTCTTGCTAACTTTGTGTGTCTATCATGGATAAGCATAAATTGTCTTCATAACTTACTCATTTCTGTTGCGTACTTTAAAGTTTGGCAAGTCAGTCTCACAAGGAGTACAATTTCTTGCATAATGGACTTTCCTTCATAAGAATCTTAAAAAGTGTTTGAGTTGGTGAAACCTGCAGGAACCCTGGATTTAAAGAGCAGCATCAGTTCATTACTTCACCTTTTGCCTGTGTCTTACATTTATCTGCGTCTCCAACCAGCCATGTAACCTGAGTGTCGGGGCAGATCCGTCTGGCAGAAAGTGCTTTTTGATGAAGTCGTTCATAAATTTTAATACAACATGTCAGCTAACATGATGTATAAAGTGAGAGCTCATTCATATTTCAGATGGTTTGCTGTTGAGAAAGCAGCCTTACTCGGCTCTAAAGCTGTTTGATTGTAGCACAAGTTCGACTCTGATGATTAATTTTTTTTATTGATTTTTGATAAACTAGGTTTTGTCTCTTCTTATACTTCACCAATAATGATACATAAAACACTAAGAGAATCGGTAGATCTGTACTCAGTTGTGCAGTTTTGTAAATATTTACATTTCCAATCAACTAAATAAGGCTAAATTGATTTAGCTATATAGCTTTGTAATAGTTAACTTAAAAAATAACTTTTTATTTTAAAAAATAAGTAAGTAACTTTTTATGACAGAGCATCGGGGCCAGACTTTGATTCCTCTGTTAAATTACAAGAATAAAGTCGTAATAGAAGAATAAGGATTTCATTCTTATGATAACAAATGTGTTTTAATGAGAGCAAAGCTCCGATAGTTAAGATCTGATGTGACCAGCTCGTCTGATCCCTGATTAGTAGTTTATATAATCATTTCAAATTCCTACTAATGATAATTTAATGCTAATGTATTAAAAATTTGTTTTATGATGTATGACATATTAACTTATGTCATACGAAATATGACATGACAAGATGCTCAACATTCTTAAAGCTTTAATTTAATTGAGCTAAGTAGCATTTATTAGCTAACATTGGCTAAAAACAGGCTGACTAACATTTCTATTGAGTGGCACATAATTATAAAATAGTACCATGGGTGCAAATGTAAACTTCAGTATTTTTTTCATGTATTTAAAATAAGACAAAGTTAGCTTAATATGCTAGCTTCATGGCTAGGTAGCTGTTTTTTAGCTAACCTTTGCCTCCAAATTCCAGCTGAACTTGTTTAATGTATAAAGCTTGATTGGCAGTGAAGGATTTAGATTTTTTCTGGTGCTTATCTTGTGAAATGAATTAAAACAAAGAAGATGTTAAACATGCTGTTACATTAAAGTAATTTTGTTCCAAAAAATAATTGACAAAAGTGATATTTTCTGTTGCACGATTGGATTATTATCCTAAACTAACTATGTGAAAATGAATTTTAGAGGATTAGAGTTGGAAGAATATACAGACTGACCTCTTTTATGGCTAAAAGTTAAATATCTTTCAGTCTTATTGATGTAAAAAGCTTCCAGACTGAGTATTTAAACCAGAGGCAGGCTGAAATCGTCCACATGTGATGCTGCTCTGAACAGCTGGAAATCATATCGAATTATTCTGCACACTTTTCTCTGCTGAAGGTGGCTGATATCTGATTTTTCCACCCTAAGCCTCCCGCCTTGTATGAAAATGAGACACATTACCGGTCCATTAATTGATCCAAGCCCTGCTTTGAAATGTGTACGTTCCTGAGAATCAGAAATTAGGCCGGGCTCCAGGGCCAATTAGGTGAGCCTTCGCCACATCTCCACCGGCTCCTCCGACGAATTTCAATCAATCCAGACCGGCCGCAGGTGAAATGCCAGACGAAGTCGCCACTTGCTGCTATGAATGCTAAAGGCGGGCTTGCATGCTAATGCTATTCATGTCCACATCATGCAATGCATGCAGCACACGGGGGCAGAGGCTAATAGTGTCTCGTTGGCTGGTTTTACCTTTCATGATCTTCTGGCTGTGGCTAAACATCATCGACTAATCAGAAGCGGAGGCTTTAATCAACACTAGCTTCTGTTTTTACCTCCACCAATAAAAGAGGCTGGAAATTCAGTAACATCTAATAAATAAAGAAAAAAGAATTTAATTATTCCTCTGACAATAATTGACTGAAAATATGTTTAGTTGCAGTTGAAAAAATTTAAATGTTTGAATATATTTAAGCTTTTGCTAAGAATGACCAAACCACTGGCTTCAAATAAATGCTTTCATTTTTATTCCAAGTTAATTTGTTTTAATGCATCTAAAATGGAAACAATGGCTGAGTTTTTAAGGCCTAAAATGTAGCTAGCCGTTAGCTTTATCTTGAACTCTAACTAGAACTTTAGTGGCTTACTAATTTTCTGTGTAATGTTCCAGTTACGTTCCTCATGAATCTACGAAAATCTAAAATGTAGAGAAATTGATATTTAATTAATGAAACATCAAGAAATTTAGCTAAAAGCAAAGTAGCCTTGACTAGTATGATAGCAAGACCTAGCATGTACAAATTTATAAATGTAGGTCTCTGGAAAACAGCAATATTACAAAAAAAATAGTCAAAATATATATCTCTAAATTATTTTATTAAAGTTTTTATATTATATAATGTGGACATTTCCCAATTAAGATGATTTGTTTAGGTATTTAGCAACAAGTTTGAAGTTAACCATTAGCCTTAACCCCTGCTCTGATAGCTACTTTAGAGCTTTACAACGTAATGTTCGAATTACTTTTAAAATGAATTTATAACATGACTATATAGTAGTGTACAGAAACAAGTAAAAATGGTTTAAATGACTGATTTTTTAAAATTAACTTGAGTTGATTACCAGAACTGTAATCATATATATTAAATATACATTTTAAGATAAAAAAAATTACATTTTAGCTGAAAAAATTTGATTTCTTTTAGTTTTTTGTAATTATTCAAACTAAAAAACAAATTTTAAAAGGTTTAGCCGTGAATAACAATGGCTCATGTTTGTGTTGTTGCGAACTCTCCCGGTGCGCATGGCTCGGTTTCTGTCATTCTGGAGCCGTATAATCCCCGGAGCTGCCTGGCTGACCATGTGCTGTGTTCAGATGTGTCCTGCCACTCTAAACCCTGATGTAATCCCGCGATCAGCCAGCATGAGCTTTAATTGAAATAATCCCTGCCGATGAGCGGCGGCGCGGCGCTGCAGACGGAGCCAGTTCCATGATGGGTCCAGTTTAACCCACTGTGTGACTCTGACCTTTCCCTCGCTGCTCGCTGGGACCATCTGAACCCGGCCCAGTACGGACATCTGGTCCGATACTCGGGAGGTCGTTTGATCCGCCTGGTTGGTCCCAGAGGCCTTTCGGGTCCTCTCGGACTTACTGTACAATGCTGGAAAAAAAACTGTTTGCATCAGCAAGATGAGGGAGGAGCTGCTGTTTCTGTCGCTAAATACAGAATTTAAGATCTGCAGAATATTTAAATTAGATAAAATCACCTAACCATTCATCAGTGCCAACCTACATTCCCAGGCTTGGCATTCTTTCTTGCATATTACTGCTTACATGCGGAAATTTCACGTTTTCACACAATATTGGAGAAAAAAATGACGATTCGAACGTCAATGTTAGCAAAATGAAACCTGGAGTTGTAGGTATGATTAATTCAGAGCAATGCACCGTAGAAAAGGGGAATAAATGCAGAAAAAATGTTAAAGAACTACTCAAAAGCACTGTTTTTCACACTCTGTGTCAGCTACGTTACAAAGACTCGTTGCCATGGTGACTGACTTACAACAAGATTCAACACCAATGAATACACAAACATTTACCACAGCATTCAGTCTTAAAGTTTTGTGTTTTCATGCCTTTTTTTTAAAACCTAACTAAAACACAAAATTCTGCAGTACCTCTACATGTTAAGATTGTCATAGTCAAGTTAGCGTAGCATATTTTTTCTTTAATTGAATCTTTTCACTAATCTGTGAAATGTGATTCCTTTCTACCTTATCTAGTTGTTCACATTTAGTAGAAAAGTTGACATGTAGTCCCTTTTTCTTTTATATATCATGCGTACATTTTAGATTTAGTGCGTTATGCTAACAAATTGACAGCTAACAGCAGCAGTAGTCATTGTCTGTGAGGGTGGGATCTATTATTGCTTCCTCTCTAACTATTTAGCTAGTTATTACTCGCATTCTCTCCTGAATCAGGGGTGTCCAAACTTTTTGTGTAAATAAATAACCTGTTCAATGAAGTCACCTGAAAGTGTTTTTTGTTTTCAGAACAAAAAGTTTACTCATTCTTTCTAAAGAGAAGCGCGATTAAAACTCAAGAAGAAATGTCTTCTGCCTAAATGTTTTCAGTAAACTTACATAATCCAATAAAGTTGAAGCCAAACATGAGGCTAAACTTAATAAAAGCAGCTCCTTGCCTTGTGTTTGCAATGCGTCAGCTGCTGCTCTCTGATGGATGTTTAGCTTCAACATCTGCAGAGCGTTTGCTGTGTCACCCCGGCCGATTCAGGAGGACGTTTTCCTCTTTTTTTCACTTCTCACTCCGCTTCAGAACCACATTGTTATTTATCTATTTCAAATTATTGATCTTCTACAAACATTTTTCAAGGTATCTTAATTACTCGCAAAAGAAGCGGCGCCTTGGCCGGCGGACAACACAAATAAGTTAATTTGCATTTCTGTGTTGTGAGTGTTTTGGCAGGCGGCGTGCCGGTCCAGATTGTAACCCCTATTTCTGCCTCCAAAAACCTGCCTTGGAGGAGCGTCCACGGAGGGATTAGGGATTTAGTGGGGAAGGTAAGTGTGACTACAAGCTTTGGCTCGCCATCTGCTCCCCAGCAGAGTTGAGGCCAACCTGTGCAGCCTGCAGCAAAGACCTGGGCACTGTGCTAACTCCGGCTCGAGCCAACCTGGCGCCCGCGGCCCCAATCACCAACAGTCTGCTGATTAGTTGTAAGAAGCGCTCCATATGTAGCAAAGTTTTTCCCCCCTCTCTCCGTCTCCTTCCCTTCCTTCCGTCCTCGTGTATTCTCTCATTAAATAAAGATGGATGTATGGAATATCCGCCTTTTTTTTTTTTTTTTTTTTTTTTTTTTTTTTGAGCAAATGGCAGATCGCCGTCGGTCGTCTGGCAAGGCGAAAACGAGCCTGTTCTTCTTCTGTCTCACCTCTGACAGAATAATGCCGAGCCAGAGAGGAAGGGAGAGGAAGATGAAGAAGAAATCCTGGCTCTCCTCCTCCTCCTCTTCCTCTCTTTCTTCTTCTTCTCCTCCTTCTCCCCTCTTCTGCCTGGCAGCTCCAGGAGACAGATGACAGGGGTTTGTGGCCGTCTGATCACCCCTGGGTGGGTTTTTCTCATTTATTCATCGCCGGCTTATTGGAGGAAAAAACAGGAGGAACCCAGGAAAAGTAATCACACCCATCACATGTTTCCATTTTACCATTTCCGCAAATAAAATCCTGAATTATGCTGAAATTTACACAAATATATACAATAGCACATCATCTTTGTAGTGAAACAAGGTGGTGGCAGTATTATGCTGTGAGGACTTTCTTCATTTTCTGTATAAAACTGCAGGAATCTAAATGTTGCCTTAAATTTGTTCTATTCCCTTATTTACAGTTTTTATTAGGTCATAATTTCAAATATACGATGTTTTAGTTTCAAATTTAGCATTTAAAAACTTTGAAGTAAATTAAGCTTAAAATTGTTTTAAAATGGTGAAATACTTCCTTAAAATAATTTAAATTATTCCCAACATACCGCCCCCTGCTGCTCAAGATTATAATGTACACATAGCAGAAATGTTGAAAACATCAACAAAAAAAGACTTTGTTTCTCATTTTTATTAAATTTTTATTTAAAAGCATAAAATGTTGCATAATCCATCAAAGCTTTGCCTAAAATGTGTTGTCATTTCCCCATACTTAGTTTTTCTAAGTCCAAATTTTAAGTTTACAATGTTTTAGTTTCAAATTTAGAATTTGAAAGGTTTGAACTTTGACCTCAAGCCCTTGAGGAGTCGACAGGTAGGCTTCACTGATGCAGGGAAGTTCAACCCATGTCTCTCATCACTCATAATGGACAAGGATCTTATCCCCTACTCCAACATCTCTGCGATGGGGGATAAGCAGGTGCAGAGCTTGGTGTCATCCAGGACATGTTACTGTGGAGTATCGTCTCTGCTGCTGATATTAAGCTGTTAGCATGTAATGATAGCAACAGTCTTCAGTCAGAGGCTGTTTTAGATTTGTTGTAGAACTGACTGCTACAAATGTAAAGAATGTAGATATTGTTTGTTCTCTCTTTGGGAGAAAAAAGTATTTTAAAGTTGATTTTAATTGATTTGATGATTGTTGGTTGAGTAAAGAAAAGCAGGATGAAAGTCTGAATACTCTCATTGCCCAAATTAAAACATCTGGTTGAAATACTTAACAAAACTAATAAAATCTGAGGAAACGTTGAAGTTGTGGACCAAATAAAGCGTGTAGAGATGAGGAAGAGGAGGCAGCGACTCCCTCAGTGGAGATACCAGAGAAGATGAAACGGCGTCAGAGCAGGAGGTTGAAACGTAATACTCATTATTAAATTGCAGCTATTCCTGTTGCCAGGAACCTATTTCTCAGTATTAATTATTCATATTTTGTTGCGGTAATCCAATACTCAGGTGAGAGCGGCTCCTCGTGACGGAACGTGTAATTTCCGAGCTTAACGGCAGGCTGAGGAAGAAACGGATTAGTATAAATCACTAATGGCGGCGGCAGCCTGAATCCGTCTTGCTTTGTGTTTACCAGTAGTTTATTGCTGCGCGGCGCTCCGAGGGAAACACTTTTCTCTGACCTTTCTCCAGACTAACTACGGGAAGAGGGAGGAGGGCTTCCTGTCCTCCGCCGGCTCGCCGTGAATACGCAAACGAAGACAGGACAAGCAGGCCCGGTTCTTACAAATGGTGTTTTTCAAGCAGAATAGCGCCATCACTTACTTTTGATCCGATTAGCCGCGTTCAGGCCTCTCCGCCTCGCCGAGCGCTCGGTGATAATAACAATTTATGGACTAGCAGGAATTTGGGGAAGATTATAAGCGAAGTGAAAAAGCCCCAGGCTGTGCCTTTTTGTTTTGTCTTTTGTTTTTTATTCTCAACATTAATGTCTCTTTCTGTCCTCCGTACGGCCGCTGATCCTCACTCATCCATATTCCTGCAAGAACAATAAACATTTAACCCTTTCATGCATGAAGCATGATGACCTCGCTCTGGGTTTGTTCTCTTCTCAATCATTTTTATGCATCTAGTGACACATTTTTATCCCAATATGTCAGAAAAAGTTTGAATTTATTCAGATTTTTTTTAAATGTGAAGAGTTATTTAGATTCTGCATCAATCTAAGAATATCTAGTTAGAGCTAAAAATGTAAAAATAAAATGCATTTTGATTTTTCTCCTGATAGCTTGGTCAAACTGCATGGTGGGTCTGGTTACCCTACTGGGAGCAACATTTTTTCTACAGTGTTTCATCTGTTGCATATTGGACTAAATTAGCCCTTCTAAATTAATTTTATTTTAACATAACTCTAGCTGTTTTAGTGCAAATTGTGTAAGAAAAATTGTGCAAATTTGTGGAGAATTTCTTTTTCTCCTATTTTTTTATTTAAAAATGTTACAGGTGTTTTATAAACTAAGTGCTTTCACCATTTTGTTGTCATTGATTCCCATTTAAAACTAATTATATGTTACCAAATTGTTTATTTTTATATTTTCCCAGTATGTGTGAAAAACCTTTCAGAATGATGTTTTGTTGTTGTTTTTTCACTTCAAATTACGACCAAATTGTATCATTTCTTTGACCTTTTCAACCATTTTTTAGTCACTAAATATATGACAACATAACTTTAGGTCTTTTGGGAATAAAGTGAGATTGAATGCAGTTAGATACAAATGCTAAGCTAGGGTTTAGCTTTTTCTCCTATGTTTATATTGACGTTTTTAGAATAATCTGCTACTTTAAGAGCCTTGAAGCTGCAGTATGTTACTTTAAAAAATATATTTTTGTTTACATATTTGTTGAAACTTTCACTGAGTGTTATAAGAAAGACAATCTGTGAAAAAATCAAGGTTTTTTTCCCTCCTCCTAAGGCCCCCAGTACTAACAAGAAACTACCAATCAGAGCAAGGAGGCGGATCTTAGCGCTGTCTATCACCGTGGCTTGTAGTGAATATTAGTGGTGGCTAACATGGCTGATAAATAATTTTCCAGTAACAGGAAATTGGGAAGTCCAGTGAGTACATGAGTTGATTGGCAGCACTAAGACCCGCCTTCTCACTCTGATTGGTTGTTTTGTCAGACAGCATGGTGACAACTTTAACAAATATGCAAAATTATATATATATATATTTTTTTATAAAAGGTTAATCTGATAAAATGTCAAATCTGACTGCAATAGGTGAGGATAACTTCTACAGCAGAAGGATTTGCAGGTTTTTATTTGTCAAACTGACTCTATAAACGACTTGAAGGATTCCTGTCACCCTGCTGTCCTGATGGTTGGAACAAGAAAAAAGCCAATTAGGTCATTGAATATGCACACATCTTGCATGCTCTCTGGACTCCTGTAATTTGGGTTTACAAAAAAAAAGCGTAAAGGTCAGCCACGTTAGTCAGATTGCTCTCGACAAATTCTAAAAAGGCTCACTGGTCACGCTGAATGTATTCTCTGCAACATAATTAGCCACAATTCCCAGACGTCCCACAAGCCCCGCCCCTCACCTCAAAACGCCTCTCACCTCTGCTTGTTCTGCAGCCATGACACCCCCCAACCCCGACTCGCTGCAGATGCGCTCTGCTGATGCATAAATTAGTCATCAACATTAGCATTAGCCGGCGCGTGGCACCCGGTGCCAACTGCTCTCCGAACGGCCATAAAAGGTCATGTTTTGATGACTGAATGCCACACAGGCACCTTGGCTCCCCGGAGGAGGGTTCCCCAGGTGCGCGTGAAAGGTTAAAAATTACCTACCCAACGCCGCTGCTGCCGCCGCCGCCTGTCTCTGGCGAAGGAAATAATTAGGGGGTTTTTAGGGAGCGGCAGAATGCCTCGCTGTCAGATGACAGAGTGTTACCTAATGGTCGTATCTGGGGAAGAGTCAACCGGCCTGTCATTCTCTTGACAGGACAAATGAGGATAATGGTGCCAGAGAAATGGGCGCGCGTTCCCCTCCCCTGTCACGGAGGTGAAGGGGAGGAGGAGGTGAAATGGCAGCGCCTGAGCAGAATAACAGAACACTAACCTTTTCCCTAAATCTGTTAACACGTGTAGGAACGCGGTAAAACTGAGGCTGATGGGATATTTCAAAAACAAACCAGGAAAGTCTGGGAAAGATGTGGTTTCTATGAATACAATGGTTTTCTCTGGGTACTCCGGCTTTCTCCCACGGCCCAAATATGTTTCCTTAAAGCTACAGTATGTAACTTTACAATGAAAAAAAGAGGTTTTTGACATATTTGTTCAAATGATCATCTTTGATACTGATATCTGATACAGAAAAACATTGCTGAAATGTTTCTTTATTTTAAATGCAAACATAAATGTACTAAATTACAAATTTATTTGATAACTTCACACCAGTACAGGACATTTAAAGGGGCAGTATTATGCTTTTTCCAGGCACACAATATTATTTTATAGCATAATAAACTAACTGTTACCTTCAGTTGCTATAAAAATGCTAAATGTGTCAAATATGACTTAACCTTTGTAATTTAGCGTCTAGAAATTGGGCCTCTGTCTCTTTCAGAAACTATTTTTCTGAAACTACGCCTTCAGAAAGTCATCCCAACATGGCTCCTCTATTAAACGTTTCCTCAGCGTTGCTCTGAGAAGTAGCTCATATAATGACGTCAGCAGTCCCAACAGGTGTTTGCTAATTGCTTCTGGCTAGTCTGAAGGAGCAGAAAGGGGGAGGAGCTGCACCTTGAAGGTGGGGCTAGGTCCCACCAGGTGTTTTACACAGCTGTCAAACTAAACTCCAGGAACAACATTATCGAAACAAGTTGATTTTACATGATACCGACCCTTTAAAGTTATCACTTTGTCATGGCAGGATGGTATAAAAATGCACCGATCCACCTTTTACACTTTTGACACTGATAAAGATTGAGATTTAGCTAGGTTTGGGCGTTTTCTTTGAAATGAAAGGAAAGTTTTACAACAGTCTGAGGATTTTGACCAGACTTGTGAAGTGATTGGAGTATTTTTATTAGCCGTACTGGTACAGAGTAATCAAATAATTAGTAATTTAGTACATTTATGTCTCTTTTTAAGTCAGTTCTGTATCAAATATTGGTGTTAGCCGATACTAAACCTCACATATTGGTATCGGAAGTGAAAAATGTTGAGTGGTGCAAACCTTTTTGAAATGTTACTTCTGATGCTTAAATCTTTCTGATTGGCTGCCAGTCAAATTTACCAAGTTGTTTTGATTTCAAGCTAGCAAAATGGACACCAGATGAAAAGCCACAATGCATAAAAATGAATCTGTTTTCCCAGACATCCGTCTTTGTGAAGTGTTTTTGGTAAAACACGTTGTCTCTGAGGTTACGACCTGCAGGAATGTGCCACAATCTAAACACAATCGTGGATAATTCATCGTCCTTGACCCGTTCGTTCCTCGGAGGTGTATTTTAACTCTCCGCTGCCTCAACATGCGCACAGCGGTGTCATCTTTGTGTTTCTCCTGCTGCTCCACCTCCTGCATGCTAACAGAGGGGTTATTAACATAACAAACTTAAACGTCTACATAAATAATACGCTCACGGAGATGCAAACCGACTCGCCTGACACTGTTTAGGCAGCGCCTCCAACATCTGTTTATGAGCACTTTGCCTAATGATATCATCCGATATCATTAACTGTGGCAGTGCGCGGCGCAGCAGCAGCAGGTGCAGCTGTTTATGCGTCCCCCATCCCTCCGCCGCCGCCCCAATACACACTCAGGAAGACTTTTACAATCTCCTCCAACACCGGCTCCAACCCTTCCACCCCACAAATCGACAAACCGCTCATTAGAACAATTTTCCTCAACAAAAAAAAACAGCCCCTGTGATTTCAATCTGTATATCACCTGTAATTGTAGTTTTTAGTGCGAGTCTGATTCCATACATTTAGCAGGAGTAAACTGCGCATGGTGAAAAGCGCGCGGCTCGCCAGCTGCACGCGCCGTTTTTAGACGGGCTTTTCTCTCTGAAGAGGAGGCGGGGTCGCCGCTTTGTTTTCTCACGCAGGTTTTCTCTGTTTAGATGCTGGAAATTATAGAAAATTATCGTCTCTGCTGAAGAACAATGAGGATTCGTCCTCTTCCTGACCGGAAGGCCGCGTTCGGAGGAGATGGGGGTCTCCGCAGGTTTTTCCGGATCCAGACGGGATCGTACGCTGCTGTAATTAGTCAGATGGTTCATACAGATGTTGTGAAACGCCAGAGACAATTACAGAATTTAGAGGCCCAAACACACAACGCATAAGGCCAAACATTGACTTATTAATAGACATAAGGAATATCTCTGCATTGAGGAGACTTTGGAGACGTTGATGTTATCTATCAGAATTAGCATCAGTAGTCGACAGTCCTGTCCTTTTTAATAACGTTCAGTTCAAATCAGGGAGAAACAATTTGGCAGAAAAACCTATCATAATAAAATCGTTTCATATCAGTTGATACCAATAATTATCGATTAGTTTTTTTGTTTTAAATATATGAATTACAGCCATACTGATGGCGTGAAAGTTCCTGTTTCATCCAGTTTTCTCTCCACGTCGTTTTTTATTTTTAAGAAAAAACGAGGCGCAGACGAGAAACTTGAAACTGCTGCTGCGCCATTTACTCAGCAGGTTGTTGCTAGGCAACCAGGGTTAGGAGGGAATTGAAACTGCTTGTTACGCAGCAGGTTGTTGCTAGGCAACCAAAGAGAGAAAGTTAAATGTTCTGTTACACATTTTCTATTGATATTGACATGTCCATCACGATATATATTGACTTATTATCCAGTTGTAGTTCAAGCTGTATGTGGAGAAATAAGTTTAAGAATTTATATAAAATATAAAGTATACTCCGAATTTCCATAAAACAGTTTTTGTAATTCAGGGGTGTCCAAACTTTTTGCCCTGGGTGCCAAAACTGGTAAACGTGAACTACTGGTTTGCCACAAAATTCATTATATTTTCTTACAATTTTTTTTGTACCTGCTCAATTAATTTAATTTTATTTTAAATTAATCCCGTGTATCATGAAAGATCCTAAACAAGAAAGTGAGTCCAATAGGGACATTTTGTGGAAATCGGGTCAAGTGTGTTTCTTTGCTGCAGGCCTGAGGTTTGTGTGTCAGTGTGTCACAAAGCAATGAAGTTTTAATTCAGAACCACTACAAACAATTTTTAATTTTACTGTTTTCTCCTTTAATTTTGTTAGTTTTGCATCATTAAATGTTAGCATTTATGTTTTTCCTAGAATTAAAAAAAAAAAACGGTGCTTTAGTTTGAAGCTAACTTCAGTCTCAGTTGAAGTGAACTGTTGAATATGTGAACGCCAAGCGGACCGGATACCGCTTCAGAAGCAGGAAGTGGACTACGGTACAGGGCATTCTGGGTAAATACAACCAAAACAAACATGCTAGGCTAGCACTAGCAAGAGAAATAACTTTTAGTCTTTAATAACTAAAATATTAAGCCACTTAGTTTTTGTTTGCATTTTGTGAAGAAGAAAGTTGCGCTCAGTGTCTTCAGAGGGTTTTGTGTAGTTTCCTTCAGTGGTTCTTGGTGCAACGCCCCCACAGGCCAGGAGGGGAACAGGTGGTTTCACACACAGCAGCTGAAAATTTAACAAATATTGCAATTTTTTATCCAAAATTAACTGAGTCTATCATCCTTACTGAACATTCAGACACAAGCACTGATGGATAGAAAAACTCCTGCAGTTTGGACTTGATGACATGAAATTCTTGAGATGTTTCAGTGGAAATGTGGCTCACATTGTAGTTTATTTAAAACATAAATGCAACAAAGAGGAATCATTTATCGAATTGGTCCCTTCTAACAGAACTAAATGTGCTACAGACCACAAGGAAAAATAAATCGTACAACTGTAACCCAAACTTCTTGTGTAAATATCGTCTGTCTTCTGATCTTTCTTCCTTTGGAGTCTGAGATTTCACATTTTCCCCCAGAGGAGCCGTTTCTTTATTTGTAAGCAAAGACCCCGATGATGAACCCGCTCCGAGCGCCGCAGCCCGTCGGGATTGCACACCGACCGCACGAAACGACAGAACGTGAGAAAGTCCACAACAAACACTCCTCCTCCTCCTCCTCTCCCTCCATCTCCTTCCAGCTGTTCCTCTAAATGTTGATTACACAAGACACCGGGGGAGCTTCCTCCCTCCTTCCTCCTCCTCCTCGATCCGGTAGCGGGGCGATCCCCCTCCTGAGGAGCCTGACCCAGGGTTGGGGTCCGGAGAGAGGGCTGTGGCCTGCAGGCCTCTTGGCTGGGCTCGTCTTCCCCCCTCCGCTCACACGTTTCAGGATGGCAGACATGGGCAGAGACAGCAACGGCCCGCGGACAACTGGTGCAGGAGCAGGATGCAGAAATAAAAAATTAAAACTGCTCACATAAGTTTGTGTCAAATGAAACTGAGACCAGAGAGATGATTTTTATCCAAGCTGACTTTGTTTAGATGGGGTTTTTGTGCTTTTTCAGGCATTTAGCCGTTATCCAGCTACAGAACATCACTAAAAACGCTCTGAACTGACCTGTTATAATGAACTTTTCATAAAGAACCCTATTTGAACACTTTCACCACCTTCAGAAAGTCAAGTTTCTTTGACTTATTGGTGCTTCAGGATTATGGTTCAAGAAACTCACCAAAATGCTTGGTTTATATCATTAGAAACCTTTTACAATTTGCCTTTTTGTTGCAATTAATTCCAAGTAATATCACACAAGGACGATCTAAGTTTTGAATAAATGGCACTGTGTCATATCTGGTTCAGTTTCATCGGTCAAACAAGTGCCTGAGAACTGTGTGACTTGTGGAATAAATCAGTGAACTAGCACCTGTCTGACCACATGAAGCTGAATAAACATCTAAAGAAGCAACATGTGATTCTCCAAACTAAAGAAATTCAGTAGACGAAAAATTTATCAGTTAGGAAAACGTATTGTGATTCCATTGGCAACTATCTACAACATTTTTGAATATTTTCTTAATTTCTTTCATCATGATGTCCCAACACTAAACATGTAGATTAAATTTGGACATCCAACGGGTCAAAAATTGGCCTTAAAATACAATATTCTGCCAAATATAGGGTCCAACTGGTTAATGTCTGGTTTAGTTTGATCTAGTTGGTGTTTCTCCATTGGCGGTGTTTTCCTATGGTTGACCTTCTGATTTGTTGTGTTCACAAGGTTCCCCAATGTCAACGTGGTTCTGGTCAGACACTAACAAATACCTGGTTCTTTACCTCGAACCTTATCTCCACTATCCGCCATCTTGTTACTGAGTTCTTCTACTGTGTTGATGACACACACTTGGTTTCCCAAACAAATGGAAACCAACACTGGCTCTCAACAAAACACATTAACTAAGAGCAACTTAGAAAAACTTTAAGACTGAAACAAAATCAAAACATAAAATTCAACTAAATTTTAACATTTTTCAAACATTACAGAAAAACAAAATGAAACACCTTAAAACACACACACACAAAAACAACACAATTTCAAAACTTTTCAAAGATAAAGCAATTAAAGTCCTGACGTGTTTCTTTTTTAATTGTTTTTTAGTTGTGTTTAGTGAGTTGTTGAAGTGGTTTGGGCTTCAGGGCCACCGTACAGATGGGTTAGGATGTTTGAAATCGTTTACATTACTAGATCCTTGTAGAAACCAACACCAGATTTTTAGGCACTAAATTCCTTTTCTAGAGGCATGTTTCATTATTTACAGAATCAAAAACTAAACATTTTGCTGGTTGATGTATTTGTTGAAACTTTGCAGCCTTGAAAAATTTGAGGAAAGAAAATGGAGAAGAGATGTTGGTCTACCTGTGGAGACGCTTTGATTATTAAATCATCTTTACAAGAAGAAGAAGAAGAAGAGAGACGGGCGTTGATGTCGCCTGCTTTGTTGTTCCTGTTTTACAGCTAAATGACACATTTAGGATTTATTAAGACAAGAAACCATTTTCAGAAAGTGACTCGGCGGCGGAGACGGGCTCATTACTCCGTAGCCCCGGGCCGTGTTCAGCGCCGCCAATGCAATGATTTTCTTCTTCTCTGTCTGTATTTGTGCGCTGCAAAGCCAGATGCCATAATGTCACAGCGGTTTTGTTCAAAGCCGTGGCGATGATTTGGGCTCCCAGCAGGTGCCGTCCTGATGTCTGTTAAATTATTAAAGCAAGGGCCACATGGCCGCATCGCCGCCGCGCCCATTAGATTAAAAACAAGAGACGGCTCTTTCTTGTTCCTTCTCATATTCATCACCGTTTTCATGACGTTTTATATTCTTTTGGAAATATTAAAGAGGCATTTGTTCCCTTTTCGTGTTGTTTGCACAATGGCTATCGGGATCTTTTTGATGCCGTCTCGTCAAATTGAGGTCCCGGCTGCTTCTTGTAGTTCCCTCCACTCGTTTGAACTTCCCAGCAGATTCCGATCTTACCATGAAAACCGCTGCCGCGTTGATAAATAAGTCATGCGGGCGGGATGTCCGACCTCGTCACAATCGCTTCCAGCAGCCGCCGCCTCCGTCGTTTTCTCCCCCCGCCTCAAACGCTCTTTTTGTTGCTTTGATGAATCTGTAATGACCAATCAATGCCCCAACAAAGTCTGCCGCCATTGTTGAGATCAAGCGCCAACTTGAAGCTAAAAGATGCCACCTTTAAATTCTTTCTGTTGCTTCTTCAGTTGTTTTTTTTTTTTTTTTCTGTTTGGTTTGGAAGAAAGTCTGACTGAAGAAGCAGAAAGTTGATGACAGAAACCTTTCTCACAAAGATTGAAGAAACGAAATTATTTAAAGGAATAGTTTTAAACTTTGTAATTGTTTGAGTTGGATGTGAAGTAGAAAAAGAACTTTAAAGGCTTTTTCTACTTTTAAAGATGCAGCATGTAACTTATATAAAATATATTTTTGCATGTTAAAACTGTCACTATGTCATCACAAATTCATATGAATTCTCCTCTGCCTTCTTCAAAGTAGAAACAACCAATCAGAGCCAGGAGGCGGGGCTTAGCATTGTCAATCACCCTCTTATGACCCTGAATGTGTTTAAATGCTTATGTGAGCACCTGAGAATGGACCAAAAGCAGGAAGTAGACTATGCTGCGGGGAATTCTGGGTAAATACAACCAAAACAAACATGCTAGGCTAGTGCTAGTGGAATAAATTGCTCATAGTTTTTTACCAAAGACAAATAACTGCTAAATCTGACGCTGCTCCATTTTTGTTACATTTTGTGAAAAATGTAACCAGTCAGTGTCTTCTTCAGAGGTTTTTATGTTGTTTCCTTCAGTAGTTTTTGGTACAGGCGGAGGAGGGGAACAGGTTTGTCAAATGGTTTGGTTGGTTTGACTCAGAGCAGAGACAGTGTGAGCAGCTGTAAATGTAACAAACGCTGTAATTTTGTTCCAATCGAACCGAGTCTCCTGCACTATCAGGTGGAAATCTAATCTAGTCTAATCTAATCTCAACACCCAAATGACCGAATTCATTGTGGTGTTTTTAGGTTATTGGTTTCTAAACAAGTCTGAGCCTTTTAGATTTTGCTCAAGGTTTGTCCAGATACCAAAAACAACAGATTCATAGTTTTTGCTCCATAACTTTCTGGATAAAATGTGGAGTTTTGAAACTGGGTTTGTAGAAACATTGCTGTACATTTTTTCCACCTGCTGCTCCGTTGAGGTTTTAAACCAAACTTTAATTTCTGCTAAAAACAAAAAGTTCTTTGCAGCTTAAAAAAAAACTTTGTTGATGTGAACCAATCATAATTCTGTTTTCACAGATTTGTCCACCAAAGGAGACATAAATACCCTGAAATAAAGGATATTGTAGCTGTTTGAAGTTAAAATTCTTGGATTGTGCATCTTTTGAAGAGATGAAAGAAGTACGGAGCCCCACATGCAACCTTCCCCTCCCACACCAACAACAAGCCCCAACCTCTCCTCCTCTTCCTCCTCCTTGTCTTCGTGTTCGGTGCATGCCAACAAATCCTAATTGCACCCCACACTCGTCTCTTCCCACTGACGCTGCACGCCTCGTGCCACCGAATTCCTTGTGTGCTAATTAGGCACGCAAACCGCGGTGCGACGCGCTCCTGACAGGTGCCGCCGGCTCACCGAGGTCACGCACACACACTCACGGCGAGAGACAGACGACAGGAGAGCCGGCTCGTGCTCGCCGCATTAAAAATAAATGGAGATAGGAGGGGGAAAAAACGAGAGAGGCAAGATGTGTTAATTTCTAGCTTCCATCTGTTATTACATAAGCACTGCCAACAACGAGAGAGGAAGACACAAAACAACCGCCATGACTGAAGTCCTCCTGCACAGAAGAAGAGTTCCCCAGGGAGCGGTAATCGGATCGATCGAGCGGATTCGTCTGAAAGTTTTGGCGTCTAAAAGTTAAAAAAATGTAACCTGGAGTCGTTTCATTGGAAAACAAAACATAAAAAATTTTGATTTGATTTTAAGCTCAAGGGAAATCTAGAAGTAATTTTTTCATTATTTATTTTGGAAACAGTTTGGTAGAGAATAGGGAAAAGAAACTTAAGACAATTTTTAGATTTATTTTTGGTAACTTTGAGAGTTGGGGATTAAAAAAACCTTTGCTAATTGAAAATTATTACAAAGTTTAACAAACAAAAGCTGCAGAATCTAAATGCATCAAAAATGGTAAGAAATTAATAAAAATAAAATTAAATAACCAAATTTCCTAAGCTTAAACATGTAAAACCTATTGTAGAAATATAAAAGTTGCACACAAACAGAAGTTTTGGGAAGTTTTCATCTAAACACTTTTAAATACGTTTTTAAAATCTATTTCATATTCCCTGTCCGAGACACTAAACAAATTAAAAATGTAGCGAAATTTCTCGGTGGAAGCATAAGCCCCGCCCTGTGGCAAATTTTGGGCGGAGCCAAGAGACACTGAGGGGGGTGGCCATCTGTGGGGGATGAGCAGAAGGGCTTGGGACTTGAGAGGTACTGTTTACTATTTAGCAACTGCTATGTTTGAGACCACTCTGGCAACTGTTTTTAATCAAAAATGCAAAATCTGCATTATTTGGGAAAAATTATGCAGAATTAAACAAGTTTACAGGGAAATGTCAAAATTTGGACAGAAACATATATAGAACCCTTAAGATAAACATTTGTCTGATGTTTAGTTGCACTTTAAAATTGATTTGTTTGTTGAGTGGACTTCCAGTGAGTACAACAGGGACACCTTGTGGTTTGGAGGACCAACCGCAGTGGAAACAGGGATGTTTGCTCCAGTTTGTGTTCATGTTTGAATGTTTTTAGTTTTTGATTTTTAATTTTCAGATTTCCTACATTGTGAAGCCCAGATGAATCAAAGAAAACTGAAAATTTAGCAACTTGAGCTAAAGCTGGGAAGTAAAATGTCAAACTAAGGCAGCAATGAAGCAGGACTAAGGTTTTGAAAATGGTTTTCGACTTGGAGGAGATTGAAATCTTTATTCAATTGAACCTTGAAGTTCTTGATGGTCCAGTTTATCAGTTAGGAAGTTGCTCTTAATCTCATTGTGATAAATTTTCACATCTGACCTCTTTTCAACAGAATCACCCTAATAGTTCATGAAACTCTTGCGTCACGGTTCAAACCTTCAACCTCGACTCCACAGCTGCTCCTCATGTTTTCTTTGGTAGCAGCATTTTCCACCGACTCAAACTGTCCTGTAAAAATATTCCAGAGACGGCAAAGACTCACCGTTTGTCATCGAAATAAAATGTTTCCAGATCCGAGGAACAATGGGTCCATCCAAAAACAAAGAGGTTCGAGGAGTGACGAGCACCTCAGGGATGTTTTCCTGAAGACGAGTCGGCATTTCCCGCTTCGTCTTCCTGACTGCGGGACGGAGCGGCGGTCCGGTCAGGATGCTCTCTGCCAGAGTACACATGAATATCTCTGCTGCTTTTCAGCACTCTGTCCGCTTAGGCCGACTTGTTTGAATTGTTTCTTTTGGACGCAGCACCTGAGAGTGAACTGAGGACAAAGAAGAACCTTTCTTCACTCTGAAAGGTAACAGTTAAATAATGGTGCTGGGAACAGTTTTTATTTATTTGTGTTGTGAATCAACAGGCTGGAAGCACCAGATCTGAACCAAGGAGAAAGAAGTGGCTCTGAAAGAGATGGTAGGAATATTGATCCGGTTTGTACTTAATCAGATACCAATATGTTAAAAATGACAAATGTAGCAGTAAAAGCTACTGGCAGCCATATTTGCTTTCCTTTCCACTTCAAGTTACGCTCTACCTTCTTTCAGTCTATCCCATAAAATTCCAATAAAACATCCAGAGTTTGTTCAAGATGCTAAAAAACGTTTATCAAAGCACCGTTCTCCGGCTTCACTCTGTTCCCCTCTCCTTCCCGTCCCATGCATTATTCACAGCCGCATTAAACACCGGGCCGAGACGGAGCGCGTGTGGAACCAGGGAGGTGCGGTGGCAGCAGCTGAAAGTGTCACAGTTTGAACTTTCTTCCCCCGTCCTCCGTAGTTCCTGCTGGTGCAGCTGCCTAAATGAGAGGGATTAAGTTAACTCCCTGCTTAAAGGAAGAGCAGGCCCTGGATTAGGGCACCAGGCGTGGACACAGTGAGCGTTCAAGCACAAGCCGGCGCCTTTTAGAAAGGAGACGCGGGGCAGCAGTGCATGGCCCGCACAGGCAAACTCATTGACAAGTGTAATGCCGAGCCTGCAACATGGAAACTGGTGTCGGGGCGCAGAGGGGGAATGCTGGCTGACACACTCGCAAACTCTTTGTTCCCAGTTTCACTTTCCACCCAAACCTCCATCTTCTACCATTACTCACACCTAATAAGGCTTTTATATCAATCTTAACTGGACTTTTAAAGTTGGGGGGATTTATTG
Organism: Poecilia picta; assembly: GCA_033032245.1. Classification (NCBI taxonomy): domain Eukaryota; kingdom Metazoa; phylum Chordata; class Actinopteri; order Cyprinodontiformes; family Poeciliidae; genus Poecilia; species Poecilia picta. The sequence goes on from CM065354.1 coordinate 12,695,033, forward strand.
TGCTTTCATTTCCTAATTTTGACCTAATTTAGGGTAGAAATAATGGTTTTACAGCAATAAAAGGCTTAAATTGGGCCTATTATGCGAAATGTATTTCCATTCAAGTTTCTCCTAATTCTATAAACAGCTGAAGTTCTTAAAACAAACTAATCAAGCCAATTTCTGCCAATAAATGAAAGTTTTTTGGTGTCTGGAAACTGACTTGTTTCAAAAACTTCAGAAATATAACATCGCAAAACAGCAGGGAATTCCCTGTCACCTAGCAACCCCAGCAGAGTTCCGCCCGTCACCTAGCAACCCCAGCATAGTTCCAGAACATTTGGTCAGCTGGTTTTACCCATAGACCTATAATATACAGTTGAAACCACAAGTTTATATTTGCAGGGTAAAAATACACAAACACATTTTTTTGCCTTTCTGTTTGAAGTTAAATCAGATCAAGCTTCTCTTGTTTTAGGTCAATTATTGTTGTGTCAAATGACAGAGCTTCTACAAACTAGTTTATTTATTTTTTAAGTTGTTAGTCTTATTTGAACAAATTTGGCCCAGACAGCAGGGGGCGCCTCAGCAAGTTATGCAGCTTTAGTGTCACTGATTGGTTTTGCAGGTGTGCCATCCTTTATCAGACAACAAAAAAAGTAAACCGGTGAGTAAAAAGCTCAGTATTAAAATTAAATCTGTCAACTATTTAGAAATCAGAGTTGGTTTGTAATCAGAGTTATTTTCACCAGGAAGAACCTGCTGTTTGCTTGTTTGCTTGTTTGTTAAAAAGTTTGCTGACTTCATCTGATGCTGGTTTGAATTTATTGGTTTGAGATTTTTGGATAGAATCATGTAATTGTTATTTCTGCATATCTGCTAAAGCTTTTTTTTTGCATAAAATGATGATAAAATACTTCATTTACTTTAATCTTTTTATGTTAGACAAAGTGGTTTATTTTAAGTGGTTTTGGTGGAAAGAAAATGTTGTTCTCGTTTCTAAAAATGAAATAGGAGAAAGATTTAAAAATAAAATTAATAATGAGAAGCTTAACCTGCTAAAGTTAAAAAATGGACTAATATGTATTTTTTTTTCCTGTATAGAAAATAAATATCTTAATTGATTACAGAAATATTTTAAACAGTTATATGGTACATGGAAAACTATTATGTTTGTTTTGTTTACAAGGTTTTTCAACGATCCTTTAAAGTCGGATCGGCTTTGATGTGGAAACACTTAAGTAAAATCGCCAAAATTATTTCTTTCGTAAAAGTCACAGTAAAGACAGATTGATTTATGAATATCTATAAAATTTGATGTTTACATAAACCTCCTGAGTATTTGGTAACATTTCACCTTTGACCTGTGTAACCTGTGTCAAACATTTTTAGGTTTTCTTTTCTCAGTCTAATAGCTGCTGGAGTTCTGGTCCAGTCCTTCTGACAGAACTGGTGGAACTGGGTCAGCTTTCAGATCTGGCCACAACCTTTTCTTTGTTTAGCCCACACCAGGACATTGACTTTGTTGTCTTTAAATCACTTTATAACCTCTTTGACTGCTGAGCATCATCATCCGTCTGGAGCTTTAGCTTCGATGTTGCTTCAATACTTCACATAATGTTCTTTCTCATGAAGTGCACCAGTTCCTCCTGCAGTAAAGCAGCCCCACAGCAAGATGCTGCTACCACCATACTAGACAGTTAGGGTGATACAAGCGTCTTCGCTTTTTCTTCAAATGTACTAATGGTTACTATGATCAAACAGTTACATTTTAGTTTCATCAGAGAGGACATCTCTCCAAAAATGAAGATCTTCGTCATTGTGGACATTTAGAAAATGCAAACAGGATTTTCATGCTTTGTGGAGGAACAGATTCTTCCTCACTGAGCAACATTTCAGGACATCTAACTTCTGATTGGACAAAACAAATTATTCAGACTAATTTCTGATTGGATTTTTGGAATAATGGCTTCTTCCTTGCTGAGCTGCCTTTCTGCCCTTAGTGCAGGAAATGTTTCAGTGAATAAGGATTCCATCTTACCAGCTTCAAATGGGGTTGATTTGCACATTTCGGACCAGAACCTGTCTCTTAACATTATGATGGTTTGACATTCCCATTCACGCCACTGAACGGCCATCTTGGTAGGCAAGCAGAAAACATAGAGTAACCATGTGTATAAGACCAACAAAATGAAAGCAGAGTACTCAGAAATTGTAATTGAGTAAATATTGTAACGTATATTGTTCATAACTTGTCTAGGATCGAGGTGAGAGCTAGTTCTAAGCTTGTGGTTTGTTTATTGTTGTCATAGCAACTCAGTAGCAACTGTCATGACGGTTACGGATACCTACTAAGATGGCCGTCTGCGGCAAAGTTCCTGGAAACGTGAGATCTATGTAACAGATAAAACTTCAATCATAAGTTTCCAAAGTCGTGACATCATCATCTGGGCTTTCCCTCATTGGTTAGAGAGACAGTAATCATCCAAAGACACTAATAAATAAATCTCATTGTTGTGACTTTTTAATAAATAGACATAAATTTGGTGATTCTGACTGAAAACAAGATAAGTTTGGTTTGATTTAACTTCAGACAGTGATGTAAAAAACTGTGGATGTGTCTCTTTATTCAGTGTTATCTGAAAGCTTGATGCTGTAATGTTTTCCCAAGCCCTTCGCAGAGGGGAAAAAATCCCAGGAAGGAGTTGAGATGAACAGGTGGTGAAACAGTGTGAGAAAAACAACAGACACCTGCTCATGAAACCCAACCTGGTTCCTCCATCACATTCCAGCAGAGTTTTTACCCGGCGAGCTGGGAGGATCCGCTCCGTCTCAGCCGCTCTATCAAACCTGCATTTAGATGGCAGTAGAAGGATTTTTTTTTTGTTTTTGTTTTTTTTTAAAGGCTGAAACCTGCATGTTTTTGGACGGCATTCAAAGGTAGAGCTGTGACACAAAGCCTGAAATAACTCGGTGCTGGTCTGCGGTAACCTGACGCACCAGATGGTGAGCTTCACCGAACCATCTGGGAAGAAAACCGCAGAATGAAGAGGACAGGTATGGTCAAAATCTGAATGCGGTAATCAACTGGAGGCTCCCAGGCCACATGCAGTCCACAGGCTCATTCTGTCCGGACATTACTGTCTTAAATTCAGATCAAATTTCTCACAATATGAGAACAGAATCAGTTTTTTACTACGCTGTACTCTTTTCTTGAGTAATTTTATTGTGAAGTGTCTCTGCTCTTACTTGAGTAAAAATTCTGGATTTTCTACCCACTGAATGAAAAACAAACATGTTTTAACCAAAGCAGACACACACCTGCAGTTTTGGTTAAAGTTTCATAAGTTTTTTTTTTGTTGAAAGAAACTGATTTGGAAACATTCTCTTTGTTTTTGTTATTTAAAAGAATTATTGTCATTTTCATCCTTAAAATACCAAAATTTCCATGTAACTTTATATTTTAGTCCATCAGATTATGCAATTTTCAAATATTAAATTATGGATAATTTGATCAGTTACTCAGTACTTGAGTAGACTTTTTACCAAATATGTTTTTACTCTGACTTGAGTATCATTTTTGTATATTCTGCTCACCTCTGGATATTTTGGATAATAGACTAACTTTTGGTTGGATCTGACTAATTCCTGGTTGGCCCTTATGCTAACTCGTATGACATCACACTGCTGATTATCTCAGTGATTGTGTCATAATGCAGTGAAGCTTGTTGTCCAAACTCCCAGCCTGGTTGCCTCGTTACCTGGTTGCTTCGTTGCCTCATTGCCTGGTTGCCTCGTTGCCTCTTTGCCTCGTTGCCTGGTTGACTCGTTGCCTGGTTGCCTCATTGCCTGGTTGCCTCGTTGCCTCTTTGCCTCGTTGCCTCATTGCCTGGTTGCCTCGTTGCCTCATTGCCTGGTTGCCTCGTTGCCTCATTGCCTGGTTGCCTCGTTGCCTCTTTGCCTCGTTGCCTGGTTGACTCGTTGCCTGGTTGACTCATTGCCTGGTTGCCTCATTGCCTGGTTGCCTCGTTGCCTCATTTCCTGGTTGCCTCTGTTGTCCTCATTGCCTGGTTGCCTCGTTGCCTCATTGCCTGGTTGCCTCGTTGCCTCATAGCCTGGTTGCCTCGTTGCCTCTTTGCCTTGTTGCCTGGTTGACTCGTTGCCTGGTTGCCTGGTTGCCTGGCCCTCAGTGGGATCAACCTGGACGTCTGATGCTCTTTGTCTTCTCCTGGCTGCAGGCTGAAGAACCAGGCTCGGCTCACGTCAGCTCCGTGACATCAAAGCGACCGTGACACTGCGGCAAACCGCCGATGACTGATGCCTTTTTGTCTTCCTCAGTCAGGACGCATCGCCCGGCCCGCGGACGGCTCTAATCGCATCGACAGGTGACACGTATGTGGGAACCAGAAGATGATGGGGAGACGAGTCGGATCATGTGACCTGCGCCTCACATGCCTCCTCTGTGGGCCGTAAGTGTGTGAGGAGCTTCGCTGTGACAACACATGACATTTAGGAAACAATCTGAGGGAAATCTTGTTAACAAGATGCAGAGGTGACGTGTTTTAAAAAGCCTTTCTGTCGCCACCTCTAAAAATATTTATTCTCTGGAAAAACCTACAAACATATTTCAGCCCGAATTGAAGGTGAAGCCTTAAAGTGTAATAATTACATTGATGCTCAAGTTAACTTTGGTTATAAAATTTTAAAATGCTTCTGCTGAAAAGTTGAACAGCAGAAAAACCTCCATTATTCAAACCGTCCAGATTTAAAAGATGTCTTCTTGTCACAAATGTTTTTAGATCAAAATACGGAAATAATCAAATTTTAAGCTGAATTTTAAACATTCAGCTGAAAAGTTTTAAACACGAGTAATGATGCAACACGTCAAATGTTCACGTTATTCTCTCAGACTCTACATTTATGTTTGACAGTAAAAAGTAAAATTATTTAGCAGCATTTCAGAACAGAAATCACATCTGATTTGTTTAGTTTGTGGAGAATTTTACTTTATCTTTATTTAAATAAGAATTACAAAAACGATTCCCATTGGTGTGTGTCTGGTTTCACTTTTTAATTTTAAATCTCTTGCAGATTATTGCAAAACAAATATGTCTTTAGCTCATAGTTTGGGGGACTTTGATTTGTTTCTTACATCCTTTTAAGTTTTAAAATACAATAACATTAGAAAAAGCCTGAACAAAACACTATAAACTGTGTTGCTCGATCAGGAACATGTTGCATTGACTTTGGTATCAAAACATCATAATCAACATATTTTGTCAAATATATGACAGAATAAATTTGGCAAAAGGAATGAGGAAATGCAGCCCATTTGGGGCTCCGTAACTCTGCATCACTCAGCAGTAGAAATGTCATTCAAAGTTTTATTGGTTCACAGAAAACTGAACTATAGTTGGTGAAATTTAGGTTTTTATACCTTTCATGGTTTTTACGTGACCACAGTGTGAAGTTGGATGATTTTGTTACATTTTAGCAGAATGTTTAGCTAACTGTGTGATGATGTCGCACACTTTTAAATGTAAAAGTTAAAAAACTTTTACATTTAAATCACGTTTGTCTCCACATGGACAATATATACATCCAAATGTTGCTGATCTGGTCTACTTTTACCCAGTGTGTGTGTGACGGCTGTAGGACGTCTGGTTTTCTGTCAAATCTCCCTCAAGGTCCGAGTGCTCACGCCAAGCTTCCATTCACTCACATTATAAGTTTTTTTATATTTTATATTATAATTTCTCATCCATGAAACTTTGTAAATTCATAAAAATCTAAATATATGTCCACTTCTACTCCTCACGTTTCAGAATCATTTTGATACATTTGTATTTTTCTCCCAGTAGTTGTTTGTTTAAAGGATTCATTTCTCATTTTTATGCTGTGGGCTCAGCAGAGAAGGTGGGAATTGCCATAGCAACCAGTGACTCAGCATTTTCTGCGTTTGTTTCTTACATATCTCTATTTTCCTCCTTTAATACGTTATTAAATCAGTTTCTATTCATATACGCATGATAAGAGGGTTTTTTTTATACATGGTTTTAAAACTTATTTTATGCAGAAAAGGCGGGAGTCACCATAGCAACCAGTGACTCAGGCATTTTCTATGCATTTCTTTTACGCAATTCTAATTTCCTCCTTTTACTTTGTCAATAAATAGGTTTTTATTTGTATTTGTATGAAAAAAAGTGTTTCAAAATGTTTTTAAATCTATGCTTTTATAATATATCTATAGATAGTTTTTAAAGAAATTAACGATGATAATCTGTGTTTTGTCCAGAAATCATCCAGCAGTAGATGGGCGTTATCTCTGTGGGAGGGATTTGTTTTTAAAAAGAGGTTGAAATACCTCAGATTAAAGACTCACAGAAGCGTCAGATTAACTCTGACTTCTGAGGTAAATCTCCTCCTGTCTAGATCAATGGCAGTTTAATAAATATATCTAACTGTACATTAACAAGCTGTTCCCTTTGAGTTCCTCCTTTGACAGCGGGGCGGAGGAGTAAAGTGCCGTTTGAAGCAGATATTTGTGTTTTTTCCTGACGAGCTTCAGAGGAACTTTGCAGACATCTTTGTCATCTGTGGCCCAATTAGCAAACAAATTTCCCGACAAACACGGTTAATTTAAAAGAGCCTAGGTGGATCACTGGCTCAGTGCTGTGACCGTTTCAAAGAGCCGGCGCGTTGTTGTGTGGAGAAATCCCCTTGATGTTTATTAGTTGGTGAGGCTGTTGAATCCCAAATCTTTGTCCTGCTTTTTTATTTCCTCCTCTCAGATAAGTTTAAGCTAGCGAAGCTTGTTGCAGGCCGCGTTGAGTCCTATTTGCTCAGTCGTCGCTTTTCACCAACGAGCCGCTTCACGGGCGTCCGGTGGGCTCTGATGTACTCGGCCCGCTTGAGTGTTTTCTGTTTGGCTGCTGTCATTGAGAAAAGACACATAAGTACTCGCTCCGCGTCTTTCCACACACTCTTCTCGGCGATGAGCTCTCCAGGGCGGAGAAATTCCCCTCTCTGTCTTTATCTGCTGGTAAATGTTGACAGACCAGTGAACCCTGATGTCGGACTGTGACAGGCGGAGCTGTTTGGGGTGAGGAGAGGAGAGGAGAAACAAAGGAGGAGGATGGTGCGGTGGTTGGCCATCATGGCTGCTCGGCTCCCAGCACCTCCAGCGCCATTCCCAGCTCCGCCCCAGTCAGCCGGCTCGCACACCATTAGGGAAATGGCTGAGGGCTTCTCGCGCTTCAGACCCGGCTGCACCGTTCAAATTAATGAGCGGATTGTCAGCATTTCAGAGCTGATGGGTGTGACGAGCAAAGCCCCAGTAAGGATCCAGAAAACAAGGAGAGTCAGGACAGAATTCACTTCAGAGGAAATTACTGTCTTTGGCCTAGTTTACGGCTGTAAACTTCTGTAAAACCGCCCCGGATTTCCTACAAAGCAACCAGACAGTCCTGGGATCTTTAAGGTCTGTTTTCCAAACCAAGACCACCTTCGAAATGAGGACAGAGGAAAATCCAGTCGTCTCTAATTCATCTATTTGAGTTGCTAACTGTTGCCTTGCATAGTTGATCTCAGGTGTTTAAACTCATCCACCTCTTGGAAAGCGACTTGGGATGAGATTTGTTGTGAATATCACTAAACTAAACTGAATTGGTGCTCCAACATTTCCCTTATTGTTGCTTTGGACGGTTGACCTCAGGGACTCAAACTCATCTACCGTCAGTATTGTTAGTTTGTGTGAGATCTCTTTGTGGTTTGGACTTTGACTGGGCCATTCTAACTCTTGGCTGTTCCTCTTGTCCATTTTGTTGGTTTAGGTAGATTTCCATCTAAACTAACAACTTTCTCCTTGGTCTTTCTGGCATAAGCTTCAAGTTGTTGACTTCAGTTTTAGGTTTATGAAGTTTAGATTGAATAAGAAGTTTAGACTCTATTTCTAGGGCCATTAGTGCAGTTTTTCACTTTGCGTTTGATGAAAAATGAAACAAAAGTTGTTTCCTGATGACCAACAGCAAGATGGTGTCTGAGCTGTGAAAAAGAAACATCCACCCATCAATTTATTCATCCATCCATCTATTCATCCATCCATCTATTCATCCATCCATCCATCCATCCATCCATCCATCATTGTGTGTTTTTCTAAGTATCTCAGTTAAATTTCTCTCCATGTTTTATAAAATCTTCTGTGTTTTCATCTAAACTCGATCAGGTTGATCTGCCAAAACCTCGGCAGCTTTTGTTTTTCCCTCTTCTTGTTTCCTGTAGCCGTCGCTGCCACGGCACTGAAACGTTGGATTTAGGTGTAAATTAGGAGCCATCCAACATTAGCATAATTAATAGGCACATGTGCAAAAGTTTCTCCAACCTTAGAGAAGAAAATCCTCCTTTTGGAGAAGGCTGTTTCTTTTTCTGCCCTCATTAGACATTCAGCAGTGAGGAGGAAGGCAGCAGAAAAGGAACATCTCTGACATGATGTGTAGCAAAGCAGCTTCATGCACAAATTGGACAGAAAAATAATTAAAGTGCTGTTCTGAACGGTGAAATCATGCAGCTGGAGTTTGAATCCTGACATTAGAGCATAAACACACGTTCACCTGTTTTTTTCTCGCCGCCCGGCTCCAATCAGGGTCCAGTTAACAGAAGAGGAGCCGCGTCTCCCAGTGGGAGCCGGTCAGATATTACAGCCGGCTGATTAGAGACAGATGAATGTACAGTAATGATCCTCCGCCCTGTTTGATCTGAACTCCTGCACTTCGCAGGTCAGCAGACGGTTTTCTCATCCTGCCGGACGCTGCTGTCCGTTTTTCTTCCGTCTCAGGGAATTCACTTCACTTTAATTGTTTGACAGTCTCTCCCTGCCTTCGCGCTGCGGCCGCAGAAGGTGCAGAGGATTTTTTTTTTCTGTTTTTTCCTCCCTTTTTGAGGCATTAATAACCTTCCGCTCGACTGATTCCCCAGGGCACAACCTCATTATGGCTTATAGGCAGGAAAAATAAACCGTCTGAGCCGCCTGGCAGCTTTTTTTCCTTCCTTTTCTTGGAGAAGCGCGGAGCTGGTGGTGTTGTTGCTGACAGAGGCACATGTCCAGCCTGTTATCGGAGTTAAAGCCGGCTGCTGTTGACGGCAGTCTGCACTGGGGGCAGCACCTGTTTCTGAGGATTCATTTCAGAGCAGAAGCCTGAAGGTTTTCAATATTTTTCAGACCCCAAAACTGATGGAGAGATGGTGCATTTATCATTTTACTAATATGTAATAATACTGTCCAAATAACACACAGATTCTCCTATAAAGCATTTTTATTTTAAACTTGAGTTTGAATAAAAAGCTGATCACCTGATAAACCTTGAACAAAATTATGCTGTGCATAAAATGCTGAAATTTTAATACTTTTACTCACTAAAACTACAAATTTGTGACTGAAATGCAAACATTTTGCCTCCTTTGTGTACATATATATTTTTTAGATATACAGAAAATGTATAAAAAGTCCAAAATTTGACAACCCTTCTGTAGAAAACTACAAATTCATGACTAAAATACAATGTTCTCTGTCTCTTTTTAACAGTTTTGTACATATTGTGTATGAATTTTAAAGACAGATACACAAAAAATGCATAAAAAGTCAGTTATCAGATGTCGCCTCTGCTGCACCGCCATGACCCTCCCAGAGGTGGCTACCCTCATATTGAAGACCTCTGTTTAAAACCAATATAATAAGGAACACTTGTTAAAATTATTGTTTTTCTGCATCTTCCTCGTTTATTATTTCTGGTAAAATTATATAAAAAAACAAACTAAACTAATCTTACATGGAAAAAAGAAAAAATAAAGAACAGAAAATGTTAAAATATGACAAACTGTTTATGACGTATATCTAGATGCAAACGGACCACAAAGAAACACAGAAAACTGACAATGTGTGAAATAAGTTACACAACTCATTAAAGCTGTAAAAAAGATACAAAACTAAGCAGAAAAAACTAACAACTCCAGAATGATACAAAAATTAACATAAAATATTAATTTAATAAAGTACAAAAAAGTTACACCGTGACCAAAAAATAAGACATGAAAAAAAATATACAAAGTAACATTATAATGGCAAATGGCAACAAAAGACATAAATTTACCACAGAAAGTTACAGAAATGATACAAACTACAATGTTTCAACTTGCCCAGTTTGAGAACCTAAATGTAAATTAGCTTCATGTTGATAAATATATAATGCTACTGCTGACTTTTGAAGTATTTCTTGTTTAAAGTTTAAACAGTTTTTAAATCAGCGCATCATTTAGTGTGTTTGCAGAATAACAATCTAATCGTGCGTGAAGGTGAGGAGTTCCTACTGATCGTATCTCCGCCTGTTAGGAGAGAAAACTGGAATGTTTCCAGTCGTCTGCTGCAGGACAGGCGGCGGCGGTCTGGGGTCAAATGTCACACCCACGTACGGCCGAGCAGTAGGAGGATGAGTCAGAGACGCCGTCCTGGAAATGTTCCCCTCCAACACCACAAAGGCCAAAAGGTGGAGTTGACTGACAGCGGATTTGAATGTTTTGAGTGAAACACTTCAACTTTTTGGAGAGCCGGCTGACATTTACTGACCTCCGTACATGCTTTTTTTTAAGAAATCAAAAACAGATTTTGACTTGAAAAACACCAAATTAAGTGTGAAGGGAAACATTTCCATAAGAATATGCAACCTGACACTTCAAAGTCCAAGAGTCGATGTTGGCGATTAATGCAGCGAAGCTTCATGACCTCCTGCAACAACAGCCTGAATATGTATCAGTACGAAATATGGCTTGAAAAAAGTTTGTCAAAGTATTTCGACAACAAACTCTTTGATTGCTTCAGTCTGACTGACAACAAGCATTTATAATAACTGATCAGAAAAAGATGTTAGGTAATTGTGAGTATTTAAAAATGAAACTGCAAGATTGTCAACTGAAAATGGTTATAAGAATAAAAAGGTAAATATTCCACATTTGTCATATTATGACAAAATTACAAAAATATACAAATAACAGCAAATAGAGAAGAAATGGCTACAAAAGGTAAGAGCAATAAATATATTATGAAAACACAAATAACCACAAATGACAGAAAATGGCAACAAAAGACACAAAAATTCAACAACACAAAAAAAGATATAAACATACACAAATTAAGCAAAAAATGTAACAGACTTACAAAATCAAATACTTTCCAAAATGATTTTAGAAATTACACAAAAATGCTTACAAAGACACAGAGAAACAAAATACCCAGAATGAGATACGGAAAAGCATAAATAACAGAAAATTACTACAAAAAGTTACAAAGACCTCAAGAGGCACAAACTGGTTATTAAAACTGGAGAACCAGAACAAAGCAGAACCAAATAAAGTCTTGAATGGTTTTGATATTTTTAAAAAGAGATTCACTTATTGAAATCGCAGTGGTCTAGTAAAGCACTGTAATGTTTCCGATTGTGTCCTGAGCGATGTGTGTTTCTGAGTTTGGCGGTTTGCCGTCATGATGGCCGCTCTCCTGGTGCTGTCACCCTGTTAGCGTCTCTGCTTCCTCTTCCTTGACACAAATTCCTGCTTTCTTAATGCCGCCTCTCCTCCCTAAAAGCTTCTCTCCCACTCAATTTGTTTTTATTCACTGAAATTAAGGGTTTGGTTTGTTTGAGAGGAGTTCGGCGTCAATACGACTTCAATCAAGCAGCGGGGGAATTTCAGGGCGCATCCAGGCAAGGTCGGCATCAAATCCCACTAATGTGTCTCGCAAACGGCCGTTATTGAGTGAAGGCTTGTAATTAAAGGCAGGTTCAAGTCGATGAATGTGGGTTATTTAGCTCAAAAGATAATTTCTGCTGATGCTTTACATAATCCTTAAAATATACAAGCTTCTCCTGAGGAGAAAATATAAATTAATGGAAAAGCTAATGGACACGTTGATGACATTTCAGTAAACCTAATAAGAATTGATTCGTGGTTGTGGGAACGTTTTCATTCCTCAAGTCGCCCCCCCATCTGCTTTCCAAGCGTAATGAACCTGCCTGAGCATTGATCAAAAACAAAAATTGGAGGAGTAAATCTGCTTAAAAAGCCGGGCTTTGTCCTGGCAGCGGGCCGGTCGGCGCTCACCGAGGTGCTATATGTCTCTTAAATTACCAAATTGCCTGCCGGCACCCGGGCCTTTCTCCACCGGCGACGGTTTGCGGGCATTAGTCGAAAGTTTTTCCCGCAAATATTTAATCCTCACTGTGACTGACAATGTTGTCAGACCTCCGGACGGGTTTTACGCCGTTATTACAAGTGCTCCTCCGTCCGTGGCGTTTTGGATTACTCAAGATTATGTTGTAATCCCTTTAATCCTCATTGCATTAAGATTTCAGTCAAAATATTGCAACAGTAAAGTAGCACTCAGAGGTCTTAAGCAGGCGTCATGATTGGGCAGCCGCCTTCATTTCCTCCCTGTGTCTCTTTATTTATCCTCCCGTCTCGGCCCGCATTGTCAATAAGCTCAGCAACAGATTTGCTTTTTAGACGCCACAATGAGTCATTTTATGCAGTCAATCTCCAATCGCAGCGGAGGAAAACACATATTTACCAGTGTCAAGGCGAGGCAAACACAAACCCGAGGCGGGGTGTGTTCACAAGAGTTTGGATGTGGGAACTTTGCTGATGAAATATTTGTCTCTAGCCGTGCATCCAGCAGTTCCTGTTCGACTATTTCTCCCCCCGCTGCTCTATACAACCCTTATCTCGGCTCGCTTGACTTCCCACCACATTTCCAGAGAGTCTCCAGCAGGCTCCTGTCTGCATGAATAAAACAACGTCCAGCTTTGAAACTATGCCTTCTGTTGGCTGTCATTTGTCTTTAGACGTCTATAAAGCAAATAAGCTGCATCACGGATGCAAATTCACGCAATGAAGGACAGCAGGAAAATGTCCTGAAGATGAATTGTTTAGAAATAATCAGGACAACTTGTGGAAATTTTACCACAATTTTAACATGAAAAGTCACTGGTTGGTATTAAATTTGCTTCTTTAGTAAGAAAAACAAGCAAGAAAACACACTGATGCTCAAGAAAACCATCTGTTTGAAAATATTAGATGATCTGGCAGGAATGGATGAACAGGTTGATTTAGATAGATGGTTGCTTTATTACCATCTATAAAGAAACCAACCAGCCAACCAACCACCTATTGTTTGGTTGACATTTGGTTAACAGAGTTTTCAAGGGTCAAAAAATATATAAATCTACAAAATGCTACAAAAATGCAACAAAATCAAACCAGGTAATGCTAAAAATAACAAAAACTTCACAGAAGTAAAACATAATAAAAAGAGCATCTTAATAGAGGAGATAAAGTTTATTCATTTCACTGAATCAGGAGCAGAATTTAGTTTTGAAAACAATAAAAGAAAAAAAAAACATCTTCACTTTCAGCTTTTTACCAGAAAACACAATAAAAAAACTGATGGTTCTTATAAAACGGCTTAACAAGATGAATCAGCATTACTGGAGTTTGATGCAGTAAAACTCATTTCTGTCATAGATTAAAAATAAAGAACAGGAGTTGAAAAGATCTCTGATTTTGAAAGCCTAATTATTGTAATTAAAAGCCAAAGTTAAAGTGATACGGTCAGGTCAGAGTCCTCCGACTTTATCTCCGTCTAACCATTAGCTGGAAGCGCCTCAGATTCCTGCTCTTCATGGTGCTGACATGTTTCCAGTGATGTCGAAAGGCTTGGAGGCGAAGAGACGGAGCCTGATCAGGTCTGAGGGAGATTTGCAGCAGCATCATCCTTAATGTGGTCACTGACGCTCCTCTGATCTGAGACCAGCTCTGCCTCCAAGACGTTCAGCTCCTCTTCCTCCACTCCTCTTCCTCAGGACCTTGTTGTTGTTTTGTTTCTCTTGGGGGAGAATCGCTCGGAGGTGAACGGAGAAGCGGGTGTTCTCCACTTCAAACCCGATAAGATCTCTGATTTGCCTCAGAGTCCGACTTCAAACTGGCAGCGAGTCTTTGAGAGGAGATCTTGTTCTCGGCGCTACAGGCCAGTTTCCTGTCTGCTTGTGTGTCCAGGATGTTGTTTCCACTGACGTACTCACACACAGAGGTCAGCAGGCGCAAAAACAGCTCCACATACTTTTAATTTGAAAAGGATTTGGTTTGAAGAGGTTGGATACTTTTAAAGTTACCTGATTTATTATTGTAAGTCTGTTTTTCTTCACAAAAAGATGTGAGAACCGAGAGATAAATAAAAAATAATTACTAACAGAATAAAAAATGAGATATAATGTCTGCAAAAAGAGGCAAATTAATAGCACTTCAATATGGCTCCAAAACAAGATGAGACTGTTACAAAACAAAACAAAGTGATGCTTATAAATGTGAAACATAGGTTTAAAAAGACAAAGATTACGATATAGAACAAACACACTAATGACACAGAATCAAACTGCCCTTAGAAACACTCTGCAAGTCTAAAAAAGTGTAAAAAGCAACAAAAAGCAGAAACAGAAGACAAATAAATGAACAGAAGAAAGAAGTAGAAAGTCAAATGACCACAAAACCAAAAAAAATGTCAACCAAACAAGACATGACGATCAATAGAAATGGTGATAAGAGTAACAACGTAGGTCTAAAAGAACAGAAATGGCTATAAAGAATAATCACTAATGACACTTGAGTCAAAGTGGCTTCAAAATTATGCAGGATGATAAAAACACTCAGCAAAGTCCAAAAAGTATAAAAAAAACTCTCATAAAAGAGAAACCATGTCTAAATAATGGACACAAGAAGGCCACAAGATGTCAAAAATGACAACAAAAAGACCCAGAATGTTGAAAAAACACAAAAATGAATCTGCAGAAACACAAAATAGCAAGAGAAGAACAGTGACTATGAAGAGTCACAGGGAGGCACCAAGATTAACAAATGAGTAAAAAAGACACAAACATCTAAGAGAAAGAACAGAAACAAAAAAGCTACAATAAAAGACACAAAGTGTTCAAACAGGACACTGTGACAATGAAAGAACACAGCATGTCCACAAAATGACAATTTCTGAAAATACAGAAAACGAGTAAAAACAAAGACACAATGTTAACAAAATTACACAAAGTATCCAGAAATCTGCAACATGGAGACACAAATTAACATGGAAATTCACTAAAACTACAGATTATAAACAGATGCAAAGTAAGAAAATGTCACAAAAAGAAACAAAACAACTATAATAACACAAAGCAGCAACACGGGTCCAAAAAGACACAAAATCACTAAACAAAGACACTAATTGGCTTCAAACGGTTAGAAAGACACTGATGAACACAACATGGTGATTAAAGAAAGTAAACAGTGTTAACATGAAACAGGAAACAAAATAAAGCTTAAAAAGGCTTAATGTCAGCAAAACATAAAAACTGACAACAAAAAAATGGAATAATAAACAATAAAAGATACAGGTACAGAAGATAGAACATCTTCAAAAACATATGGAAAAGGCTACAAAACTTTAAACAAATAAATCATCAGATTCACAGAAATACTGTCTACAGAAAAACAACGGGAGGAATAAACACAATAAAAGAGCGCCATAAAAAGATTCACTTATGTTAATGTTTTCAGAAAAAAGCACAAAAATAAACCGAAGCTCAAAGAACAAAAATATTTGACACATAAGCAGTTTAAACCTTAAAAAAAAGTAAGTTTCCTTTTTTAACTTTAATAAATGCTCATAAATTATCTAAGTAAATTCTAAATATCTATTTGAGCACTGGAGGATTTTTTCTCTTATGTAGTTCAGGTACACTGCAAAAACTGAAAATCTAATGTTTTCCAAAGCTGTAAAATATTAAAGTTAATATTAATTAGTTGAGGTATAACTAACGAATTATATAAAGTGGCATTGGATACGGAAAAGATTTGTTTTTCTCACTTAAATGTTTTAAATTAGAGAAAATAACATGGAAAAAAATCAACCTGGTTCCATTTATTGATTAAAGTTTTTTATTTTATTTAGTGTCAATAAAAGTAATAACTAGAGTTATAGCATGGTTTTGATTTAAGGTTTTTCTATGTTCAAACAGAAACGTCAACAATAAAATTAAGTGGAAGGTAGAAAAGGTTCAGCTTTACACTGTAAAAACACAAAATATCAAGTATTTTTGGCCTAGTTCTTAAGACAAAACTAACTTACAAGTAATTTTTCAATAAGTATATAAGAGTTTATTTTTAGTCAATAGTTCCTGATATTGATTGGCAGATAATTTCACTTCTAAAAACAGGAAAATGTTTTGTTAGAAGTGAAATAATCTGTATATTTCAGGTTTTATTGTCTCCTATCTGTTGTGTTTTTGCAGTGTAAAGTTTAGAAGTAGAGTTTGTGAGATCAGAGCGACCAGTTTGGGGTTGAGCGCCTGCCGCCGCCCATGCTGCCACGCCGCCGCTCACGCCGCCATCACCTACGGAAACAACGTGGCGCTTTGGAAGAAGCCTCAAAGTCGGCCATCTTCGCTGTTTTGGCGTTTTGACTTTCAGAACACGCGAGCCGAACTGTTTGCTTCTGTTTTCCGCCGCGGTGAAACGAGGTTAGACTTTGCTGTTGGGACATTTCTCTGACCCCTGGCCTGGATCCCACTCCCCCTTCCCTCTCTCTGGGAGCGGGGTCAAAGTTCATAGGCAGCCTGGAGAAGCTATCACATGGTGGCAACACTCAAACCGCTGCCCGCATTTCCCCAGAACTCCACGGCGCTGCCGTTGCCGCCGTCCCGGTTCTGTCGCAGCGAATGAGCCGGTTTTCCCCTCGGATCGGTCCGGTGTCATGTTGACAAACAGAACGGCGGCCATTTTACGTAAGCTGGGCTGGACGCTGCAGGTCCAGAGTGACAGGGAGACGGTTCAGGCTGAACGCTCATCATCTAATGTTTTCTAGCACAAATTAAAGCTCAGCAACTCAACATGATTAAAATGATGAGCAGCTCGGCTGAAGAGCTTGTTTTTATTCTCTCTAAAACCTCAGATTTATTCAAGCTGAGTTTTTATTAGGAATATTTTACTGAGAAAAGAGACATTTAGTTCATGAAAGTATTATTTTTACAGAATACACTGCAAAAACACAAAATATTACTAAATTCTTTTGGTCTAGTTTCTAATCAAACATCTGAGTACATTTAACTAAAAGAAAACTAACTTATACAAATATTTTCAGCAAGATATGAGCTTGTTTAATGTAAATAATTCCTTAATATTGATGATAAATTATTAGTTCACTGGCAGATTATAGTTTTCTAGTAGAACTATAACTTTTTCATCAATATTAAGAAATTATTGAATTAAATCGAGACCCTTTATTTTGCTAAATAGTTACTTGTAAGTTACTTTTGTAGTAAAATATTTGCATTAAAAACTAGAGAAAAATACTTGGTCAGATTTTTTTGTTTTTTCTATTTCTATCTTCCACCTAATTTTCTTGTTGATGAACATTGAAAAACCTGAGTACTAATAAAACAAAACAACGCTAAAACTAATATTAATGTCATTGACTTTACTGAAATTTTTCAGACATTTAATTGATTTTATTCGGCTTATTTTGTCCGATTTAAAACATTTAAGTGTGAAAAAACAGAAGAATCTGAGTCAGGCTCCTATGTTTTGCTGAAAATTTACTTCCAAGTTATTTTGTCCTTTTTCAACAGTACTACAATGTTTGCACTAGAAATAAGACACAAATACCTGGTAAAATTAAAGTTTTTGCACTGTACATGCAATAATTTACTATATAATAAGAGAAAAATCCTCAAAAGATTCAAAGAGATGAAGCTGAAATAATTTGACTAGTTTATGTGGTAAATTTTACTGTTCTTTCAGTTTAAATGTTGGTTTTTGTTCTTTCTTCCCAGCGACCATATAAGGGAATCTTTTCTGTAAGGGAAATACCTTTTAATGCCACTGGATATGAATATGTAAGTAATCCCCAATCATTTTACCATCATTTTAATATCATTTTGCAGCCTTTAGCACAGGAAGCTGAGTCTCTCAGGCCTGCAGTAAAGTGCAGTTTGGCTCCTGAACATCTTGAAGTCAGAGAAGCGTCAGGGAGCCGTTGGACAGAAAGTTCACTAGTTTATACGAGTCGCAGCGAGACGAGCCATAACACAGGACTGTTTAGTCGAACCGCGTACACAAAGCACTCGAGGGGTCGCATCGCCGGATCGTCCGACGTTTTTAAGAGGCTGGTTCTGGGTTAAAAACAATGAGCAGTAAAATTGTTTTAAAATCCTCTCACTGGAGAAAAATAGCCACTTTCAGCGCCGCTCCCGGGCCGGGTGTTTACACGAGCTCAGCTGGATCCGCCGGACCCCACGCCGCCGCCGCCGCCATCGACCTGCGCCGTCGCTACAAATAAACAGGAAGGCCGCAGGCGCTTGGACCCGGTCCACATGCATAAGTCACAAAGAGCCGCGCGTCTCCGAGGCCGCGGGGATGCTTTGCTGCAACGATCGGAGCGACCCGTCGGTCCATAACGAGCGGCGCCGGGTCCAACGCTGCAGTCGTTTCAGAGCGCAGCAGCGTTTGTGACGCGGCCCGGGTGAGCTGTAGGTTTGGAGGAGAGCCGTTTAACTACAGATGCTGTGGAACATGGAGGCAGGGAGGAATGAAGCTGGTAACCCTCCTGGTTCCTCCACCGGCCCCTGGCTTGTTAATGTAGTGTAGTTTTAGATTCTTTGATGGAAATAATTAATATTATTTTACCCTTACTATAGAAAGTTCACATCGTTGTGCTTCTATTTGGGTTTCTACTGCAGCCCAATGCTCAAAAGAAAAAAAGAAAAATCACCCAGCCGTTTATTGGCAATATATTGATGTTTTTTGGTGTCTGGAAAATGAGCCATTTCAAAATGATTAGAAGGATTTTGATTTTATTTAACATTTCGTTTCCCTTTTTGATCAATAAAGTTTTTATTTGAAAACCTCCCAGTCACATTCCATGGGCACTACGCCGTTACCTAGCAACCGTTGCAGAGTTTCACCCATTACCTAGCAACCCAGGCTGAACTCCAATACATTTGATCAGCTGGTTTTACCGCTGTATGCATGTACAATGGCTGCTGGAAACGACAAGTGTGTTGTTGTTGACTTACCATCCAGAAATCACTTGGTATTTGTCCAGGAGGCTCCATTTATGCTTTTCAAAGATCTACCATTGTATAACTGTGCATCTGTTTGGATTTTATTTGGATATAAGTGACAGGAGGCCCTATAAAACGGCTCCATCTGAAAGGACTGAGCTGACTGAAATCTCATTATCTGAGAAAGATTTGGTTCAAAATAATGAAATGAAAATGTTTCATGTAAACCATTTGACTTTTAAATTTAAATTTGGCACTTGTAGTGATGACTTCAATTCAAAACACATTTTTAAATACATTCCCATTAATTTATTCATGTTTAATTGTTTTCTGTCTTATGATGAAAGGAAAACATCCCAACTTTACATAAATATTGGCTGGTGTTTGTAAGAAAGTACCAATTTTTGAGTTTTTTTGTTCTAAAACTGTTTAATGCTTATAATGTACTGGAAGTTCAGGAGTATATTTGTTGAATTAGTTAAGAAATACAAAAACCCACAAATAAATCTAAGGAACAGAGATGGAGCACAAAATGCAGGGTTGAGAATATCATAAAAAATGATCTCTTATTGTATTTTTTGATATTTTTAAAGTATAAATATAGAAGACGCTCTGATAGGCAGAAAGTGTTTATCTCTTTAGTGTGAAACAATAGCAGGAAATTGGTTCCAATGCCGCCGTTTTCCAGCCTCTTCAAGCTGACTGACTCGCATTTTTTATTTTTCTTCCACAAAAATAAATAAAAAAAAGCGTCCGGATCTCTTTCTGCTGCACTTAAACGCTCAGATGTGCGCAGCCAACATGAAAAGCAATCTTCAAAAGCTATCTTTATCCCCTCCGCAGCTTGAAGTGCCCAAATTAAAGTTGCATACGGACGGCGCTCGGGGAGATTAACGACAACGCCGATCGGGACGCGATAATCTGAAATTGCCTCCTTTCACAGATCTCTAAATCCCGACCGGGTGACAGCGGAGAGTCGCCACGGCGACGTGAGGCGGTCAGCACTGCTGGAGACGCTGATCCGCCATGCCAGTCAGCATCAGCGGCGAGTCAAAGGCCTGGAAGTTAATCTGAAGTTGAGGAGTTGATGCCTCGTAGATTAGGGGTCGTTAGATTATCTGTGGAAAGGATTTAAGAGTTTAAATTCGTGTCGGAAGCCGTTTATTTAAGGTTTTAGAGATTTACTGAACTGCTTCGCAGTTTAAACTCAGGTCTTCTCTGGGTCTGGACCAGTTCCCAGACCAGTAGCTACTGGGATTGATACGTTTGAGCTCTGATCAATCAGATCGAACACCTGACTACCTGGATTTAGAAATTTTCTGAGTTCCTATGTGGAGGGATATTTTTGAAAAGGTAGATTGCCAGTTAAAGGCTCCAGGAAAGTCTGCCCACACACCCTTCAAATGTTTCGAATTCATTAGAAATACACAGTCCAGTCACATTAATGTGACCACCACGTACTTTCCACTTCAGAGTTAAATAACCAATCACAGAAGGCAGGTGGCAGCACAGTGCAGTTGAGCGTATATAAAGGGTGTGTGTGGGCTTCGGAAAACATTTCAATCGTTGGCGTAATGCAGAAACGAAGCGATTTATCCGACGTCCAAAAGGGCATGATCATTGGCTTTCGGGCCAAGGGTGGAAGCATTTCCGAAACGGCTGAGTTTGTGAACTGTTCGCGTGCCGCCGTGGTAAAAGTGTACCGTGCATGGCAAAATGGGACTGTCCAAAATCAACGACGTGGCAAATGTGGTGCACCACGGGCCATAGATGACAGAGGCGAACGACGGTTGCGGAGATGCGTTCGGGCAGATAGACGGGCTACCGTTGAGCAACTGACCACTAAAATGAACCAAGGGGCTACCACAAGTGTCTCCCAAACCACTATTCAGCGAACATTGCTGCGTCTGGGCCTCCGAAGCGGACGCCTGGTTCGTGCACCTATGCTGACTGGTGTTCATCGACGACGAAGGCTAGAATTTGCACGCCAGTACAGCAGCTGGACGTCCACTGAGTGGCGACAGGTAGCGTTTTCAGATGAATCGCGTTTTATGCTCCATCGGACAGATGGACGTTGGCGTATAAGGCGTGAAACCTCTGAAAGGAACCACCCTGCAACCATTGCAGGAACGGTCCAAGCTGGAGGCGGGAGCATTATGGTCTGGGGAATGTTTTCCTGGCATTCTCTGGGTTCACTGATTATTGTGGAAGGCACGATGGATCAATACAAGTACGCATCTGTCCTTGCGGACCATGTCCACCCCTACATGCGCATTGTTTTTCCTCAGGATGATGGCATCTTCCAGCAGGACAATGCGAGGTGCCATACAGCTGCCAGTGTACGTGCGTGGTTCGAAGAGCACCAGGATGAGTTTACCGTCCTCCCCTGGCCAGCAAACTCACCTGACTTAAACCCAATCGAGCATCTGTGGGACCATCTCGATCGAGTTGTTCGCGCCATGGATCCTCAACCGCGTAATCTAGCGCAGCTGGCCACGGCATTAGAGTCGGCATGGCTCAACATCCCAGAGAAGACCTTCAGGGACCTAAGTGACTCTCTTCCTGCACGTCTCGTAGCAGTTCGCTCTGCGAAAGGTGGTTATTCTGGCTTTTGACAGATGGTCACATTAATGTGACTGGACTGTGTATGTAACTTGGCCTTAAGTAACCGAATCACAGATCTTACATTTTAACTTGACTATTTGATTTTGTATATTCTGATATTTTTATTCTTTTACTTCCCTGTCAGGCAAAGGTTTCAGTCATTACAATCTGACTCAAGGTGATTGCGGCTAATGCTACCTAGCTGCTAATAAAACCTAGCTAGCTAGCAAAGGCTTAGCTCTACGATATAAAATATTCAATTTTCTTCTTTAATTCCTGTTATGATACAGGTCTTAAATTTCATTCATAGTGTCTTGAAAAGGTCTTTAAAAGTCTTAAATTTGAGTTAATGAAACAGAGAATTATAATTATTTTACTGGCTTTTTTGGTGCTTTATTTCCTCATTATTTATGTTAGTTTCTGATCTTAAACGTAAAATTTGACTGTCTGAAGAGCCATGAACCCAAACGCTAAAGGTGGAAGCTGGGATATGAATTAGGACATACCAGCCTCCACAGGAAATATTTCCTGATTAAATACGCAGCAGGATGGGGGTAAAGGGCTTACAAAATACACCTCTTTTGCAATATAAACAGGGTTTTAATCTAAATTGTGTACACAGTGGCGATAGTTCAGCTGGAGAGCCTCAGGTCTTAGCTCACTAATATGGCAAACAGCTTCGATGCAGATATCACTCACAGGAGCCCAAAGTAAATACAACTCTGCGATTCTTCCAAGGTAACAATCGAGCTTGTGTACGATATGATGGAGCGCACAATCCCCCGCCATTAAACACTAGTTCAAATATTTAGATTTCCCCACGGTGTAAATATAACAGAAAGTTTCACAGTTCTGGCATTGTTTGGAAGGCCGAGGAACACGTTTGAGTTATAAATGAGCGCCCGGTGACAGGTGGCCACGCAAAAATGAAGAGCGTCGAGGGCCTGAAGGTAAACAGAGCGCCGCAACAATACGGGCTGACGTGTTTGGGTCCAGAATGCTGGTTCTGTCTGTCTACATACCAAAGGACATAGTTTCAAAATGTTCCCTTTTTCTGCTCTATGGCTGTGGATTCAGACACCTCCAGCTAGCTTTCACCAACTCCCTTTATCCACTAGATTTACTCAGGAGTCGTAGTCTGAGTAGCATCAGTAATAAAATCTATACTTCATGGTTATGGTTCTTCTTATGGAGAACGTTGTTTAAAATTTATGGGTTTTTATTGATCAGAAATAGATCAATAAGTCTAAATTTAAATTAAACACCTTATTTTTAATACAAGAATCATATGTAACTACACAGTTAGACAACGCTAACTTAAAAGCTAGCTGTGCTAACTCAAAAAAGCTAACCATAAACATTAGTTTGACAATAGCTAAAGCATTATACCATTATGGTATTTAGCAGAGGCTAATGTAAAAGCACTATGCTACCATTGTATTTAGCACAGGCTAATGCTAGAGTGCTATACCAACATGTTATTTAGCAGAGGCTACTGTTACAGCTTTATACTACAATAGTATTTAGCATAGTCTAATGCTAAAGCTATACTAACATGATATTTAGCAGAAGCATTTGCTAAAACTCTATTTTAACATGCTATGTTAGGCTAAAGCATTAGCCTATGCTACATTGTAACATTGTATTTATTGGAATTTAATGCATAAGTGCTATTCCAACATAAAATTTAGCAGAAGCTAATGGTAAAACGCTAATGTAAATCATGTTGACGTCCACCATTTTATTTTCGGCCTTTGTTTCTGTGTTTGTGTTTTCGGAGTCGCTGCTTCAAAGAAAAGGCAGGAATCTCCATGGCAACTAGGATCTCTGTTTTCAAGGGTTTTATGTACTCTTAGTTTAATTTTCACGTTTCTCAGCAGGTTTCTCATTCTAATGTTAATCTGTTGTTAAGTTAGATGAGTGAGTATGTTGTGGAAATTTTAGCAGCATTTTGATTTTTAAGTTTTTCTTTGTTGTATTAATCTCTCCGGCTGTTAATATAACTAAAATAATTATCAGGCAGTTGCTGCGTTGACCCAATCGAAGTTGCTTCCAAAAGCTTCAAGGTAATTTTTATGAAATGATACTGGTTGGATAAAGGAATCAGAGTGTCAGTGAGGTATCAAAGCTGGGTTATAAGAACCTGTCAGCTCTTCTGAAGACTAAATGAAACTGGACCTAAACGCGATGCGACATGTCCACAGGCCTTAGCGACCGTCTCCTCCTCTGAAAGTTGAGCCAACGCAGCAGAAAGTGTCATCGTTTGATCCAAACGGCAGCAGAATCCACTTCCCTCAAAGAAACGAAGAGGTTTGTTAAGGTCTGATGTGAATGGATAATCAGTAAAGATGAATTACAGTGGAGGGAGGAGAAAAGGAGCTCATTTGTAATGCAAACCTTTAATACTCCTGACTGAGGAGGCCTGACATGCTGAGGTGTAATGTCAGCTATCGATTGATCGGCGGTCGGGTGTCTCGGTGTCAGGCCCCATTGACATTCTCTCATCTTACGATGAAGGGAACTTGTTATATCTGTTTACGGCCACACGTATGTGCCAGGAACTCGTCGTCTCAGCGGCCGCTCGCTCCTCCGTCAGCCTGCTTTCTGGGAAGACATCGTAACGGATCTTGTAGCGTGTCGGCCGCGGCTCGGCTGTTGACTGTAAGTGCCAAGACAATTGATCACCTTCCTCCTCCTCTGTGACACAAACTCCCATTGATAATCTGAGATCTGCAATGGTTTCAGTTGCAGGGGCTGTGTTTAATCTAAATTAAGATTATACAAATAGGGCTTTTTAAATAGATGTCTAACAGAAAGTCCAACCAAGTATGGAACCCCCACAATGCCACGATTTTAAAAAGTTTAGCTTAAATAAAATTAAGCAGATGTAAACATTCCTTCCAAAAAAGTTTTTTTAGATATTTTCATTTTACACGGAACCAACTGTGTGCCATTTTTTTGTGATATTGTCCAAAGATAGAAGTAAGTCTTTTATTTTATTTTATTTTTTATCAAATCAATATAAAGTACAACACTGTTTGAAATGCCAACATTTTTTTTAAAATTTTTAAATTTTATTTTGTATGGAACCACCCGTGTGCCATTTTGTATGGGTTTGTCCAGAATATGTCATGTTGAAAAAGTTATGATGGATTCATGATGGGAATTCAACAATTTATTTTTCAAACTTGAACCTAAATTTCAACCACACGTTTCAAAAAAGTTTTTTTTCCTTCAAAATAGATCACTTTTAGTAGGTGTTAATATACTTTAAAAAGTATTTCTTTTTCTATTTATAAAAAAATATAACTGTATATGGAACCCTCCCAATGCCCAAATTTTATTTAAAAGTTGAACCTAAATCTAAGCAAGCAGATTCAACCATTTCTTCCAGAAAAAAAAATAATAAATGTTTATTTTGCATGGAATCAGCTTTGTGCCAACATATGTTTGATATTTATTCAATAAAAAGTACCGCTCTGTATGGAACCCCCACATTGCCACAGATTTATTTTTCAAACTTAAATCTAAATATAAACTCTCAAGGTCGTATGCTCTCACACTTTTACTTTTCACATCATTAATACACTATTGTACGTAAACATATGGAGAAAAACTACTGTGTGATTTATTTTCCAGATAATTATATAGTCGTAGTTTTACAGTTTATAATTGTAGTGATTTGCCATTTTCTACTTTTGAGAAAATTTCTGTTTTTATCTCTTCCGACATTCATATTATCTGTAATTTTGCTTTATCTTGTTTCTTGTCGTGTTTTTCTCTTCCTGCTTCTTTGTTCATCGATTGATTTGTTTCACGCCTCAGGGCCGACATCGTTTTACCTCGCAGCTTTTCTTGTTGCATCCTTCTTTTTATCCAAAATCAAACTCCATCCTTCCGCTCAGCTGCTTCCTCTTATTGTTTCATCCGTCCTCCTCCCTCTCTCTAAACGCTGACCTGCAGTTTATCTCATCGCGCATCACACCTCCAGAGCCCGCTCTTCATGCATGCATGCACTCCTGCACACGCCGCATATGTATTTTCTCAAAGCAAACACACAAACACCCGGAGCAAGCATGTGTTGTTAGGTGACAAGTCGGCTCCCCCCCCCCCCTTCCAGCGCCGTGTTTCCTGTAAAAATAAAAGCAGAGAGGAGGTGCGCGCCCCGCGCTCCGTCCCTCTCAGCGGGAGTTATCGATTGTGACGTGCGCTCGCAGTGCACCTTCCCAGTCGCCTGTCAGCCAGATGCGTCCTGGCAGGTCCGCCCCCTGACAGCTCCCGCGTGGCGGCGAGGTTCCAGGGGTGCCAGTGGTGTCAGAGGAGGTTGGGTGGGGGCAGAGAGATAGAGGCGGCTGGCGGGGCTCTGGCCCTCGCTTCTGTCCCTCAGCCTGCAGAAGGTGAACCTCGACCCCCATCCGCCCCGCGCCGGTTTGCTGCTCAGCTGTCGTCGCTACAAGGTGAGCGCAGCTGCCTGCGCCGGTTAGCCTCCATGTGACGATGCCCGGGTTTGTCGTTCTCACCCCCAGAAGCCCCTCAGGAGGAGAACGAACCGCTTTGGTTTGCTTTTCACCGCCGCGTTTAGCAGAACAAACCCCCCCCCCCCCCCCCCCCCCCCCCCCGAACCTCCACCTGTTTAATGCCAGCGCCTCCAGAAGGTGCATCCTGTGCCGGCGCAGACAGGTAATGAGTTAAGCTCGGGGGATGCCGACATGACTGCACGCCTGTGAGAGTGTGAAATTACCTGACACGGCTTTCATCAGCGTCTGCGTGTGTCGGCGGCCGTGGGATTTCTGCACACATGTTCACACAGAGAGAGAGAAAACGCAACATATGCTGCTCAGTGAATCCCTCAGTCCAACGCATGTTGTCATGGCAGCAAAGAAACGCTGTAGCTGTGGCGCGAAAAACTTTGATTTCATGCTAATGTCGGAAAAACACAAGTTTGCAATTGCAGTGTTTCCAAGAAATAAGAAATGTGTTTTAAATTACACTTGAGTACGTTTGGACGTGACAAAACAACATTTAGCACCACAGATCTGGAACAAACTTCCAGAAAACTGCAAAACACCCGAAACACTGAGTTCCTTTAAATCCAGACAAAAAACCCCAGCTGGTTAGAGTTACTTTTGAAACATAATCAATGAAACATTGACCAACATTTTGATCAGTCGACGGCATTTACAAAATGTATGTTTACTGGTTGACTTTGTGTTGCACAATTTGACATTTCTAAAAGAAATTAGTTTTCAGACCATTTCAACAAAACCTGTTTTGGCGATAGGATGAGGTATTTTTTTGGCCATGTTAATTTTGCAAAATTGGTTAATTTTGCACAACTACAGTGGAAACACTTTAACTGCATAACGAGTCACATGATCAACAGCCAGATGTTACTACTGGCGAGACCACAAAGAAGAAACAGGAAGTAGTTGGAGGTTTATGGTGCAACGTTTCTTTTTGAATTATTGGGTGATCACGTTTAGTTACATGTGGTTTTAATTGCGTTTCTCATGTAATGCAAACACTGCAATTTTAAAATTATTTTTCAATATTAGCGGAAAATTTACAGTTGATAATGGAAACACAAGTAGCAACATCCAGTTGATGAACATGATGAAAGTTTCATTGCATATTTGTAAAATAAACACATTTTAAAACTCCCCCTCATCCCAGTGCCAAACTGTTTTATTATAAAACTGAGTTTCTTTTAAATTGTCATGCTTACAACAGTCAAATTGTGCATTTATATTGTCAACAGAAATGCAACTAATTATCCATCAATGTTGAAAAAGTAAAAGTTTGCAATTTCTGTTTTTAGGAAACAAGAAGCTTAATGAAACTCAAACGCAATAATTAAATTCATTGCCATCATCCTCCTACCACTTCCTGTCTTCTTCTTCATGGTTTTCACCAGTAGTAACATCCTGTTGTTGTTCATGTGACCCAAAAAAAGTTTTTCCATTGCAGTTTTGTGAAATGAATCAATTTTGAATGAACCACCTCACTCTAGCACCAAAAAGCTTTTCTTGAAAAGTGTTTTTTTTTTTTAAATGGTGTGTTTCCATTGAGCAAATTTATTTTCAAATTGGAAAGTGATTGTTCATTAGCAGTGAACATCCTGACCAGTGAGATTAACAACCAGGATGGATCAGAACAACCCAGAAACACCAAACGCATCATAAATAATAATCAACTGGGAGTTACAGAGGATAACCTCCATCCTCTCTTCTCTATCTCCATCCATTTGTCTTGGAAAAGGAAATTACTGGATCCAATACAGTTTGATAGAAATCTGTGTTGGGGTGTTAATGCTGCCTGATACAGGCGGCGGTTTCCGGCAGCGCGCCATCCGTCATCCCGGGGTCGCTCTGCTGGTCAAGCTGTCCAACGCGCTGAAAGATGGCCGCTCCATGGCACCATCCGTTAACGGCTAAGGGTAAGAAGTTTTTAAAGTCAAAGAAGTGATTTATCTCACTACTTTGGTTGATTTCAAAGTGTTTAGTAGTTTGTTTGTGTGACACCAATTCACAACTAATGTCATATAAAAGCATTTACCAAACAAACTGATTCAATTCATGAACAGAAACAGAAGATTAAATCAAAAAGAGTCAACTACAGCCACACACATTTAAATTCAGTGCTTAAAAAAACGGTTATTATACCAGTTGGTAAAAACTTTCACAAAGATGGACAGATGGATGGACAAACAGATGGTTGGATGGCCATCCATTAGTTCATCTATTCGTTGGATGTACTAACGAATGGTTGGATGTACAAATGGATGGTTGGATGGCCAAATGGCCAAACGGATGGTTGGATGGATGCACTACTGATGTCTCAGTCAGCAATATTATCTTGTAATATATAAATGCTGAGTCATGACTTCTGAATGCTGAGTCATGACCTTGATGTGTTCATCTGGTCGTTTCCTGTTGCTCCTCCAGTTTCTTCCAGACAGCAGAAGCAGATTCAGAGTCGAACCCTGAAGTTCGATTCGTCTGATCAAACAGATAAATTGTCCTGGATCGGTGAGTTGTTTCTGGTCCGTCCTGAGGCCTCTCCAAACCCAAATATCGCTCTGGTCTCGATCCGACCCGCGTTCCAGCAAACTCTTTGTCTCATACTTGTTGACGCTGTTCCCCTGAGTTCCAAGGTTCAGGATTTCATGCATTTTTAATTCCATATTAAGGCGAATGAGGAGCGGGGGGTTTCTGTGATCACTGCCACGTTTTGACAGACCTGACCTGCCCTGCTGGGGTTGGAGGGATTACCGGGAACAAAAGTTGGCCCAGGCGTCACCGTGCCGACGCTTACGGCGCCGCGGACATGGATTAGGAGGAAATCTTCCACAACCATCAGGAAATGGTGCGCAGACATAATGAACACGCTTTCATGAAGCAGGGAATCATAAATCTTCAGTAATGCAGATTTCTGGATGTTTCTCTCTCTCTCTCTCTTAAAGCAGGTCAAAGGTCACCAGAGTCTGGTGCTTTTCTTTCCTTTGCTGTTTGTTGCTGAGTTTTGCGTTTTATTATCCCAGAGAGATTCATGACAAACAAACCTGCTGTCAATTAGCAGCAGGATGGATGGATGGAAGGATGGATGGATGATAAATCTTCAGTTATGTAGATTTGTGAATTTCTCTCTCTCTCTCTCTCTCTCTCTCTCTCTCTGTCTTAAAGCAGGTCAAAGGTCACTGTAGTCTTGTTATATTTTTTCCTCTCTTTTCTTTCCTCTGCTCTGTTTGTTGCTGAATTTCCCGTCTTATTATCCCACAGAGCCTCATGTCACCCCGTCCTGCTCTCAATTAGCTCCCAGTGCTCCCAGTTAATGGAACTTTTGATTGGAGGAACTCCAGTTTCCTGGTTGACGGGTTGTTGACCTTCGTTCTTATCTGCCGTTGCAGGAAGACGAGTTGCTCTGTTGCTTTATGCCGTTGTCCCCTCTACAGTGTCTGTGTTTTGCCACATGACAACCTGTGTTGTGCAGTTGTTGGTTGCCATCTCTGAAAGCATTGAAGATGTTTATGTTTCTTTTAGGTGGGGAATCGTTAAAGTTGTCAGACATGTTGACCAACAGACTTTTCTAACATTACTGATTTGTTACAATTAAAAAAATCTATCAAGTTTCTTTGTGTTGAACATTTTATCAACAAGGCAGTTCAAGTTGCTTTACATCAGAAAAACATCAATAACAGAACCATCAGTTTTACATCAAATATGTTGGGCAATGTTCCAGTTGTTATGGTTCAACAGCAACTCTAAGTTGGTGGGGTTTTAATGGCGGCTTGTGATGTGGGCAGTTGCCCAGGGTGGCATCAGAAAGGGGTTACAAAATCAAATGTTTCTTCAGTTGTTTCCTGAACAAGTAGAGTGAGTTTCCCTTAGTTGCTGTTAAATACTTGGCAATTTATTCCTGCTGCAAAAAGAAAAAATCAGACAGTCGCCTACATTTTAATTGGTTGGAGGATGGAAGAGGGAGGGGCTTAAGGTGATAACATTCCTCCAAGAACCACAACTGCATCAATCCATCCAATCATCTGTTTTTCCATCTGTTCATCCAACCATCCATCTGTTCATCCATCTGTTCACCCAACTATTCATCTGTTCATCCAACCATCCATCTGTTCATCCAACCATCCATCTGTTCACCCAACTATTCATCTGTTCATCCAACCATCCATCTGTTCATCCAACCATCCATCTGTTCATCCAACCATCCATCTGTTCATCCAACCATCCATCTGTTCACCCAACTATTCATCTGTTCATCCAACCATCCATCTGTTCATCCAACCATCCATCTGTTCATCCAACCATCCATCTGTTCATCCATCTGTTCACCCAACTATTCATCTGTTCATCCAACCATCCATCTGTTCACCCAACTATTCATCTGTTCATCCAACCATCCATCTGTTCATCCAACCATCCATCTGTTCACCCAACTATTCATCTGTTCACCAACTATCATCTGTTCATCCAACCATCCATCTGTTCATCCAACCATCCATCTGTTCATCCAACCATCCGTTTCTTCATCCATTTAATTGTGTGTCCATCCTATGGCCGCCATCGGCCTCTCTCTAAAACCCAGTCACAGAAGTCCGAACTCCTTCAGAGTGAGGAAGAGTTGTTCCTCTTCCTCAGGTCAGAGGTCAGTGAGTCTCTCCATCATTCTGCCCGCACTCACCATCAGAGGCTGACATGAATCCTCAGCCTGCCAGGCATCTTCCTCCTCCTCCTCTTCCTCTGGAGCGATCGGTCACTGACTTCCTCTGCAGCTTGTTGGCAGCCATGTTGGAGGCAAGGTGACCAGAGCAAAACAGGGAATCCTTCCTGTAGTTCCCAAAGAACGGCTTCAGGTGGGATGATGCTGCCACTTCTTCTTCTTCTCCTCTGTTTACCTAATGATGCGGTGGGGAGGAGAAAGAAAGGAGGGGGAGTAAACAACACAAACGGCGAAGAAATGCGCCCTGACAATCTCTCCTTCCCTGCGGCGGCTGGATGCCAGAAAGGAGTTTGTTTTCTTTCGGAGAGACGTTTCCCTGGAGATGCCAGAAAGACAGAGAGAGAGAGTGAGAGAGAGAGAGAGAGAGAGACGACTGCAGGACAAAATGCTCCGGTCATGAGACGCTTGTTCAGAAATGGGTCAGAAATCTCAAAACATCACTAATCCTTACAACTTTCAGTGTGTTTTTTGTTGGTGATCGAAGCCAAAATACTTAAAAGTTAAACAAACCTGGCAACAACTTCCACTTATCAAAATGAGTAGAGAGAGCTTAAAAGGGATAAAAATGTTGTCCAATTTTTTATTTTTTTAAGTTACTTACAAATGATATAAAAAGTGATCTCTTCAGATCTGTTGGACTTTTGTTATGATGACCATTGTAGACAGAGAGAAATATTCAATGACTGGTGAACAGCTGCCAATTCCTCTTATAAAGTGTTGTTAGCTCATTTCCAACTATGTTTTTTTCCTTCCACTGAACTTTCTATTGAAATACAAGAATACAGAATTTTGTTTGTGTGATTTTAGTTTTTTCAATATTATAATTAATAGAAGTATCTATTAGATTCTTATATTTTCATTTTAAATTAAGTTCTTTCATTTTGATCAAATTAGTTCAAATTGTTGCCAGGTTTTGTTGAAGTTTGAAAGGATTTTGTCTTAGAGCTACAGCTTTATGTCGTTTTTGCTTCTTAAAATGTGAAAACCTGCTCACATGTTTTCCTCTGGAGGACGAACTCTGATGTTTCTCAGTTTCCCTGAAACATTTTGATGTGATCAGAACAAAAAAAAAATAGTCCCGAAGTTCGGCCGCTCTGAATAATTCAGCGTCCGTCTGCTCCAACGCAAACAAACGGAATAAAACATGGACACAAATACGAACAAACGGCATCCCAAAGAAACAGAGAAGAAGAAGAAACCCGGAGCGCCCGGCGTTTTGGAGCGACAGTGTTTGACTAGCTGGACCAGACATCTTCCTCCTCCTCCTCTTCCTCAGCAGCGATGTGAGGCAAAGCCAAATTACATTCAGGACTACAAAGCTGCAAAACAATAACTGGGATCCAGCAGCAGCAAATTGCAGTAAAATCTGCAAGTCTCTTTCTGTGAATTATTAATGAGGAACAAACCTAAAAAGACAAAGCAGATATGAGCGGCGGAGAAAAACCGTAAAACTGTAATTACACCAGAGAAGAAGAGGAAAGGAGCCAGAAACTGGAACTCAGAGCACCATGTCGGGAGAAGTTTTATTAGGTTTGCAGAAATAAGATGGAGAAGCTGCAAAAACACAAAATATTACCAAATGTTTTAGTGCAAATATCTTTAAAATAAGACAAAGCTTTTCAGCAACACATATTAGCTTGATTTAAGTCAATAATTCCTTAATATTATAAATACAGTAATGACTTTTCATCAAATTTAATAAATTTACTGAGAACAAGCTGATGTTTTTAGCTGAAAAGTTTATTCTAAGTTAGCTTTCTCTCTTTTCAAGTGTAACAAGATATTTGGACTAGAAAATAAACAAAATTACCTGAGAATATTCTTTGTTTTTGCAGTGTATTAGTTATAACAATCATGTTTTTCTATGTTCAATCACAAAAGTCAAGAGTAAAATTATAAGGTAGAAATGGTTCAGCTTTCCACTGAAAAAACACAAATTCTTATAAATATTTCCTCTTTATTTCCTTGTGCAAATATATTAGTACAGTTGAAACAACAGAAAAGTAACAACAATGACTTGGGAAAATGTAGTTGCTTTTCTTTGGAAGTCAGTTCCTTAGTTTAGATCAAAAAGTAAAAATGTTTCGCAGATTATTTCACTAATGACATGAGAAAAACGGACAAGGGTGTAAAGAAAATGGATGGATGGATGAAATACTTTAGGAATTAATGACGTAAAACAAGCTGCTATATTTGCTGAAAGAAAAAAAACTTTTAATTTAAGATGTTTGCAGTAAAATGTAAATCAAATACTTGCTAAGGACTTGTGTTTTTGCAATTATAAAATTGTTCTGGATTTCTCCTTTTTTAAGTTTTCAACTAGAAATGTCAGTAAAATTCAGTGGAAGGTAGAAATAGTTCACCTTTACATTTTTTACAGTATTTTTTCTGTTGTTTGTAGTGCAAATATCTAATAACTCTTGAAAACTTACAAGTAACTTCAACAAGAAATGGAAGCTCTTGTAAGTAAATAATTCTGTAATGTTGATGAAAGAAATTCTTCCAGTGGCAGATTATTTCACTTAGAAGGTGGGGGGCATTAGTTAGAATAAATAGTCTGCCAACTCCTTCATCTTCCTCAAATGTTACTTATAAATTTCTCTTATTTCAAGTGTGATGACATACTTTCATTAAAAACTAGATCAGAATACTTGGTAATGTTTTGTGTTTTTACAGTGTAGCGTCCAGCTCCATCAGGCCGGTTCTGGAAGGAATCGGGCTCAAAACGTTCAGAACCAACATGAAGAAACTTCAGCAAACTGGTTGACTAGTTACTGGTGCAGGAGCTCAGAAAATTAGCCTGAAATGTTTAAAACCTGAAAAAATACCAGAATCATTGAAAAATTAAAGGCTAAATTATGATGTGTGGAAGAAAATAAGAATAAAATTCAGATCTGATTTATAAATTAAAGCAATTAAATCAAAGAAGAACATGTCATTTTTAAACGTTTAAGAGATTTAATCTGATTTAGGATGGAAAAGTCACTTCGGATTGTTAATGTTTCTCTTATTTGGATCATTTCGGCTTAAAAATCTGATTTTATTTTTCAGGTTTTCCATATTTAGTATTCTGAGATACAAAGAACAGCATAACTTTAAAAAAATGTTTTTTAAATTTCCTTTGGTTAGTTCTGTATCAATTTTCAGCCTCACATAATATAAACGTTACATTTTCAGAGAAATAAAACCTTAAAGTTTTATTTTACAAAGTTTTTTATTTATTAGTAAAGAAAATGTAAAATGATAGATCTGCAGACACTGTTAGAAAATCAATGTTCTGTAGAAACACTGTAAAAAATATTTTATTCATAGGTATAAGTTTAGGCAATAAAATCAGCTTAGTTGTGTATTTCATGTTTATTTTGAGTGTGTAAATTGTTTTTCTCATCTTAAATTAGTCAATCACAGTGATAAAAAAACATTAGTAATCAAAGGGTGCATGTTTTAAATTGAGTTATTTGTTAAGTAACTTTATGATCTTTGAAAAATCTGCCATAGTGTTTGCAATCATAAGTCTTATGATTTTGAGTTCTTGTTTTTCAAATTTCTCATTTCTTAATTTTTTCCAGTTAGACTTAATTTCAAAATTTAGTAGAAGAATGTTGAAAGTTAAAAAAGTAAATGTTACTCATCTTGATTATTTTATTGGTTAATTATTTTGTATAAAATCAAATGCTTAACTTTAACATAAACAGTATCTTTTTACTTGTATTTCACTATGGATGTGAATTTCTGCCAAATTAATGGTTATTGCAGATATTTTAAATTTGCATAAAAGTAATTTTTGCCATCTTAAACATCTGTTGTTGCTAAATCAGCCAGATTAAATAGTTATATAATTCTAACTATCAGCAAGTCTAAAGTCATGTAGTAATCAGCTGTCAGTCTTTAATAAATCTAAAATCAACATGTTTTAAAATGTTTAAATTAAAAGTTGACATTTATGTAAACAATTCAAAAGATATTCACTACTAAAATTTTTTGTAACTTTCTGCAACGTAAAACATGTAAAATTTTATTTTTGCGTTTATTTCTAATTCTACAAAAATTCTAAGCAGCAGTAAATTGGATTTCATAATAAAACCAAATACTATTTTTTTTAATATAGTTTTATAAACTTTTTCTAAACGTTTGTCGTCTCTGGTCATTTTTCATGACTTCTTGGTTTAGTTACACACACATGTGTGAGCACATGCACACACACACACACTCTGGCCCGGTTCTTCTGCTCACAGCAGGCAGCCACGTCCCTCAGGGATCCAGAACCGACCAGAGAACCGACGGTGGACCTCCGTCACTGAGTGTGTGTGTGATTGAGTGTGTGTGTGTGTGTGTGTGTGTGTGTGTTTGAGTGTGTGTGAGTAAGGAAGGGATGGATGAAACGAGGTCGATCCGCTGATCTGCAGAGTCGCTCTACTGTCTACTCACGCTCCGTTTCCTCAGCGATCCGATCCTGGATCAGCAGTTACTGATGTCTGATCTGGTTGTGGTTCTTCATCGTTTTTATTTGTACAAATATCTGAACTGATTTTAATGGAATACAAATCATTTGTTTGGGTTCTGTGGAGTCCAGTTGATCAAAAGGTTCAGACGGATTGGTTCTGGAGTGTTTGGGATTGACCTTTGACCTGATGCAGCTCTTATTAAGTGCTCCTTGTTGAGGTTAAAGGTCACAATGCGTTTGTCTCCCTGATGGAGGCTGCTGCTGTCGTTTGTGTTTCCTGGTGTTGTTCTGTCCTCTAGTGGCGGATTGGTGGAAATGCAGCTTCATTCAAAACCTGGTTTTAGATTTCAAGCTGTTTTTTTAATTAGCTTTACATCATGTTTGTAATATTCAGTGGGCTTTACAAAGATTTTACTCAGACTGAGCCTTTTATCACCACAAACTGAGTTTATTTGTCTTTGATTAAGAAAGTATTAAGAAAGAAGTAACTTTTCTGAAAGGTATAGGAGCTTGTTTGAGATCAGTAATTGCTGAGTCTAGAGGAAAAATCTCTTATGGTAACTAATCTACCAATGGCACTAGTGTTTTTGTAAATGAATATCAAGCCATCATTTACTGAAAATCTCTTGGTAAAAGTTTCTAGAAAGTTATTTTTGTGTTATTAAAAGTATACATAAGTATTTGTACTAGAAACTAAACAAAAGAATATTTTGGTAGTTGTGTTTTGACAGTGTTTAGGTCTGACTGTCACAAACGTAAACCGGTGTAGTTCACTCACTCTACTGGGATATTAACTGCTTCCAGTGGACCAGTTAAAGTCCATGGCCTTTTCTGACCCTCCTCTTCCTCGTCGGGGAGCTCAAGGTCAGCTCTCAGTTATTTTCAGTTCGTCTTCGCTTTGATCCGTGTTGCAAAACGACAAGGTAACGCAACTCTGAGGGGGTCAGCTGTGTAACGAGACCGCTGCCACGGATCAGGGAGGAAAAGGAAATCAATCCCGGCTGACAGATACTGAGCTGACATCATAAACGCCTGATGCTCACAAACAAACGCCTGAGCTACAAATATAGCTGCACGCGCTCAGCACAGCCGTCTGTCGGCTCGGCTTTGTGTCGTCAAGGAGCATCAGAGAGACGCAGCGTTGCTACGGTTTTTACTAACAGATCAGTGAACAGCGAGGATGGAGAATCAGATAATGAGGGAACAGGAAGTGGTTTTATTCAAACAGTCATAGTGTTTGTATTTTAAACGGGACCTAAGCTGTCAGATGTTTTTATACTTCCATTTTCAAGTGTAAAAGCAGTAGAGCTTTTAAACTAGCCAACTGGTTGATTTTAGGTGTTAAGTTAATGTTTGTTATTTGGAAAATCAGCTGTCTCCAACTTGTCCTGATTGGTCAGTGCCACTGTGATGTTAGCTAATTCCAGCATGTTTGGGAGGCTGCACAATGGCTGCTGGAAAAAAGAAGTGTGTAGTCCAGGGGTGTCCAAAGTCGGTCCTTGTGGGCCGGCATCCTGCATGTTTTAGTTCTCTCCCTGGTTTAGCATACCTGCATCAAATGATGGCTCATTAGAAGGCCTAAGGAGAACATTGACTTGCTGAGGAGGTTGTTACTACCACCATTTTCTGTAATCCTACTAGCTGTGTAGGAAAATCCACTTCTGCTTGTCTAAGATGTACAGGTGTGTACTTGTGCATCTGTTTGCAGCTATTTTCACGTCAATATCGGCACATTCCTATTAGTACAATGTAAATTGCTTCACTGCATTTAGAAGATCAGCTGGATTTTATTTTTGCATTTTATGAGTCGGTTAAATTTTGTAATACTTTTTTAGTAAATTCTTGGAAATGCCAAATGCAAGAGTTAAATGAAGAATATTTTATTGTCTTTGTGTAGACTGATCAAAAGTAGTTGAGGAAAGATTTAACTTTATTTTGACTTTAGACAAACCGTTACTGTAACGTTAGCTTAAAAACTGTTCTATGTATATTTGTATTTTTACTTTGGATTAATGGAGGTAGTCATAGCACATCTCTAAAATATCTGAAATAATCAGAAGTTAATGCAGCTCATGAAGCTCAAACCAAATGCTACTTAAGCTGTTATTGCTCATTCATTGTGGTGAACCTCAGGGCTGTAGTTTGGGTCCTTTGCTGTTTTTAATGTATTTTCTCCCTGTTGTTTATCTTCTCTAAACATTTAAAGTTATTTTACATGTTGAATTGATGAGAACGGCCTGGGACTTTTCCAGTTTGGCTCCTTTGTTTTGAAGACGGTAATGAAACGGGCCGGCCTCCTGCTGGGTTCCTTCAGGCGCGTATCTGTGGCCAGTCAAAGCCCGGTCAACGAGGCTTCTTCACGGGGGGTTTTAGTGGAGGTCGAGAGGCGAAAGATTTCTGACAAACATGCCATCTCTGTAATTATCCAGAAAGCAGCAGATGAAACATTAAACACCGAGCACTGAAGACAATCAAAACATGTCATTTGTTGTCAATTATTCATGACTTTGAAGGGTCTGAAGGACTCATTAGTATGGAAATCAGCTTCCATGCTAACAAGGTTGTAGTATCTGACTCCAGATCATGTGTTTTGTCTTCTTTGAGGTCCATATTTTCTTTATTTTCTCTTTTTCTGTTTCTGCCTCCAACAAATCCTGAAACAAGTAGCTTTGATTAAATGGTCACTACTTTAACTTTACCTCCAACAAACCGAGCCACTCAAAACTAATCCAGTCCAGCTTCTGTGTCAGTGTTTCCTCTCTGCACCTCACTGTTTTATTAACATTGCAGCAGAGCCGCTACCGGAGCAGTGGGTGACGTTCTTGTCTGTACCTTTTCATGCTTTCCTTGCTTTGCAACAAATTAACTGGATTAAAAGTCTGGTGGTGTGGTCGCTACCTTAGCCAGCTGTCAAATCAGAAAGACATGAACTGGAAAAGGGGCTGGAGGCCGTTCTCATACAAGCAGAATCGTTTTTACCTGCTAGCTGCTCCAAGCATGGTGTTTTACAGCTCTGCATGTGTTAAGATCCAGGAATAAGGTCTGAGCTGGAGCTTTAAGCAAATATCTAGCTGTTTGTACTAACCAAAGGTTCTAGAGAGATCTATATTAGAGTCCAAAAATCTGTTTAATGATGAGTAGTTGCTGTCTGTTAGCTAAGTAGCTAAGTAATAACAGTCAGCAACTACTGTCTGTTAGTACAGAAGCTAAAAGTACCTTTAAGGCGTTCCCCAGGTATGAGTTCTTTGGTTGCTATTTGTTTTTGTCAGTAACTATTGCTATTGTCAGTGGTGAATACTTCTACAGAACAAGTTAGTCATGCTAACCTGAAATTGTTAATCCTTATTTCTGCTAAACCAACACTATTTAGTAGAAGCTAATGCTATGGTGATAACTTAAATAGAAATTATCTGGTGTTGATGGCTAATTAAAAATGACCGTTAGGTATAACATTTATATTCTCCTTATTTATGTTGATAATCTATGTAATTTTTTATGTTTCCATGTTGAAAATGGAATTTTTGGGAAAAAGTGTACAAAAAAGAAATGTGTTAATAGTTTTTAACAAAGTCATAAATGCATGGATGTAAATGTTGAAGTAGAAAAAAGCTGTAATGGGTGATAATCCAAACCTGAGTAATTCAAAGTAATCTATGGGAATAAGTTTGTTCAGTGGAGAAGTAGCTTTGTTGATGTAGAATTAGTGGAAGGTGGTCATGTTGTATGTAGCTGATGAGGTAGTGATGTTGTGATGTCAGTTTCAAGGCTTTAACAATCATTCAATGGAGTTTGTAGGATTTTAGATGTCAGGTTGTATTTTAATGTTTTTCCTTGGACCAATCTTCGCGGTTTAGAAATTATTCTCTGTTAATCTGGAAACTGACTGTAGATTTTCTGCCATTTAAGTGTTGTGTTGTGTAGTTGCTCCCAAAAATAAGACATAAATGTCTTCTCTTCCTCAGAGTGAGGTTTGATATGGTCTGTTGTTACATTAGGAAAATTATGTAATCAGCTAATGTATTATTTATTTGATCCCAGACATGTTTCTATGAGAAATACTCTTGATGTCAAAAGTTGTGATACTTTATTTGATGCTGTGTATGTCCACGTGAAGTTGGACTCAAATGACTAACTTGACACAAGCATTGATATGTTTGTGTGATGCCAGTAGCACCATGTTAACCAAACAGCACCTCCACCTTATATTGTTTTTGACTGGGTGTGTATTTAAAAGAGAAAACCCAAAGAAATCTCAGGTGAAGTCTCTGATTTGTCATGTATTTCTTCTCAGGATTTCCAGTGAGGCCGAGCAGCAGTGATGTTGCTCCTCCAAAGGTAGCTGATCTCTGTGTGGTTGAGCTGGAGACAAACATCCTGAACAAATCAAGGTGATTGATAAGTCACTCATTAAAAGTGAACACATGGATTTTATCTAGCATATTAAGGCATTTGTAATAGACAACCCACATTAAAAGTAGTTGTACTAAATATTTTAGATAAGTTCAATATTATGCAGTTGCTGTGGTGTAGTTATTTCATCTGGCCACATGATGGCGCTAAATTAATCTTGTGTCCATTTGACTACAAACACAACATATCGGACAGTTCACTGTAAACCTGATCATCTACTTGACTTTAAAATATCTACAATCAGCAAATGAGTGGACTGACTTTAATTTATCTAAATATGTGCCAAGAGATCTTGAAATCTTTTGACATAATCATTATTACAAATAATGATTCAATTCAAAATTATCCTACCCTGCAAATTTCATTAGAAAAACTAATTCTCTACAATACTTATTTCGAACAATAAGACTATTTAATGTTTTACCGTTATTATTGGTAGTGCCTGAAATATCATACTGAACAAAGTCAAACACTCACACTTGTGTAAAAAAACTAAAAAAACTCATACTTTGTTGAAAATAAACAGAAATACTAAATGTTTACTGACAGGTGATGTATTAGTCTTAACCAAATAAACTACTATCATATTACCAATGATTTCTTTTTTTTTTTTTTACATAAGCCAACACCTACATCTTTTGTTTATCTGACCAAATAATGCAGCATGTCAGATTGGCAACTTACTAAATAAGTATTACCCAAAGCACAAACCCTCCACCACCCAGTGGAGTTTCACTGTAATGTGACAGGAGCAGCTCTTTCTCCACTGGAGCTCATCACAGTGTCCCATCCTGTTGCTGCATCTGCCTACAAAAGAAATCATCACATGTTCACAGTCAAAATGGGTCAGAGACACTCAGATTCTGAAAACAGGGAATATATTTTCATTTTTAACACATTACAGAATGATGCCAAGTACTTACTGATCAACTACAAATGTCTTGCCTTCAGTTTTTTTGGCAAGAGACCCTTTTGATGAAGATTGCTGACATTAGCACAACAAACCTAGTCTATGTATGATAGTAATTCTTTTTAAATGTCTAACATCTGAAAAAAGTCATCCAACCTGGACTGAATTATTTCTCACACACTTCATGAGTCATCAAACCTTTTTATGGTTAAAGTATTTTATTAACTTGTACATTTCAATACACATAACAGTATGTTGGAAAATAGAAGTTAAACAATTATTAATTTCCAGATACTATTGCATTGTCTTACAACTTCATAGTTCATGGCTCTACTAATATATAATGTACAATGGAGTTGACATTGTACATTCTCACTACATTTACCTCGTTATGTGCACTTATGGTGAAGGAGCGTAAGGCGATCCTTCACCATAAGTGTTGCGCCTCTATGCGTTGCATGCGCTGCATACCCACTTTTTGCACCACTGACATCAGGTATGTTATGTAAACCTTTTTTTTAACTATAAGCTACTTTTGATTGCTACATAAAATTCAAAAACAACATGCAGAAAGTCTTTCTCCACATGACATGGAAACCCTCCTGGATCAATGTTTCTGTATAACTTCTACCTGTAAACTGAGTGACGAAGATGTGATGGCAGCTACATACAGTAAGACATTTCCAGTTCTACAACCAGACGGGTTTTCCTCACTAGTGTGCTGGTACTGGATGGTTCCTGAGAGATCTGGACTGAAACAGTCATGATCTCATCTAATGATGAAAGATTCAAATGCAGCAAGGCAGTGAGCAGTTCTTGAAGTTTAATGAGAAATAATATAAAAAAAACTTTCAAAAAAATGGGGAGCACAAGGAGCCAGAGCACAACAAAAACCAGGAATCCAGGGAAAAACACAGGGAAGTAAGATAATTTAACAGGAGAAGTCAGCAAGAAGTGACAGAGAATAATTTGTACATATATTGAAGAGTTTGATTATTAAACAAGGAACAGAAGGCTATTAGAAGCAGGTGTGAGAGGAGAAAGGACAGTTACACACACAAGGGAACTGGAAAACCAGTCTAACAAATAAATAGAGAAAAGGAAAAACTAATTAGAAACTAGATCAGCTTTGTTTCTGTTTTACTTTACTCAAGTTTTTCTTAGTGATTCAATTCAAAAACGGAAATAAATAACAAAATGTAACAATGAAACTACAATGCATACATCAAACCCCAAAACAACCCAGGACAGAAACATAGAAACCAGAATAAAAGATTCACCCCGCTGCTGAAAACCACTCAGTGTTAGCAGCGATTGTCCTGAGGAAATATCTTTTTCCTCTAGTGGCCTCTATTTAGTAGTTGTTATACAGGAAAGTGGGGCATGAGAGAGGAGGCAGACATGCAGCAAAGGTTGGAACCCAAAGCTGTGAGATCCACATTGAGGACCAAGGACTCCAGATATAGAGGAGGAACCGTCCACTCAGGAGACGGTTTGGATTACACCAGAGAGAGAGACTTCCTGTTGGTCACATGACCATCTGCTTCACCAGATTTCAAACTTCCTGTTCTTAAAAGGAGTTTTGTTAATGATGCTGTTGTTGTTCAGTCTAGAAAAAAAGTGAAGCAGAGAACAGATGTGACTCTTTCAGAAACAACAACATGGATTCAGCTGCTCAGAGATCAGACAGAAATCCTCGGAAGACAAACTCCTCCACTGATGAAGCTCTGATGAATGTTTGCTCACCTCACAGAACCAATGGAGGGATTGATGGAAACCAGGTGGAGTAACCAATCAGTGGAGGCATCAGTGATCTGATTGTGACTCAGACTGGAACACAAACACAGTACATTATGGAAACATGTTCATGATTGAGCAGTAATTCAGAACCACTGAAGAGAGCAGCACATTCCAGATGTGCTGATGAGCAGAGAAAAATGTCCTTTGTATAGGACTAAGTTCTAAGATAACTATGGTTTATCTGTGAATACGTTTTAGATCATCATCCTGCTGAAAGACTCAACAATGATCCATTCCAAACTGTCTGGTAGAAGAATATCCTAATCTCTGTTCAGTGCATGTCACCAGGTTTAGTGTCACCTTGTACATTGTAATGTACAGCTGTGTATCATCTACATATTGATGGGATCCTCCACTGTAACTTGCCATCATCAGCAAATGAGTATGTGTGCATGTGATTGACAGACGGTCGTATGAAGTTCAGCCCCACTGGACTTGATAAAGTGCTAGACAAGTACAAAGTCATTTACATCATAGTTATTTTCAGCTGGAGAGAGGCTTCCAAAAAAGAAGAGACCAGGACGATTTTTACCATCCTCATATCTCTGACTGACAGGATCTTGAGGAGTTGGTCAACCCAAAAGATCAGCAACCTTACAGAGTTTCGTGCACAGCTGGTTGCCAGAGAGCATAATGCTTAAAAAGGAAGTCTAGGACATGTTAATTTACACTTATATTAATCAGAAGAAGACGAAATACCAAAGATCAAACATGGTTGATATGCGAGGAAACATCCTTCAAGAAAACCAAGATGTCATCAAAGTAAAGAAAGACAAAGTTCATAAGAGTACTGGTGCAGTAGTAAACCCAAAGGGCATCACCACATATTCATAGTGTCCATTAGGGGCGCTGAAGGCATTTTTCCATTTATCGCCCTTCCAAATACGCACCTTAGCAATCCTTAGATCTCATTTAGAGAAGATGGCAAAGCCTTAAATGCATTGAAAAGCAGTGACCGTGACTCTGAGAAGTTAACGATTTTTTATCGTGACATGATTAAGACCTCTATAGTCAGTGCAAGGGCAAAGTGAACCGTCCTTCTTTCCTACTTTGAAAACCCCCAGCTCCAGCAGGAGACAAGGAGGGACAAATGATTCCTGCCTGGATGCCGTCCTTTATGTCATCCAGCATGGCCTGGTCTTCACAAACAAAAAGTGGATAGGAAAACCTTTGGGTGTCCTGGGCCCTTTAAAGAAGGTTGATGGCAAAAATCATAGGGGCGGTGAGGAAGCACAATGTTTGTAGAAAAATACCTCCTTGAGGTCATGATAGTTCTTACAAATGCTGGAATCCATTTTTATTCACAAACTGATCAGATCTATTCCCTAAGTATTCCTTGTGCTGGACACATAGCTGCCAAACACCCCTCACCT
Organism: Poecilia picta; assembly: GCA_033032245.1. NCBI lineage: Eukaryota > Metazoa > Chordata > Actinopteri > Cyprinodontiformes > Poeciliidae > Poecilia > Poecilia picta. The sequence continues at coordinate 12,738,932 of CM065354.1, forward strand.
ATATGATGATACTTGATCACATGAGAAAACAACAAAAGCAAGAATCCCAAAGACTTGTGTTTAGAGTAAGACTCCAACAAAGAAACAAAAGCTCCGATACTATTTCTTTTAACCTGCTAGTCAGGAATAGATTTTAATTACAAAATCTTTGAATTGTGCACTGGAGAACTTCTAGAGAGCAAACCCCACATGTGTGCATTCCTAAAGAGTTCTATTGTTCTTTACTTTCTGCAGGTGGAGAAGCAGACTTCTACGATGTTGCCTTGTTTTCTCTCCATCCTTCTGTCTGTCCTCTACTCTTATCTCTTATTTTCCTTTACCAAGTTCAATAACTTTAAAATAAACCCCATGAAGTTGAACATCATTACCAAAGCAATAAGGCTGAACTTGGGAAAGTAAATCTGTTTGGCCTCACCTTGATACTCAGAGAATGCTGAGTACCAAACCCCCCAGGAAAAAAAGAAAATATGTCTCTGTCTGACAGAAGGGACAATCTGGGACACTTACTCCAGGTTGTGGACTTTGTGCAGATGTCTGATGAGTTGCAGCAGCAGCTGGTCTGTCAGCTGGCAGTGACTGAGGTCCAGCTCTGTCAGACCTTCAGAGTAGTCCAGCATCAGAACCAGAGCTCCACAAAGCCTCTGATCCAGTGGGCAGTGACTCAGGTCCAGTTCTCCTCCCAGGGCTCTGCACAGGGACATTGTCCGTCTCACTGTGTCCCTCTGATTGTTCACAGCAAGCAGAGACAGAAGCTGGACCAGGACCGTCTTACTGACTCTAAACAGGAAAAACAGACCAAAGAACATCAACATGAAGGTCAACAAACTTCTCCCTGCTTCAGGGTCCATCTTACTCACCTGAGACGGACTGTGTCCAGGACAGAAAACAGCAGGTCCAGCCCGCTGTCCTCCACCTCACAGTCTCTCAGGTCCAGCTGTGTGTCTCTGCTGCTGTGTCTCAGGACGGTGGACACGGCCCTGCAGTCAGCAGCCGTCACACTCAGAGGCTCAGTCTGATCCTCCTCTGGTAGCTGCACACAGGAGGAGCAGGACAGATCCAACCTGTGCTGCAGAGTCCACAGTAGGTCTGATGCTGCCCCCTGCTGGCTGTCAGGGGCAGCACAGCAGTGGATGAACCTCAGCAGGAGATTCCTGTCCACACTGGTGGGAACAGAGAAGAAAGAAAACCAACCAGTTAATGAACAGGAGGGAATGGTTCATCATGAGAAGGAGACCTGAGGATCAGACTCTGATATCTGACCTGAGGGCAGAAACTGTGTGCAGCATAGAGAGGATGGACTGTATTCCCTCTGCTGGGATGGAGCTCCACAGCAGCTTCAGTTTAACTCCATCACTGTGTCTGAGGATGAACAGCAGAGCATCACAGTCCTCTGAGTCCAGCTCTGTGCAGTTCAGGTTGATCACATGATCCAGTGACCTCAGCAACCCGGGTATCAGGTGACTGTGGTGAGTCCTGAAGATCTCCCTGATGGACGTCCTAACGAAGCTGGGACTGGGCCTGGAAGCAGACAGAGGATTCACCACAACACTTTGTTACTTCCAGAAACCAGAAGCTGCTGATGGAAGATCAGACCAACTATTTATTAAGAGACAAAAACCTCCACCTTTGAAACACCATCCTGTGCAGAAAGGGCAGCAGCTGAGCGGCTCTCTCCTCTAAGAATCGGTTCTTCTTCAGGTTCACAGTGATGGACTGAGGTGTCGGCTGCTGCAGCAGGTAGTGAAGAAGCTCCCAGCTCAATGTGCAGGAGCTCAGGTCTCCACCGACCTTATTCAAGAGGGAACAATGTCCTGTCTTGATCTTGGACCTCATGGAGGAGAACCAGAAGCTGCTGGAGTCTCTCTTCACTCAGTCTGCAGAGATCACAGATTAAACTCTTACTGTGTTTATGATCCGCTTACTCTCTGATAGATGATGATGAAGATGTTTACCTGAGAGTGAGAGGAGCATCATGAAGCAGCAGACTGAAGAGACTCTGAGCAGGGAGTCCAGACTCAGTCAGGTCCAACCGTCCCACTGTCCAGATCCTCAGCAGAGACGCCAAACTGCTGCCGACCTTCAACAAGACTCTCTGTGGCTGAGCTTTGGGGACACCACAGAAAGCTCTTCTAGGACCAGAGGACAGGCCACTCTGCCTCTTCTCACCCACTGAGACAGGAACAAGGTCACACTGTTGGAGAGTCTGAATCAGAGAGAAGAACAGAGATGATGGACATCAAGAACTGATGGTTCAACAGCAGAGAAGTGGTGAGAAAGAGACGTTGTTCTTCAGGTTCCTGCCTCAGACTGTGGAGGTGTGTTGTAGATCTGAAGAGGACAGCAGCTCCTCTGACGGACATCCGACTGTCTGTGAGGATCAGATCCACTTTAAATCCACACAGGGGGAGAACTTTTCCCACAATGCTGCAGGGTTTCCTGCGTAATACTCCTGTTAGGAGCAGGTTGAAGTTCAGGAGCTGCAGGAGAGACACCAGCTGCAGGATCTCCTCTCTGGATCTCATTGATAGAGATGAACAAATACTCTGGAAAAAGCCTGGAGGACAGCTGAAACACAGAAAAAAAAGGAGTGAAAAACTATAATTTGTTACAGACAGGGAGCTAAAATCTCAATGATAGTGTCTCACTGTACCTGAGCTGTGAGATAAAAGGCAGACACTGCAGGAAACTCCTCACTTCACTCTCTTCCTGTGAGCAGTCTGTCAGCTCCACTGGTTTATTCTCTGGTTGGAGTTTCATCACTTCCAGGAGGATGGAGGTCTTTCTCTCTGAGAGCTTTATGATCCAGACTTTAGGAGCTACTGACAGGAAAACTGACTGTAATGATGGAAGGAGACTCAGACCTGATTTAGTCTCTGTGTCCTTCATCTGGGAGTACAGATCCAGCAGGAAGTCACTCTGATACATGACAAGATCATCCAGGTCTTCATCCCAAAAGGGAATTGTCTTATTTTTACAGACTGATGTTAACATCTCCACCATCTTCTCTCCTGTCTGTGTTCTCTCTCTGCTGCTGCACAGAACAGATTCACTAAGAACCTGGTTTGTCCATCAAGATCTGAGCTCCAAGGATCAAACCTGGAAAAAGAGGAAGAAAACATTTAGTGATGATTTGATCTGAGCTGCATTAATACAACCACACACTGCTGATGGACTCCATCTTGTCTGTCCTCTATGGGATGAAATTACATGTTCAACATGTTTGATCAGAGCAGCTGTTACTGACTCAACACAAACTCTGATCTTGTGCTTCAGATCTCTGAGTTATTATCATCTCTGGGATTTTAGGTTTGAGTTTTTAGACTAAAACATCAAAACTAAAACCAAACATGAGAGAAACGACCAAAACTTCAGTTTATCTGATGAACAACAGGAGCTAAAGCTTCACCTTGATCCTAATTTAACACATAAATCTCAGTTTTGCTGCTCAACATCTGCAGCTGGAGACACAGTGATGAAGACTCCTTGGTGTCTGTCATCCTAATGTGTTGTTCTCTATAGAGCTGCTAGGATCCTCATCATGCTCAGTAATGTTCACTGCAGTCACAAGTTCAAATGCAGCTCAATGTAACATTGTCTGTTTTTCTCATGTTGTGTCTAAAAGCTGTTCAGTGAAACTGACAGAGATTCTTCTTTGAGTTTGTAGCTGCAGAGAAATTCAACCAACCAGCAGCAGCTTTAGCTGAAAGCTTTGTCTTTGCTAACATGGCTGTGTTGTTGTCACTGAGCTGCAGAGATCAGATTATTCTCATCATCTCATTTTTCTCTCTCACTGAAGACTGTCATGTTTCAAAGTGCTGCACCTCAATGTTTCTCAGTAAAACATGGATGTTCTCCCTCATTGTTCTCTGGGAACCATTTGTTCAACCAGAGACCTTCATTCAGACCAGTTAGACCAGTAATGGTTCATGTTGCTGTTCTGACGACTGGAAACATGAGGGAGGAGTTAGACAGGAAGGACTGAAGGAGGAACCTGAAAACACTCAACCTTCATCCTGACTGGAGTCAATTTCTGCTGAAACAGGAAGAAAATTACAAACCTGAAGCTGAACTAACAACATATAGAAACTAATAAACATTAGTTCACATCCTGGTAGTTTACTGGAAGATAAAACTTCAGTACATTGAACTGAACTCATGGCCAAAAATATGAAACTCAATGATAATCATTAAATAAAACTACAAAACAGATATATTGATTTCAACACAGCAGATTTCCCCCTGAACTATGAAGGAGATTTAAACAATTTATGAAAATATGAAGAACATTAATTATATCAGCTGATGAAACATAACTGGATTTTTTTATATTATAGCAACATTACATTTGAAGTTTGAAACAGTCAAATATTTTACAATTTTACATCAGTAATATGAATTAAAATCACTGTACCTGAGCTGTGAGATAAAAGGCAGACACTGCAGGAAACTCCTCACTTTACTCTCTTCCTGTGGCCAGTCTGTCAGCTCCACTGTTTTCTTCTCTGGTTGGAGTTTCATCACTTCCAGGAGGATGGAGGTCTTTCTCTCTGAGAGCTTTATGGTCCAGACTTCAGAGGCTGACTGTAAAACTGACTGTAAAGATGGAAGGAGACTCAGACCTGATTTAGTCTCTGTGTCCTTCATCTGGGAGTACAGATCCAGCAGAAAGTCACTCTGATAGGTGACAAGATCATCCATGTCTTCATCCCAAAAGGGAATTGTCTTATTTTTACAGACTGATGCTAACATCTCCACCATCTTCTCTCCTGTCTGCTGTTCTCTCTCTGCTGCTGCACAGAACAGATTCACTAAGAACCCGGTTTGTTCATGAAGATCTGAGCTCTCAGGATCAAACCTGGAAAAACAAGGATGATTTGACCTGAGCTGCATAAATACAACCACACACTACTGATGGACTCCATCTTGTCTGTCCTCTATGTCATGAAATTACATGTTCAACATGTTTGATCAGAGCAGCTGTTACTGACTCAACACAATCTCTGATCTTGTGCTTCAGATCTCTGAGTTATTATCATCTCTGGGATTTTAGGTTTGAGTTTTTAGACCAAAACATCAAAACTGAAACCAAACATGAGAGAAACGACCAAAACTTCAGTTCATCTGATGAACATCAGGAGCTAAAGCTTCACCTTGATCCTCATTTAACACATAAATCTCAGTTCTGCTGCTCAACATCTGCAGCTGGAGAGACAAAGTGATGAAGACTCCTTGGTGTCTGTCATCCTAATGTGTTGTTCTCTATAGAGCTGCTAGGATCTTCATCATGCTCAGTAAAGTTCACTGCAGTTACAAGTTCAAATGCAGCTCAATGCAACATTGTTTGTTTTTCTCATGTTTTGTCTAAAAGCTGTTCAGTGAAACTGACAGAGATTCTTCTTTGAGTTTGTAGCTGCAGAGAAATTAAACCAACAAGCAGCAGCTTTAGCTGCAGCTTTTTCTCTGCTAACATGGCTGTGTTGTTGTCACTGAGCTGCAGAGATCAGATTAGTCTCATCATCTCATTATTCTCTCACTGAAGACTGTCATGTTTCAAAGTGCTGCACCTCAATGTTTCTCAGTAAAACATGGATGTTCTCCCTCATTGTTCTCTGGGAACCATTTGTTCAACCAGAGACCTTCATTCAGACCAGTTAGACCAGTAATGGTTCATGTTGCTGTTCTGAGGACTGGAAACATGAGGGAGGAGTTAGACAGGATGGACTGAAGGAGGAACCTGAAAACACTCAACCTTCATCCTGACTGGAGTCAGTTTCTGCTGAAGCAGGAAGAAAATTACAAACCTGAAGCTGAACCAACAAGAAACATTAATTCACATCCTGGGAGTTTACTGGAAAATAAAACTTAAACTCATGGCCATAAGTATAAAACTCAATAATAATCAGTAAATAAAACTATAAATCAAATATATTCATGTCAACACAGCAGATTGACTTCTGAAGTATGAAGGAGATTTAAAGAATGTGTGAAAATATAAAGAAAATTAATTTTATCAGCTGATGAAACATAACTGGATTATTTTTAATATTATAGCAAACATAAAGTTTAAAGCATTTCCAGCCAAAGATTATTTTTATGTCAATAATATAAAATATAATCACTGTACCAGAGCTCTGAGATAAAAGGCAGACACTGCAGGAAACTCCTCACTTCACTCTCTTCTTGTGACCAGTCTGTCAGCTTCACTGGTTTCTTCTCTGGTTGGAGTTTCATCACTTCCAGGAGGATGGAGGTCTTTCTCTCTGAGAGCTTTATGGTCCAGACTTTAGGAGCTGACTGGAAAACTGACTGTAATGATGGAAGGAGACTCAGACCTGATTTAGTCTCTCTGTCCTTCATCTGGGAGTACAGATCCAGCAGGAAGTCACTCTGATACATGACAAGAACCTCATCCATGTCTTCATCCCAAAAGGGAAATGTCTCATATCTACAGACTGATGCTAACATCTCCACCATCTTCTCTCCTGTCTGCTGTTCTCTCTCTGCTGCTGCACAGAACAGATTCACTAAGAACCTGGTTTGTTCATCAAGATCTGAGCTCCAAGGATCAAACCTGGAAAAAGAAGAAGAAAACATTTAGTGATGATTTGATCTGAGCTGCATTAATACAACCACACACTGCTGATGGACTCCATCTTGTCTGTCCTCTATGGGATTAAATTACATGTTCAACATGTTTGATCAGAGCAGCTGTTACTGACTCAACACAATCTCTGATCCTGTTCTTCAGATCTCTGAGTTATTATCATCTCTGGGATTTTAGGATTTGAGTTTTTAGACTAAAACATCAAAACTAAAACCAAACATGAGAAACAACCAAAACTTCAGTTCATCTGATGAACATCAGGAGCTAAAGCTTCACCTTGATCCTCATTTAACACATAAATCTCAGTTCGGCTGGATCCTGCTTTGTATGACACAATCATGTGACCTGTAAGTGCATTTGTTCTTTTTGGAATTTTTTATATTTATAATTGTGAGCATTTTAATGGTGTTTGGTGTTTATACATTTTTTTTACTCATAGCTTTTGCTGTGGGGTTAAATGCTGTATGGGAACCTTTGCCTCCCTTGAGAAGACAAGTAAATACAGTAATTACGGACACCAGTTTTGTGAGCAAACCAAGCAAGTTGCGTTTTTCCCCCATCAAAGCAATAAAAGGGCTGGTTTATCAGTAAAAATATGAGCTGATGAAGAACCAGACCACTATTAAACTTTGTCCCCACTCCCCACCCACTTACAACGGTCAGTTAGTTAACCTCCAATGTATGCCTCCCTCTCTCTGACTGTATTGACTCTTAAGTTGATGAATATCTGGATCATGGATCTAAACCCTTAATTGGGAGACAGGTTGTTACCACTAATGATCCTAACAAATCCCTAAAAATGCTTCCCCTCCCTTTTCTTTTACATGAAAAAAGACAAACCTTGACCAGAGCAGCTGACCTCACGTTCCACCGTTCGAATACCCACAGTGCAGCCTTGACAGTCAATTTCACAGAGACTCACACCTTGAGACATCTAAACAAAGCAGCGCATGTCTTAGCGTCACTAAGGACTTGTTAGGATCATCAGAGTCAACGGTACTAACAGGGAATTGAATTTTAGAAGCAGGCTCATGATACCTTGATAGTATCAATAGTGATTGTAATGGGTTTGTTAGTGACCTCTATTGTCCTTTCAATGTGTATGTTTGTGATCAGACTTTATGACCTCGATACTTCCAAAAGTGTCAGAACTGAAGAAGTCTATAAGATGAGAGGCAAAATGTCTTCAAGATAACAAGAAAAGGCGATTTCTCCTCATTTAAAATACCAAACATCTACATGTACTGCACCAGGGTTTCATAGTCCACTCCTAATATACAGAAATAATGTTTCTTACCTGAGATACTGTATGTATGGTAGACAGTGTAGCAGTGATTCACACAAACTCTGGCAGACTGGATCTCTTTGGGTCCACTGGAGGCGGACATTGACCTTTGTAGTGGACCTCTGGATGACTTTCACAGCTCTTTCAAACAGCTGCTTTTTACCTACAACTGGAAGATGCAGCTGGTTTCCACAGAGATGCAATAACATCATATATTCTGTCTGTCCTCCACTGAGAAAGACAACAGTCCACAGCTGCTGAGCCAGAGGGTCAGACCTAAAATTTAAAAGAAAACTAAGTAACTATGCAAGAAGATAATACAATATTACCATTGTGTTACAAAACTTATCTTGAATAAGTTTCGTTTTGAATATGTTTTGTAACACTATATGTCCTTATCATGTGCAGTGAATATGAAACAAAACATGCTACAGTCTTACCACTGAACATTTTGAAGGCATCCAAACAGTGGCTTCATTCCTATTCAGACACTGTCAATCCTGAAGGTTCAGTCTTATTTTCCTTTCCTTTGACTGAGTGACCACATAGGCCACAGCACAGCAGGAATAAGGGTCCAGATTCTCTCCACTGAGGTCAAGATGGAAGTCCAGTTTGCTCAGAAAGGAAATGCAGTCTTCAGAGCTCTGGGACTCATACAAACATTGGCATAAGAACAGGATGTCAACATCAAGTTCAGTGTCTTCATCTTTGGGGATAAATGTGTCAATCATCTCTTTGAAGAACCATCCAGATGTTTCCTGGAGCTCCTCAGCTGGAATTAGACAGCTCATCAAACTGGGATTCTTCTCTTTCAACAAATGGCACAAGAACGGGATCAGATGCTTCATGTGTTTCTTCTCCTCGGTGAGGCACTGCTGGAAAACCTCCCTGATCTTATCAGGATTCTTCAAAAGCCACAGAGCTGCAAAAAACTCCTGCATGGTGTAATGAAGAAAAGCATATTTAACAACTGTTTTGGTAAAAGTGATGTTGGCATCAAGTGTTTTCAGGAAGGAAAGGACACAGCCGTCTTCACAGGAAAGTTCTTCCAGGTTCACAGTTTTTTTTTCAGTTGCATTACAAGCAGCTTCAGCCAAAGACAGGATTCCATTTCTCTTGGTTTTGATGAACTGATTGAGATTCCTGATCCTGGTTTTGTTGCTGTTCATCTGGAGACCAAACCGAACAATATCGATGTATATTTCAGTCACAGTTCTGGGCTGCAGAGATTCTTCTGATGAAAAGCTGGCAGCCACCATCAGTGCGTACATTGGAACATGACAAAGAGTCAACAGCTCCACATTACTTAGAACCTTCTTGTGATTTTCACCCAGAGTTGAAGACAAATATGTCTTTATTGTTTCCTCACTGAAGCCTTTCACCTCCACTCTGAGCCAGTCTTCTGGACAGAGGTCTTCCTCATCATCTGGTCTGCAGGTAATGATGATTTTAGCATCAGGTAAGAGATCTTTGTCTACAAGTTTCTCCACAATTGATGAAGAGAAATCTGTGACTCCATCTAAAATGATTGTAACATTATCAGAGTGGGTCTTTATATCCTGTAAGACTTCATCTTTGCCCTCATCTGGTTCACTGCATGCAGTGAAAAGTAGATCCTCCAAACTCATGGTTGGTGGTATGTTGGTTAATTTTCTCATGTCAACGTAAAACATGTAATCCAGATCCTTGTTGGCTCTTTCTGACCACAGTTTCCATATTTCATGACTCAGAGCCGTCTTTCCAATACCAGGTTTCCCAACCAGGAGGATGTTTTTATCAGTTTTTAGCAGGTCACTGGGGGAGAGTTCAGGTTTGTTCTCTGGAATATAAGTCCTTAACTTTTTAGGACGGGACTTCTTGCTTTTCTTGTTTTTAATTTTCTTTATTTTGGACGGAGAAATTTTTCCTTGGATATCAAATACAACTGCAATGTAAAATAGATCAGGCTTGTTTTGTGCAAAAAGATCTTTACTTGCCCTCCAGAAGTTCTTTGTTAATAATTTTGCTTTTGATTTTAACTTGTTCTGATATTTGCAGCATGGTCTTGGTCCTAAGATAAAAGCAACAATAGGTTAATAAATTAATATAATTAGGGAATTATTCAGTTGTGTTATTCTCTTGCAAGAGACACATTAGATATAAACACACAAAAACGTCAGAGCATTAATCCATGACTTGATAAAAATCACAAATATACTGGATATTTTTCCTGCATTCCTTGAAGTTTTTCCCATAGTTGCCTTATAAATTTAGGTAGATTTTAATGGAATGCTTACATCTGGAAATATACAAATTTATGTCTAAATATGCTGGTGTGAAGCCCAGGTTCAAAGTACCTGTTCCAAAAATCATCTCTCTTATCAAACTTTGGTTTGGTTTCCAGGTTGCCATGTTTTTAGAAGACAGTAGAAAGAAAATACATACACTCAGAATTTCTTTCTCAATGAACATTTAGTTTAGTTTTAAAGATGTTTCAATCTGGGTTTAAAACTCACTGCAGCATGACGTCTTTCATATTTTTAACAACGGACTCTGAGATTGTACGTTAATCTTAAAAAAATGTTCTTTGAATACAAGAAAAAAGAAGCCCATTTGTATAGAGATAAATTTTGTGTATTTCATTGTGTTTTTGCATTGTTGATACCTAAAACTGTTCCATATGGAGCAGATCTAAGACCAAGAAGCAGATGATTTGATTCAAACAGATCAAACTTCATTCCATTTAGATCAATGATTGTTCAGTAAAGTGAGCTTTTATGTTTAATATGCATTTTTCCTTCCCTCTTTATGTAAAGTTGTCCTAAAACTTGCCAAGTAGCTCAGTGCTTCATTTTAAAACACAGCTTTTCAGCGAACATGCTGTAGTGATTCATATCAAACTGCTGGCACCCATAAGAAATTAATATTATTTATTGCTACTCTAACTTCTTTTTGTTCATTGAAGTTGCCGTTTTGGTATCCAAAAATACTAACAGATGAATCACTGCAGTGACTAATTGATTGACTAATAGTCAAGTGATCAAAGGATTAGTGACTTGAAATTTGGAAAATTAAATAAAATATTACTTTCTAATAACTTTTTTACTTCTGCTTCACACTGTGAGCTATCTAGACATATGCCAAACTGAAAGCTAATAAGCAACAATAGGTTAATAAATTAACCTAAACAACAGTTTTGTTGTCTACACTAAACTGTTGTTAACAAATCTTAGACTTTAAGCATTCATATTTAAACTGGACTGCCAGTTGGATTATGAATGATTGATACCACATATCAATCTATGTTGGACTCAACCACCTCCAATTCACAGGGGGATCTCACTTCACAAATCTCCACCTATTTAAATAAACTACATTTTATTAAATATAAACATTAAAATTTACTTTTTGTAAATATTTTATATTGTATCTTACACCAAATGAAACACCACAAAAACCCATAAATAATTTCCTCCCCCTATTCTTCAATGGCCTCTCCCAGAACCTATAAATGGTGACTGGACCCCCAGGGTAGTATTTGTCCAAACACCCTGGAGAGGACACAGAAAAGACAGGTGGGTCACTCCATATCAGCACTCCACACCTAACAGATTATGCACACACATTTGCTCAGTTTGACCCACCAGTAGCTCATTGCTCTGAGTAACAATTATCCTCCCTCCACAGGCAACCACCTCACTTAACAATGAAGAGCAGCTGTGCAGAGCCCAGAACAAAAGGCTACATGCTAATTACTAAAATCCTCAATAAATACAATTAAAACTTCTTATGTTCAAATTGTCATTTATGTGCAAATCTCTGCTTTTAAAGTGCAGTGCTAAATAAAGTGCTTGTTAATAAAGTGCAAAGTTCTTTAAAGTGCTACACAGTGACTTAAGTCAAAACAGTCCCAGTAATGAAGACCTCTTCATTACATTACTATGAATCAATCAAATTTTATTTGCATAGCACATTTAAACAAGGCATTTCAAAGTGCTCTGCATCATAAAAACACAAAGTAATGCAACATAGAATCAACAATCAAAACATTACATTAAGTCAAATGCCATCGTTAAATTCTTAATTATGTTTTGAAAACAATTCTAAAGAGGTGGGTTTTTAGTCTAGATTTCAGCGGTTTTGCAGTTTTCTGGAAGTTTGATTCAGTTTTGTGGTGCATAGAACCTGAATGCTGTTTCTCCTCATTTGGTTCTGTGGATACAGAGCAGAACTAGAAGCAGAAGACCTGAGGGGTCAGGAAGGTTGGTACAGCAACAGAATAGCAGATCTTTGATGTATTGTGGTGCTAAACCGTTCAGTGATTTATAAACTAACAACAGTACTTTAAAGTCTATTCTCTGAACTACAGGAAGCCAGTGTAGAGACTTTAAAACTGGTGTTATGTTCTCCATCTTCCTGGTTTTAGTAAGGACACCAGCAGCAGCTATCGACTTGATACTTGATCAAAATGCCCTTAAAGGATGGGATATTAAAAGTAATTAAAAATCTTGAGCTTTCGTGAATGTTGAAGAGGGCAGTACCTTCTTCACAAAAATTTTAACTGGTATCACTTTCAAAGGCTGAATAACACAAAACGTGGAAAGAATGATCACTTTGATGTTCCCAGCAACTTTTGATGTCGTTAGACCCTCTTGACGTAATCAACATGATCTTGTGTCGGAAGACAGATAAGTTGCTCTCTCACATGCTTCCAAGCACAGAAATGTTTCACTGAAGGCCGTGGGGCAAAATCAGTTCCAATACAATTACCTCTAAATGAAACGCCTATTAAAACCTAAAAAAAAAACTTAACCTTTTTACTCCCAGTTTGGTACATCAATTACAGTTTTTATGCTTTCTGATGTGTGTGTTGTGCTACTTATTTGTAGTTTTAATTACCATGTATGTAGTTTTGCTCCATTTCTGCATCTTCTTTGAAAGGAAAGCAGCTGATCCAGTGGTGCAGATCAAACTTTTTAGCCTCAGTTGAAGCTTCATGGCTGTTCTTGAAGAGAGGAGTTGTTCTCTCTAAGGTTCTCCTTCTCGTCTGGTCAATAATTCTTAGAAACCTGTAACAGGCTTCTTCGCCTTTTCTAATGACTGAGTCCAGTATTGCTCTGGTTCTATCATAGTCATCTTTCTCTGCCTTTATCTTGCTGACCTCTTCGTCAATGAGAACCTTTTGCTGATACAAATTCTCAAGAATCACTGAGAGATTCCTTAATTCTCCAACAAGGTGAGGTCTGGCGTTCTCAACATATTTCAAGGCGGACTGTGATGTACAAGCCATAACTTAAGAGGTTTGTTTTCAGACAAACCCAACTTCACTGATCTGAAAAACAGTTTTGAGGAGAACTTTTTAGTTAAGGCAGCATGCATGAACACAAACAGCACATTCATTATGTTTAAGGTCCCCATAAACTAGTCTACTCCTTTGAAAGCTACAGAAACAATAAAGTTAATCGTACAAGTAAACAATATTCCTTATTGAATGAAGAGTATTATATTTTTCTATTTTTAGTAATGAGTTGATGTAAACTAATGATATTGCCCAAAAATTCTATCAGTTTTTTAAAAGTGAAATGAAATTAAGCATTTAAAAAATACCAGACTTAAAATGTATAATAAAACATATTAAAGCATCTAAATACACAGAATTTACAAAACACTGCAGTTACAAAAATATTTAGACATTTAAAGACAAAAAGTGTGAATATTTCCAAGAGATAATTTTGAACATGTCCTTAGGTATAACTGTATGTACATAGTTGTTGATGGTGTAATAGAACACAAGCGTATTAAGCAACTGACTTCAATCAAATGTAAAAACGTCCTCAGTCATTTTGAAACATACTTTAAAAGACAAATAACTCTAATGTATTGGTTTTCCTTTAATATTTGCTAACGAGTAAATCCAAACCAGCCAAAACATATACACACGTCACACGGTGATGAAATGGCATAAGCCGTGACGTGTCAAAACACGGAAACACGATTCATTTTACTGCCACTGATTCAGATACATTTTACCTGACGAAAGGAAAACAAATCCAAAATAAACATTCTACTTCTCATCGCAGGCTGTCATCTTTTCATAAAATAAACAGAATCACTCATAGATATCTCAGAAAAACAACTTTTACACTGTCCGGGTAAACTTTCAACTTCCGCGACTTAAAGTAATAAAACAAGTTAAAACAATTTCTTTTTTTTCGGATGGAGTCTAAACGCTTCATCTCAACACATACGCAATTTAAAATTAAAATAGTTTTAAATCTTACCCGTATGACAGTTGGGATCATGACAGATTCATTGTTCATTTCTTCGTTGAAATGCGGAACTGTCGTCTATATAGGTCCGCGTACCTTCAGGTAGTTTTTTTCCTTGTTTGAAACAAAACTAAAGAATCTAGATTTTTTGTTAATTGAACCAAAATGAAAAATTGGCTAACGAACATAATTGTTACCGGATTTCTAATTTCTTGCTCTACACGAAAGTGAAACTGTTCACGAAAAACCTCTTCCTGGTGGAATTTTTTTTTAAGAGTGGAAGGATCAGGAAGTAAGAAAAGTTTTTCAGAATGAAGCTTCACGTTGATGGTAAAAGTATTAACTGTAAAGATTACAGTTAATACTAATGGATAAAAAAAAATCTAATACTTTTATCTTTTTATCTATTGAATCTGAGCAAAGGGAAAACTTAGTCACTCTTACTAATCAGTATTAACAAATGGTTAACTCAAATCAAGCTAACTAGTTATTTTAATAGCTGATATAGTTCACCTTATTAACTAATCTGAACCTTGTCTGAGCTAGTTAAAATCTACAATCAAGCAAACAGCTGACAGTCAGACTAATGGCTACTTAATATCCAGATTTCTATTTATTATAGTCAAGCTAATAGTTTAGTTTTTGTATGTATAAATAAGTCATCTCAATTTAAGAGTAATTAAATATTAGCATATTTACCCTCTTCATAAAACAAAACTCAGTAGTTCTTTTAGATTTCTAGCAGTGAAGGAACAATTTGGTTTCAACATGTTTAAATGGGACAGAAAGTGAACCTGAATCAGCCAGTGATTCTCTTTTGTACTTGTTGATTGATCAATGGCAGCAGACTCAGGTGTTTATCATTGGTTTAATGACACTTTCATTTGTCATTGACAAGATGGTTGCATATCAACAGGACTTTGCAGCACACAGGGTTTGATTAGGTTGCTGAAGTTGTTTTCTCTGCGACAGACTGGCGACCTGTCCAGGGTGACCTCGCCTCTCGCCCGGAACGTTAGCTGGAGAGGCACCAGCAACCCCCCCGACCCCATTAAGGGACAAGGGTGTAAGAAAATGGATGGATGGATGGAAGTTGTTTTCTTCTTGTTTCAGGTTAGCTGCTGCTGGCAGCCAGAGCTTTTCCCAGTGTCTCTATGAAGCGATGCACATCACTGAAGGAGTTGTAGAGCGGAACCGGAGCCACTCGCAGCACGCTGGGCTCTCTCATGTCACACTGCAACAGGAAAAAGGCTGTTCAGAAAAAAATATTTAGTTTAAGATTTTACAAAAGTAAGAATTTATCTTGGACAGCACAGTAAACCAAATTGTAATTTCATATAAATACATAAGGGTTTATAGAAACTTTCAAATAAAATAAACTTGTTTATTAATACAAAAACAATGATGTAAACAGTAACATGTACAAAATACTGAGTAACTATGCCAAGTTTCACATAACCATTTCCATATGTTTCGAAAATGTAACAAACTCATATTTCCAATCTCTGAAGTCTATTTTTTATAAAAAAAATAATCTACCAAGGAGCAAAAAGTGGGGAGGTACGATGCATGCTAGTTCCATTGTAGAGAGAAAAACAGGAGTGAATTTCTGCCTACAAACTCTGAAAGTTTCTAGAAAAATGCAAGGCAATTAATAAAAATTTTAATTAACCTCAGAAATTTTCATGAAAGTTTTCTTTTGTATTTTTGGTATTTGAAAAGTTGAAACATTTGCTACAAAAATCTTGAGATTATTTTGAGATTAGTCTGAGAGATTTTTTTAAAAACAACTTTAAACCTTTTTTTGGTCTACAATGGCCCTAATACTCTGTTGTAAGAGTAGCAACCGTTCATAATATTGTTCCAAAAGTAAATACAGTGCAGTAAAATACTCCTATAAGTATCTTTTACCCACAAAAATGTTATTCAAGTAAATGTAACTAGTACGCCCCAACTCTGAACATAGACAACAAAATTAGTATCTATTCTTGAAAGCTTAACATGATCTATTGGCATGTATTACTTAATCATAATTTAGCTAACATCCAACAGTGTAACCCAACTTACTCTGGTAATAAACTGAAACGTTCTTTCCCTACTGCTGATCTGCTGCCATGTTTCTAACACACCAACGTGTCGCTCTGCACAGCAGCAGTTTGTCTTCGTCGCTGACCACTGGTGTAAAACCAGTAGAATCTTAGTGCTAATGTTACGTTTAAAGGCGGCTCGGAAAAACAAGTTACGACATGTTAGCAACGGATTAAACAGTTGCAACGGCTGGACAAAGAGCAGGAGCCCCTACTGTATGAAACTGAGATAGGAATAATAGAAAGATGATCACTTTGAGTTATAAACAAGCAAATAGCTTCCAGGTGAGGTTCTTACAGCGACTCCTCTCTTCTCCAGCTCCTGGAAGACTCTCCGGATCGGGATGGAGAAGGACAGCGACAGCTGGCAGCCCCTCTGCTGGGGGTCAGAGGGCGTGAGGATTCGGACGTAGGCTTTGTGAGGCTGGGCCGGGTCCTCTGTGTAATACTCCTTTATCAGGTACTCCAGGTACCCGGTCAGGAGTACAGACTTCCTCCGCAGCGACTGCATACTCGCCTTGTTAAACACCTGGAACATTTTATAGGCAACTTTAAAAACAACTAGTTTTTATTCAAAACATAAATCTACAAAATATGTCCTGTAAAGTTCAGTACTTCTAAGCTGGCCTGTAGAGGGCAGACAAGAAGAATGGGCTGATTTGAGAGTCTGAAGCCGCTCACTCCGGGCTGCAGCTCCATCACTGGGAACAGAAAACAGTAGAAACGTACATGGAACACAACACTGATGGAGGAGGATTAGGACCACTGAAAAAGAAGAGAGGTGTTCTGAGTTTAACCTCAGAAACTTAAAAAAATCTGAATTCAAAGATTAAACTCAGAAAACTGAGATTAAAGTCAAATCAGAGGAAAAAAAGTCAAAATTTTGAGACAAATTAATAATTTTGAGAAAAAAGTCAAAATATTGGCTTTAAAATCAGGATGTTTTTTCCTGTGGCCCTAATCCTCTTTTGTAGAAGTATTTTACAGTCAGGATGCCAATTTTTATTGAATGAAATAGGATTTTCCTCCCACATTCATTATGTAATGAATGTGGCCATTTTCTGGCATCATGTAATACCAAAAAGGGCCACAAGACGGGAACAAAAAGCCAAACTTTACATAAACTGTGCTTAGATAAAGTGAAAGGTTTACCATTGGTCATCCTAAAGCGAGTTGAAAGGTCATGACCCCACCATCCTAACAGCCTGAAGGAGACACAAATTACACAATTATAGTGACAATTATTCTAATTGGCCAATAGGGTAATAAGCCTGTGTTTGCAGCTTAAACTTAATTTGTAGTTTAAACTTTGGTTGTTTAAAACAAAGATCCACTTCTGGGATGTTACCTACATGAATTACAATTAAATTTGTTTTAAAAGAGTTGTTGTGTTACTCACGCTGGTTTGATGGTGTCTTTATGTTTTTGGTGAATGAACGCCCCGGCGAGGCCACCAGCACCTGAATTCAGATACTATAGAGCCAAAACACAATCAATCAATCAATCAATCAATCATCATCAACAGTTTCTCTTCATTTCTGTCTGACTCAGGCTCTCTTCAGCAGACCTTATAGGAGCACCAGCAGGCGAAGTCAACATCCCAGTCATGCAGCTTCAGATCTGCGTTTCCCACTGCATGAGCGCAGTCAAATCCAACAAAACAGCCCTGATGAGGCACAAAAACATATAAGACTCAGTTAGCTTTTCATCTAACATCTCTAATATCCAAATGAAATATGATGGGGAATCAAAAAGAAAAGGCTTCTGAACAATTCTTTAAAGAAAGGTTCCCTGCTACCTTTTTGTGGCCGGCCTGGGTGATGGTGTGCATGTCAAACAGCTGACCGGTGTAGTACTGAACCCCAGGCAGCATCACCATGGCGATGACGTCGCCTTCTTTCTCGATGACGTCCAGGATGTCCTCAGTTCTCAGGGTGTCTTCACCCTGAAAGGACGGAAGATGATTACATTTGTGGGAAATCATGACTGAATTGACCAGTTTCTGGTGAGAGGTGCTGTGGACCCACTGGTCTGGGAGACAACATCAACATGCTGCTGTCAGGGGAAAATCCTCGCAGGCGGATCTGAGACTCGACGGCGTACTGAGAACAGAGGGAAAAAATCACAATAAGAGTCTGAAAGTCCAGCTTAAAAAAACTATGATGGCGTATTACGGCCATTATAGATGGAAAAACGGGAAAAAGTTCTGCAAAATTTTTTCCAATTTTTAGATTATTACATTTCTTAGCACTAAAACTAAAATATTTGCAAGAAAAAATTTCAGAAATTTTGAAATTATGGTAATCTCAGAAATATTTACTTTTGCAGAAGATCTAATTTTTAAAAAGTTACCAATAAAAATACTCAGAAAGCCATGGCATAAACATTCAGCAACTTTTTGTTCAAACATACTTGGGCGCACATATCTAGGTTTTAAAAGAAAATTATCATTTCTGTTGCTGGAAACAAACTAAAACATTTTGTAGACCACCAAAAAAGAAAACAATATCAGATAAGGTTAAATACCAACAAACATTAACGCAATATGTCAATATTACATGTTTAATGTATTGTTTGTAGGTAGAGTAGAAATAATTCATAATAACATTAGTTTTGTGTTTTTGATCAGAGAGAAAAACTCATTTTGGTCACTGAAGAATTTAACTTGGGCCATTTGGACACCGCTGTGTTTCCTGCTGCCAACTGTTCATTCTGTTCAGTTTGTTTTGGGTTTTTTATTGTATTTTATTTAATGTAACAGGACAGAAGCTAACAAAGGAGTTACAGACATACTCACATGATCTGAAGGGAAGGCTTTGCTCTCCAGAAGGATTTTGTGTCTATTTGGAGTCGGTTTGTAGAAGGACAGCTGCAAAGTGACACCATCAAATGACTCAACTTCTCCACTTAACTCTATATATTAGATATTTTTCTGCAAGGCGTCACCATTAGGAGATGCAGATTAACCGTCAGGCCGTTCATCAGAGCGACCTCCCCGCTTTTAGCTCCTGGCATGAAACAAAACGTTCTTATTAGTTCAAGATGGTAAAAGTTTAGATAATCAAGGTGCCTTCAATACATTCAGGAGACATAATGATGAAAAAAAGATGTAAACATTTAGAAAAGAAATGAAAACTAATGTAGATTTCCTGACAAGTTAGGGTAAATTTATTGGTTTAAACGGATCTGATCAGTCAGTGAGTTCAGGGTTTCTGTCTGGTCACTGACCTTCAGACTCTATGAAAACAGACCAGAGGCACAAATGTAACCAACAAAACTATAGATATAAAACCACAGAACTTCCCTGGTGCTTCTCAGCTTTATGTGCAGAAGATAGAGATTGAGTTTGCTTTGAGATCTTTGGACGTTATCCAGAACACATTGTTGTAACTACAAGCAAACATCCTGACTTTAACTCTAAACCTAAATGCCTTTTTAAGAACTTTGGAAAAAGAAACATAAAAAAAGAAAAAATATATTTTGTAATTACTGAGAAAGGGAAATATTTTTACAAGATTTTCTTCTTCCTGCTCCCTTTTCGCTCATGTTGAGTTATTATCAGATAATGTGTTTGTACATTGATGGAATTTGTTAAATTGAATGAATAAACTTATTAATTGGTTGACTGAACATGTTTCTTTCATTGGACTTTCTGAACTAAACCCAAAACGGATTATTTTTTACCAAACTTCCTGACATTCTTGCATCTGCCTCCCTCACCTTCTTCAAATCTCACAAAACTGGTGTCAAACATTTTCACTGTTTGACACCTAATAAAAAAAGAAATGGTTGTATTATGGATAACACTTTGCTCTTCCTCCCAAAAACGCCTCTTTCTTTTTAATTGAAGGTTGTCACTTTAAATTGCTGCTCTGTGTTTTTACATCTTCATTTGTTCTTAATCTGTTTCAGTGTTTCTGGAGGTTTTTTTTGTCATTTTTCTGAACTCACCAACAATATTCGCCATATTGTCCTCAATGTTGTTTTCTGCCCAAGCCCAAGGCCTCGAGCCGACAGTGTGACCATGAATAGCTCTGTTTAAAGAACAACAAGACAATGTGAATACAATACTTTACTAACAAAGCTAATAATGAAACAAACTAACATCTTAGCCCAGTTGTCCAGCTCCTCCTCCAGATATTTCCGTGCATTTTTGGGTTGCAGACCCAACGAGTTTCCACACAGGTAGATGCATTCTTGGCTCCCGTCCACCAGAGAGAGATCAGCTGCACAGAGATGCAGAAACTGAATCATCACCACAGTCCACCTTCAGGTCAGCAGATCTCAACTGCAATGTTTTCTACTCACTGGGAGGCAAATCTGCGATTTTGGGCACCAGGAAGTTTTCTCTGAGGTGCCGCAGTTTGTCGTGTTTGTCAAAGTAATCGGCTACTTTCTCTGAGGTCGGACTGCAGCCCAGCAAGGAGGACACTTGCTTCACCGCCGCTGTGGGACTCAGGTCAAAAATGTCGTCCATTGGTGTGGGACCAGAAAACCCTAAAAGGTGAACCAAGAGAAGCAGAAGGTCACATGACCTGATGCATTAAAAAATGTCAACGTCACTGAAAAAATTATTAAATCTCAGCAACTAATTGTGGTCAAGTTTCTTAAGATAACACTAACAAGTGACTTTTCAGTAAAACGGAGATTATTGTAAGTCAATAATTCCTTAGTATCGGAGAAAAAGTCCCAGTTCCACTAGAAGATGAAAATTTACTTGTAATCTAGTTTTGAATTATTTCAAGTGAAATATTATTTGTGCTAAAACTACAAAAGAATGAGAAGATTTTGTATTGCAGTGCCAAAGATTAATAATGTTTAAGTCATGTGCTGTACGACGTGAAACAGTTTATGTTCTTGGTATGTAAATAAGTGAATTATAAGAAAGTAAAGAACAAAGGCTCCATTCGTTCTGTTCAATGTCAATGCAATCTGACCTCAGATTATGGAGGATTACAACTTTATACATGCTGATAAGTAAATAAACAATTTATTAGTGCATAAAAGCTGCTTGTGTCTTTGCTTCTCTCTGATTCTGTGTTGTCAGTTCTTCTCTCATCTCCCTGAATGCTGTAACACATAAAGTCGTCTGTCTGCAATCTGAAGTGAAAGTTGTAACTTACTGTGGATCGGTGGGCTATAGGCGGGTTTCCTTTCTGCTGGCAGGACAGAGGCTGACTGAACCCTGGGAGACGCTCTTTACCCTCTGTGCTCACGCTCAGGTTAATCATTACATCGATGAACTGACCTCCAGCTGCAGATAGCAGCGAATCACCTCAACAAAACGCCTGGATCACATTCAGTCCTGTAACTGACATTTTTGAAACATGATGCTTCCTCTTTCGTGTGGTTTCAGTTTTGAGTGTGAAATTTGAAGCCTACAGGGTGAAATTCCTCCAAGAGCCAATCATAGCAGCAGCCAGTAGCTTCACCGGATCTCAGCCAGACAGCAGGGATTTGGTCCCATTTACAAACTGGGAATGTTGGTCTTTATGGAGCTTAAGGCACAAAGGGACAAACACAAACTGCACTCATGAGGCTGGACACATTATTTTCATCCACTTTTCTTTTTAATCTGGGTAGGATTCTTTTAATAAACTCATTATTCATCAAACTTTAAATGCTGAATAATGACTCTTCTCATTATTCAACATTTAAAGTTCCCTTGGAAAAAAGGTTTACCCCTTCTCCACCAGAGGGCAGGAGAGGACATCCAAATTGTCTTCACTAATACTTTTAAGTGGCAGTTTTATGTTTTAATACAAATAACTAACTATATTACATTCAGTTGTTGTAAACATTATCTATCAAATTGTCACCTTTCTAAAATAATATCCTAAATCACATTTTGCCAATAAAGAAACAAAGATTACTAAGCAAAAAGAGGAACGAATTATAAATGTTTTGGTCAGTAACTCAGGACTTTAGTCCTTTTTTATCCAGTATGTTGTTACTCTTACTTGAGTCATTTCTTGGATGGATACTTTCTACTTTTATGTGAGTAAAAATATGTTAAAGTCATGCTACTCTTACTTGAGTACATTTTTATATTGATCTACTCACCTCTGCCCCACCTGGGCAGGTAAGAGTCTCCGTTTTAATTCCTTCGCTGGAAAATCCAGAGCTTTCAAAGAGGAGTCCACAGACGTTTCCTGAAGCATCTGGCCAGTAAACCAGCAGGAATCTTCATGTCGTCCATCAGTCTGGCTCACCATCACATCCAAACTTCAACGTCACTTCTAGGGTCTCAAAAAAAGAAAGACAAAGAAAAAAAAGTTAAAACTTTGGAGTTCAAACACAAATTAACTAAATCCAGTTTCAATATCATTTATAACTATTTTTATTAGTGTCTTGCTATAGCACTCAACTTTCTACAACAAAGGCAATGTAAACTAAAATATAAATAAATGTTATGTTTTGAAATGTTTCTATAATACCTTATACATGTGACTAGACTGAGAACAAAACCCTGATTTAACAAAAAATCCCCAAATTTATATATCATTTTGTGTATAAAATATAAGATGATCAATAAGTCATTGAGCTATTAGGAATAATAAATAGTCATTAAATATTAAAAAAAAATCTTAAGGTAAATTATCTTCCTGCTCAAATTAAAAGCTTAAACACAATATACACAAAAAAGTCCAAAATAGAAATTTTTTTTCCCTGGCATTTAAGTTTAGTGTAATTTAACTTCAGACAGTGAGAAAAAAGTCGTTTTGTGTATGTTAATATCTGGTTTCGACTGAAAATAACTTTTCAAATTTAATCAAATATTAGACTACAATTATAATACAAAACCTCGAAGTTTGAATATCAAGCAATTTTCAAGCATTTTCTAGGTAAGTTCTCAAACTTTTCCACCACACAATGATTAGTCAAATCTTATTGTCACGGAGTCCATTTTTCATATAATTAACCTTACAAACACATTTAAACTACGTAACATGAATTAAACATCAAACGTTTTTCAAAGCACTCCAATTGGCTTTTAACTGAGTTGTTTAACCGTTATGAGAAAGTGTCAACTATCAGGTGGTTAACTAGTTATCTTAGCTAACCAACCTAGTCATCTTTTTATCACATATTCCAACTGTTAAAACAGCTGGCAGTTGGTTAGCTAAGGTAGCCTACTACTTAGCTTAGCCGTTGGTTAGCTAAGGTAGTCTACTACTTAGCTTAGCCGTTGGTTAGCTAAGGTAGCCTACTACTTAGCTTAGCTGTTGGTTAGCTAAGGTAGCCTACTACTTAGCTTAGCCGTTGGTTAGCTAAGGTAGCCTAATACCTAGCTTAGCTGTTGGTTAGCTAAGGTAGCCTAATACCTAGCTTAGCCGTTGGTTAGCTAAGGTAGCCTACTACTTAGCTTAGCCGTTGGTTAGCTAAGGTAGCCTAATACCTAGCTTAGCTGTTGGTTAGCTAAGGTAGCCTAATACCTAGCTTAGCCGTTGGTTAGCTAAGGTAGCCTAATACCTAGCTTAGCAGTTGGTTAGCTAAGGTAGCCTAATACCTAAATTAGCCGTTGGTTAGCTAAGGTAGCCTACTACTTAGCTTAGCCGTTGGTTAGCTAAGGTAGCCTACTACTTAGCTTAGCCGTTGGTTAGCTAAGGTAGCCTACTACTTAGCTTAGCTGTTGGTTAGCTAAGGTAGCCTACTACTTAGCTTAGCCGTTGGTTAGCTAAGGTAGCCTAATACCTAGCTTAGCTGTTGGTTAGCTAAGGTAGCCTAATACCTAGCTTGGCTGTTGGTTAGCTAAGGTAGCCTAATACCTAGCTTAGCACTTTTCCACCGTTGCCATTAGACTCACCGGAGTTTCCAGAGTAAGCGACACTTTTCAAACCCCGTCAATATCCGCAGTTCTTTGACGATATCACACCATCCAACATTCATTTTTTACACACTGTCGTATTTTTTTGTCTTCCTTTAATTTTGTCCGCGAGTTGTCTGTTGCTGATCACGGCTCCATTTCAGAAGCAGATTTCTATGGACTTAAATTTGTTTCACAGTTATTCAATAAGAAAAAAGTAGTATTGAATAAAAAAAATCGTGTCAAACAAAAAAATAGAGTTGTGATCAAAACTTTTGGATTTTGAAAGAAAAATGTTTCAAACAAAAATAATAATTTTCTCAATCAAACTGTAAGAATTTTAAAAAAGGCTTTAAAAGCTTTACCAGCAACCCTCCCGACCCCACTAAGGGACAAGGGTGTTAAGAAAATGAATGGATGGATGGCTTTAAAAGCTTTTTTTTATTAGGCCCGAGCAGCTAAGCGCTGCGAAGGCCTATTGTAATTGTACTGTTTCTTATTATTTTTCTGGTACCAAATGAATTGCCTTTTTGGAGGCTTTATCATACTCAAAAACTCACCAAACTTGGCGGGCGCATAGAGCCTGGTGAAAATTTACGTATTTTAAGGTCCTCCCAAAAATCGCACAACAAATGGCTCAAGGGCGTCCCCTAGAAATTTTCAAAAGACCCATTCCTATTCACTTACTTTATCATAGAGACTTGAAATTCGGTACAATTGTAGAACTCCCCAAGACGCTCAGAATTTACAATTAATGTCATAGTGCAAGTATGACAGAAAGTCGGCCATCTTGGATTGAAATTTCGATTTTGACACAATTTTGGCTGTTTACCGACGTTGCATTTGATCGAACTCCTCCTAGGGATTTCGATCGATCGGCTTCAAACTCAGTCAGATCGTTCCTAAGGGATGGCCGATCAAAAGTTATCAAAACAGTGAGTTTTCGTGCATGCTGAAGGGGTCATACCAGGGGTCAAAGTTCACCTATTCATTTCCAATTTATCAACTTTATCGTAGAGACTTGAAATTTGGTACACTTGTAGAGCTCCCCAAGGCAGTCAGAATTCAAATTTAATGTTATATTGTAGCTATGACAGGAAGTCGGCCATTTTGGATTGAAATTCCGATTTTGGCGGTTTTAGACGTCGAATTTGATCGAACTCCTCCTAGGGATTTCGATCGATCAGCTTCAAACTCGGTCAGATCATTCATAAGGCATTGGGTTATAAAATTTATCAAAATGGTGAGTTTCCGTGCATGCTGAAAGGGTCATACCAGAGGTCAAAGTTCACAGAATCGCCAGGAAACACAAAACTGTTATAACTCTTACACAAACTGTTATAACTCTTACACAAAAGCTCACAGAGACACCAAAATTTCAGTGATTGATCACCATCGGATGCCCTACAAGACCCAAAGGTCAAATGATGACATCACTTAGGCCACGCCCCCTGAGAACAGGAAGTGTCATGTTTTACTCTGAACGGTCCCATTCTGACCACTTTTACTTAATTGACATGAAACTCTGTCCACAGACAGAAAACATGATGTGTTACAGATTCCAACCCTGTTTTTTTTTTTCGATAGAGTAGGTGGGCGTGGCGGCGTAGCGAAAAGACCTTTAACGCCGTGTCCATAAGTTTGGCTATAGATTCTACAATTTTGAGCCGTGCTTCACCAAACTTGACATGAGTGATCCTGGTGGGATGCCTAACTATCCTATGTCGTCATAGTCTGACGTCATCTAAGCCCCGCCCCCTCAGAACAGGAAGTGACTTTTTTTTCCTTGGAAAGCTCCATCTCTGGCTCTCTCAACCTAATCAAGATGATTCTGTGTTGGATGACAGATAACAAGTTGGTCTCACTTGCTTTAAAGCACCAACAGTTTTCAGTAGAGGGCGTGGCTGTAGGACCTCGGCGAAAGAGAACTCACGCCACCACCATACGTTTGGCTGTAAATTCCATATTTTTGACCTGAGCTGCTTTAAACTTGCCATGAGTCATCCTGATGGGATGCCCAACGGTCCTATGTCATCATAGTCTGACGTCATCTAAGCCCCGCCCCCTCAGAACAGGAAGTGACTTTTTTTTCCTTGGAAAGTTCCATCTCTGGCTCTCTCAAAATAATCAAGATGATTCTGTGATGGATGACATATAACAAGTTGGTCTCACTTGCTTTAAAACGCCAACAGTTTTCAGTAGAGGGCGTGGCCGTGGGACAACGGCGACAAAGAGCTCACGCCACCATGATACGTTTGGCTCTAGATTCCACAATTTTTAGCTGGGCTGCACCAAACTTGACATGAGTGATCCTAGTGGGATGCCTAACAATCCTATGTCATCATTTCGTGACGTCACCTTAGCCCCGCCCACTTTCTACAGAAAGTAACAAGTTTTTTACCGTATTTTTTACTTTTAATGTGTTATT
This sequence comes from Poecilia picta, assembly GCA_033032245.1. Taxonomy (NCBI): domain Eukaryota; kingdom Metazoa; phylum Chordata; class Actinopteri; order Cyprinodontiformes; family Poeciliidae; genus Poecilia; species Poecilia picta. The sequence continues at coordinate 12,765,391 of CM065354.1, forward strand.
CCTATGGAATTAATCATCTGCAAACTGATGATGAACTCGGTCAATGCTGGCTGACCCGTGGGGTGTGCCCAAATGTTAGTCCCTCGCCATATGCACACGATTGTCTCTAAATCACACAAGCACCTTCCGATTGGGACCAAATTGGAGACGTATGACCTTTGTTCCCCGCTGAAGAGCCCAACAGTATTAAAATGTAATTGAGTCCACTGCGCCCACTAGGTCATTACATCAGCTATATCTCCTCCCTACATTGACCAATATGAATGAAATTTGGTGTGTGTGACCAGGGAATGATACCGAACTCATCGCTGCGTATGAAATGGCAGATGGCGCTTCAACTCCGCAAGACTGTACGCAGTGGCAGGCAGGTGGCGGTGCTGGATACCCCGCGGTGGCTATAGGCCGAAGCAGCGCTAGCTGCGAGGGCCGCTCGAGGCTCCGCGGAGCTTTAATTATTATTGAAATCGCTATTTTTTGTTTGAAACTTTTATTTTTGCATAGCAGATTTTTTTTGGTTGACAACCTACGTTTTTGGTTGAGTCTAAGATTTTTGGATGCTCCCTTTTTTTGGTTGAATTCAACGGTTTTTGCTTGCGAATCTCACATGAACATCTTTTTTGTTTTCTTAGGGTTGGGGTTGATTTTCATCAGAGCTGGTCTTGCTTCTCATCAGTCAGGTTCTGGATCGGTTCAAGTCTTGGTTTGGGTCTTCTTCTCCTTCTGGTCTTGTATTGCTTCTTTTTTGGTCCTTTCTTCCCTATCTTGTTTTGTGTCTGGTCTTGGGTGAATTCTAGTCTTGGTTTGTTGTAGAATGTCAAGTATTACAAGACATTGAGTCATAAATAAAATTGAAACCGTTTTAACCCCAAAGTTTGAAAACTAAAATGGTTGAAATGTGCTGGAGCCTCAAACTAACACGCCCGACTCCTGCTGCATTCATCTTATTTTGCTTCCATAAGCAGGAGGACGTGTTGGTTGTGACTCAGACTGGAGGAACAATGTGGCTGCAAGATGTTTGCGGCTCCCCAGCAGCTGACATGCCGCTCGCTCTTGTTGTTCCTGCAGTAAAACGAGGATGTGGGACATCTGGAAGCAGTCAGGAGGCAACAAGGCTGCGCTCCGTCCCCTCATGGACGTTTCTCTGGGCGCTGGAGTCAAACCAGGAGGTAGAAAACGTTCTCTCTGCTGACTTCAGAAGATCCAAGGGTCAAGAGAATAAAATGACATTAAATTATAATTGTTTGTCCACTAACAAGCTTTTCATTGCAGGAAATGTGTTACAAAGTCCAGAAAAGCAAACTGCAGCATAAATGTCACATCATGCCCTGTTAAAACATCTAATGAAGGAATTATGAAAGGAACCAAAGAACCTTGATTATTGATTGTTTATATTAAAATTCTTCTGTAAGTCATTTATGGTGTTATGGATGGCTTTTATTCTGCTGAGTCACCAGTTTGTTACTGATAAAACTTTATCCATGTGAGAATTTTCAAATTAAAGCTTTAGATGCTCCGACACATTTCATTTTATCACTAATTAACATTTAACAAATTATTACATCAAACTTATAAATGAAATCTGTTTCCAAGCTGATTTTTGCTGGTAAGGTGAGGCGCTAATAAATGTAGCATGTCTTTAGAAATCTGATTTATTAGCTTATTTTATATATTTGTATAAAACATGCTAATTATACCATTTAAAATCAGAGGTAAAGGGTTATTCTGGAACTGTTTGTCATAATGTGAATTATTTTTCATTAAATTTAGCAGAATTATTCCATTTTCTCGTTGTTTTGAAGCTTGCTGTTGTGTTTCTCACGGCTCTCGGTGGAACGGCGAGTCCAGCACACCTGCTGCTGCACTCAGGTCTTTTATTTAGTGGAAAGGTATGCATGTGTTTTCTCTCCTCTCTGTGGCCTCCAGCACCTGATATTTACCCCGGTCAGGAGTCTGATCCGCCCCCAACCCTCCTGCAGGGACATCGGCTCAGTCACAAACCGCCTCCAATCACATGAGAGGACTTCCTGTTAATTAAGAGTTTAACTGACTGTAAAACCCAACTCATAGAAAGGAACAGAAATTAGGACTAAACTGCAACTAATTCCATTTTATCCTCGTGTTTCTGCAAAGTTTCGGCAGCCAGGCAGAACGTATTGATCCGCACCGGATGAGAAACAGTCCAATAGTTTGGCTTTTCTTAGTTTGACACCAGAACCATTTCTGTAGTTTAGTCAGACAGCTTTGTGAAAAAAAGACATGTTGTACTTTCTGATAAATGCATACTATTGGAAATTTTGTCTCATTTTTAAAGGACCACCATTGTATTTATTCTTTAGCATTTAAAATAAACAACACATTTTGCCAAATATGTGAATGGAAAGTGAACCTGTGTTTGGCTAAAACAAAAAAGGAAACAGCTTTTCTTCTAAATTTACATTGGATAAAGTTACGAGCCTTTGAGGAAGGTCCAAAAGCCAATTAAATCAGTAAAGAGGTAAAAAGTTAGTTCTACAACACATTTGAGTTAATATTTATCTAAATGATAAGATTTGTTTCTTCAAATGTTGAGTGGACAGAATAAAAAATGCCTCTTTAGGTTTTGAAGGTTGCAGACCCCTGACTTGTTACCAAATGTTTTTAATGTAGATTCTAGAATAAATATCTCAGTAAACTTAAAATAAGACTGAAAAAACTTCTAAGTAACTTTTCAGTAAGATAAACAGTAAGTAAACAAGTTACTTTTCAGTAACTTGTTTTGGGTCAATTATTTAATAATGAAATCAATTTTAAAACAATTTTGACTTACAAGTTCATATAACCTCCTGAAATGTTAGTTATTAGTTAGTTTTTCATATTTCAACCGTACTAAGATATTTCCACTAGAAACCAGACAAAATGACTTGGTTCGGTTTGTGTTTTTGTGGTGAAATCTACTGGACATCATGTTCTTATTCACATGATATTTTTGTTTATTTCTTTTGCAGTAGGTTCTTTTTCTGCATAGGGTTGGCCTGCTGTACCTTTTTGTTCTTTTTTATCAGCTCACCAGGTCCAGCTTTCTGTTCATTCTTTTGGGATTTAGTTTTTTGGGATGCAGGGATTTAGGGTGTTTAACTCTCTTTTTGTCTTTACAGTAAGTCAAAAGCAGCTGAAACAAAGGAACATTTCTAGAGTCTTGTGAATATTATGGGAGGTGATTCTAAGCAGCTGGAAACGCAGCGAGAGCCTCATGTTTACACAAACTGAACCTGGGAGGAGAACGACTCAGAGATTCTCCAAAGACCCTCCTCCAGAAACAAGCGCTGTCCTGCCTCCTCTTCCTCCTCCTCCTTCATCTCCCATCCAGACTCCAGAGAGCCGGACGCAGAATTTAGCCTCTTATCCTCTAATTAACAGAGAATTTTTTGCCATTTTTGCAACGTCTCCCCCTCTGCTTCCAATGGGCCAGTCAGACTGATCCAGCTGTTTGCGCTGCACACATGGATTGTTGCGCCTTTGCTGCGGTTCTGGGATGTTTACGCATCGCGCTGCTCTGGGCTCTGCAACTAGGAGTGCTGGCGCAACACGGTAGGTCCAGCAGAACTGATGCATGCATGCAGCCTCACAGATCAGATCCAGAACCTGATAGCACCGAGAAATGGGAGCAGAACAGGCATGCCGATGAGTTGCTGTCCAAAGGTTAAAAATCTGGGTCAGAGTAGATCAAAGCTGATTGTAGGACCCTTTTGAGGGCCTGGAGTCATAAAATGAGACTCTGAGGGGGCAACAACACCTAACACACAGCAGGATGAGCTGGAGTGACAATAACTGTCTATAAAGTTCAGAGAAGCAGGACTGTAGCTGGATGTTTAGGGCTCATTAGCTCACCAGCAGTTTGTCCAATAAAAATGTAAATGCTTTACTAAAAGTCCAGTAGACTGTCAGTCATTGCATTTCCGTCTGCTGTAGTTCTTTTTCTCACTGCATTCAGTCAAACCAACCAAATCCTTTGAGCAACCTGTTCCCCTCCTTGCCTGTGGGAGGCGCTGCACCAAGAACCACTGAAGGAACATTAAAACTTCTGAGCACAACTTCCTTCATCAAATGTAAACAGCAATTGAGAGGCAACCGATTTGAATAGTTATTTGTTTTTCGTAAAAGACCATGAGCCATTTCTCCTGCTAGCACTTTACTAGCATACCTGTTTTGGTTGTTTTTATCCAGAAGGCCATGCACTGTAGTCCACTTCCTGCTTTTGTCATGGTCTCCGGGCCACTTGGTGTTTACATCTCCATTTGAGATCATTTTCCAGTCCACCACCAAATGGTGATGGATTGATGCTTTGGAGTTCACCAACACAGATATTTGATTTTTTTTTCTTCATAAAGTATTTTACCTTAAACTCTATTATTTTACCTGCACAACACAGATTAAGACTGATTGATAGAAAAGGATTCAAACTTTTACAAAGCTACGTTGACACTGCAAATGCAATTTATATCTGACTTTTTCAAACAATCTGATTTGTGCCACTTGCAGTCAGAATGCTGGTCACATTTTATCTGACATTTCATGTGTCAAAATCTGCACCAGAAGAAGCCAGATACTGTAAATCAGGATGTAAACAATGGCTGGAGCTAGCAATGCCAACACTTTCTTTTATTTTTTTAGCCATGCTATCAGCTCCATATCAACAACCAATCAAAGAACAATGCAGTTCTTCAAAATCATAAGTGAAATCAAGAACTGTTGTGTGGATGTAGCCAAAGAGAAATGTTTTAGGTCAATAGATTTCCACTTTCTTGTTTAAATATGTTTTCCTTTGGAAAGGATCTGGGAGGTTTATTTGAAAATAGTTGGTTCATTCATGCAATCTGTTCAGCTTTAGTTCAAATCCCTGGAGATTTATGGTCCCGATTTACTGTGACAAACTGAAAGAAGGTGGTTTAGATTGTGTTGTGATTTAACACAAACCACAGCAGATGAAGAAGCTGAAACACAATGGTGCAGGTATAAAGCAGGGCAGGCAAATAAAGGAGGGCAAATATTCACTTATTCTTGCATTTTATGCTTTAATTTCTTTCTTGCATTTTGTGTAAAATTAACTTTTGGAGCTTTACATCATGTTATGTTATTCCCCCATTAAAACACACCTGGAGTGTTGCTTTGATTCTTTCATAATAAAAATAAAATAAACTAATTTATGTATCAGCTGATCTCCATATGGGCCAACAAAGTTTACTGTTTTTTCCTCTGAGCTCTAATCCTGTTCCTCTCCGCCTATTCATCAGTTCTGTAAACGTACTAATCCAGGGGTTTAGTCCACCGCAGCAGTCTAGTCGACCAAAATCCTCCCTGAAGCCAGGCTGTTTGGATGACCTCTGACCTCGTGCCTCTTCAGAGGAGCTTCCAGACAGGTCGTGCGCTCAAACAGGCGACAATGTAAACAAAAGCGTTTTCTTTTAGGAAGCCGTCAACAGCAGGATCGGCTGTAACTGTTCGAGACGTCCTGAATGTTTGTTCAGAGGAAACAAAGTCCACTTGGTCTGTTTCAGCTCCAGAGCAAAGATCGCTGCTCTGACAACAAATGCACAACATTTGCAGGTTTGTCTTCACCTTAATGCCGTGTTAGTCATCCCCCGTTGGACTGAGCGTCCTTTCCTGAGGCAATCCAGGAGAGGAATGTTATCCCTGGGAACCGAGATTACCTGAGGAGATGAAAAGGTCCTTCCTGTTAATAAAATCAGCAGCCCTGTCTCCGTTTTCCTTCAACTACTGAATTTTACAAGATGAAATGTGTAGTTGTTCATTTGTTGTGCAAAACCTTATTTAAAAGGAACATGAGACATTTTGTATTTGCAAAAATGTGCTTGGAGTATGTCTTTAATAATGGAGCTTAAAACCAGATAATGTGGATTTTGTGCCATTTTATTATTACAAGTTTTTACTCTTTAAAGATTTCTCAGATAAAATGGAAAGGTTTGAGAAACCCATTAAGTTTATTGTTGTGAAATCCAATGTTTCCATTAATTAACGTTTTATATATGAGTATTTATAAACATTTTAATGTTAAAAAATATATCAAAAAGCATCTCTATCACTGCAAAATCTTAGAACTAGTTAAAAGTGAAATAATTTGATAGTGGAACAATATTACATCAATATTAAATTATCATTGACTTTAATCAAGCTCCTGCATCTTGCTGAGAAGTTTATTTGTACCAAGATATTTTCACTAGAAACTTTTGCAGTCATGTGCTTCCCAGGAAAAAAACTACCTCAAGCAAACGCACAACTTGATGTTTATTAAGCAGCCTAATGCACCAAAATACATCTTCAAGTTCTTCAAAAGTTAAGAAATGAATCACTGCTCTCCTAATTGGATAATTTTTCCTCTCTTGCCTGTTTTAAAGCCACCAGCTGTTTGTAATTTGAAATCATCTCGATTCTGCATGTGGACCAAATGCAGTCCAGATTGGACCGTCTCTTTTGGGTGCCTGAAATTGTAATGAACCATTTTTTTAAGTGTACAACACAACAGAAATACTAAGTGTGCGTTCCCACAAACCCAGTTTGATCTGCTTTAACCGACTCCGGTCCATTTGCCTAGAAAGTCCAGTTCCTTTGTGGAGGTGGGAATGCGTAATCCAACTCTGGTCTGCCTACAAATCTCAGTCTTGGTTCGGTTGAAGTGAACTTTGGTGTGGTTTGAATGCATATGTGAATGCCAAGCGGAGTGGAGATTGCTCCAAAACCAGGAAGTGGACTACATAATAATTATATTTGTTCTCGTTTCTATTATGTTCATTTTGTTGTACAACTTTTTTCTCGTAATGACTAATCCCGAAATGTAGAAAAAAAAATAAAATCTTAGCCCAACCTTAAATACGCCCCAGAGTATTTAAGTGAAGATAAATAAGAGAAATGAAATACTTATTATAATTAATTTATTTTTTTATTATTGAAGGCTAAGCCATAAACAGATAACTACATTTAGCTAAAATCCACTGATTTAAAAGCCAAAAATGTTTTCTAAACCTGTATTTTATTATGTATAACTTGGGATTCCGCTGATATTTGGAGATGAATATGAAACATATCTGCAATACTTTGAAGAAATGCATCCGGTCACATTGCGTTTCTTCACATGCTGGCTTTTCCCAACTTTCTCAGCAGGATCTAATTTAACTGACATTTAGAGACCAGATGTACAATCGTGTAAGAAAACAAGCCAGATGAAGTCACAGACAGGACAGAATAAAAGTCTCAATAAAACCAGAGAGTTGCAAATCCATGTGCTGATTCCCACGGGCTGGTTTTGTTTTGTCTACCACCAAAAGGCCCGTTCTGCAGAAAGCAGCTGCAGATAAAGACCTGACCTAATTATGGTCTCAGACTGGAGTCTGTAAGGCTCAAGGAAGGGATTTTAGGTGGAATGACACTGACTCAAAGAAGAAAAGCAAACCCGACCATGAGAAAGTTTACAGCAGTTCATCATCCTCCTTCACAGCTCCAGAGTGTTACCCTGGAGGACATCGGATCTTACGCAGCCCCTACCGCAGCGTGGACTTCGACTCCACAGAGATCCAGAACACGGCCATCCAGGACCTGATCTGTGACCATTCACTGTTGGCCGGCTGGTACCGATTCCGGATCAACAACAAGCCGGCAGAGATGCCAACCAGCTGCATTGAGGTTGGAGAACAGAAGGCAATGCTGATGAGTCCAACAGAGGGCTTTAAGATGTGTAAACTCAAAAGTGTTGTATATTTCTGCATCTAAACTGTAAACAGGCTGAAGTTAGATTGTTTTTCCAGTCATACCAACAGAGGTGGGCACCACTAACTAAAAGGTTAGCTGTGATAAGCCTAAAGAACTAATCATAAACATTATTTCTGCTAATACTAAAACATTATGAAAACATCGTATTTAGCGAGAGCTAACGCTAAAGCGCTACACCAACATGGTTTTTATTAAGAGCTAATGCTGAAGCACTATACCAAGACAATATTTAGCAGAACTTAATGCTAAAGCGTTTCACCAACACGATATTTAGCTGAAGCTAACACGAAGGTGCTACATCAACATGACATTAATCAAAAACTATTGCTAAATGCTACACCAAGACAATATTTAGCAGAACTTAAAGCTAAAGTGATACACCAACATGGTATTTAGTAGAAGCTAAAGCCTCTCTCCTCAGACCGACCTCTAAATGTCAGAGGTCAGAGGAAACCACTTGCAGGTTATCCTGTGAGTGGTTTCCTCACAGGATAACCTGCCTGTTTCCACCCAGGTGCAAATATGGAAGCATAAATCTACCAACATGAATTAGGAAGAAAATCAAGAACGCATTTTAAAAGTTTACCAAGCTATAAACTAACATAGTAGGAATATTCAGTGAAATAGGGCTTTTGCACAAGTCTTGTCAAAGTCCAACTTCACTGTAGAAGGGGGGCTTGTTCCGTCAAATGAACTTTCTCATGGTGCTTATTAAAACCAGCAAACTGGTTTAATAAGCACCTTCAGCCCAGCTGCAGGGAAATTCAAACTCCTCTTGTAGATAATGACTGGTTCTCGATTCTCCACCTGCAGATGAACCACTGTGGTACCCAGGCTCCAATCTGGCTGTCGCTGAGGGACACCTCTCTGCCGCGACCCGGCCAGGTCCGCCAGCTCTCCGCCTGCGCCACATGGCAGTTCTTCCATGGCAGCGCCAAAGACTGCTGCCTTTTCCGCATCCCCATCACGGTGAGGAACTGCGGCGACTTCCTGGTCTACTACCTGCAGCCGACGCAGGGCTGCATGGGATACTGCGCTAAAGGTGAACACCAGGAAGTCTCTGTTTTCTTAAAGATGGCCTATCATGCTTCTTTGACCTGGTTAGGGTAGGTCCACATTTTCTTGCACAAAATTATTCTTAGATAATGAGATTTTACTCTGGTCAGTTCTGCCTTCTGTCAGAATGAGCTGCTTTAGGGCCTCTGTCACTTTAAATCCAACTAAGTTGCTGCTGGTCACGCACTCAAAACTTAATGCTTACACTCACATGTGAAAATGGTTGCAATTATATGATACTTCATCTTTGTACAGCATTAGTAGAGCCTCCTGCTCAAACAGTAAGAATGCAGCAAATGGTTTCTGAAAGGTAAGTCAACAACAAAATACTTTTATTTTCCAGTAGCCATTGTACAACAGTAAAACCAGCTGCAACTAAGCTTAGATTACTCGGTAATGGGCTGGCCTATGCTGGGGTTGCTAGGTAACATTTAAAAAACATTAGCGTATTGCCAAAAAACGCCATTGTGTGTGTGTTGTGTGTGTGTGTGTGTGTGTGTGTGTGTGGTGTGTGTGTGTGTGTGTGTGTGTGTGTGTGTGTGTGTGTGTGTGTGTGTTTTAAAAGCTTGGACCTTTTTTTAAAAGCAGTTGAAACCCAAATGTAAGGTCAAAAGTGTGCAAACTGGGAATTTTGTATGATATGTCTCATTTGACTATGGTGATAACAACATATCTGGTTAACCTCATGTTTCAGTTGCTGCAGAATCAGGATCCAGAGTCTGTTTACCAGGAGAAGTGGAAGTTAATGGACAATGCAAAGGTAGGACTTAAGGGAAATTAAAGGAAATCATTTATATTTTTCCAAAATACCCTAAAATGTGTACATCTGTATCCAGTTTTGGTTCCGTCTTTGCCTTCCCGGCCGGTGATCACCCCAGAGCCCATCGGACACAGCGTCCACCTCCGGTGCTCCTTCGTTCCGCCGCCCTGGAGCCAGACACTGGGCTTCCAGGTGGTTTGGGCCCGACACATCGGCCACAAGATGAAGGCCGAGATCAGGCAGGAATCAACGCTGAAGCCCTTCTCTCTGGTGGAGATGGACGGCGTCCACTTCAGGCTGGGAGAGACGGTAATTCCCAACAGATTGTACTGGGATTACTGGAGGTAGGGGAGCACATGTGGAAGGCTTCAGCATGAGATATGGATCACACTAACTTATTTTAACATTTTTTGACCAGTCTCAAAAAAAGAGCAAGCAGGGAATGTCTCTCAGATTGAGTTAGGAGAGAGCAAGTGTAAGGAGGGGAAGTTAAATGAAAAGCAGGTTGGGAAAGCCTTGATCCACATGGGTTTCCTTCACAGTGGATTCCAGGGAAGCTCTTTGAAACACACAGATGGTGCAGAACACTTCTGGGTGTGGACGAACTTTAGAAAACATCGAACAAGCAGAATAGTAGAACCGGATATGGAATAAAAATAGCTGAAGGAACAGGAAATGAAGACACCTGTAATGTTTACAGCTTCCAGTGAGTGAATCCAGAAGCACTAGTGAGGGAAACACAGACACCAGGAACAGAGTCCAAACCGATGGAGGAGAGGGATTTTATGGCCTGATGGGTTTTTTTCAGGTAGAACCCCAGCTGCTGATGTTGTTTAACAAGACATGAGAAAAAAAACTAGAGGATTTGTTTGAAATCAGCAGAACCATTACACCTTTAGAGAACTGAATACACAAGAGAGACAAAAAGCAAAATATAAAACAAAAAAGAATAGAAAAAAGCAGCAAAGGACGAGTAAAAGAGAGCAAAAGAAAGAGCAAGAAAATTTAAAGAAATAAGAGCAAAAGAAATTGAGAGAGCAAAAATAGCAAAAAGAGTAAAAGAAAAAGAGAGCAAAACAATGAATGAAAGAGAGAAAGAGCAAAGGAAAAAAAGAAAACAGCAAAAGGAAGAGCAAAATGAGTGAAAGAAAAGAGAAACAAGTAAAAAAGAACAAAAGAAGGAAAGAGTGAAAGAGCAGAAGAAATGAAGTGAAAGAAAAAGAGTGAAAGAAAAAATAAAGCAAAAATGAAAGAAATAAGGAAATAAAAAACTGAAAAGGAAAAAGCGAGATAAAACAAGAGGATTTGGAAAGAAAGGTACAGAAATTAGAGCACATAAGAAGAAAAGGGGCAGGGAAAAGAGAACAAATTTGCACAAGCATGAAAAAAGGGTATAAAAGAAAATGGAGTAAAATTATGTTTTAAAATGAAACAATGAGAAAATTAACTTAAATTAAAAAATGGAGGGAATGAAAAATCAGTAAAAGAATAAAAAAGCAAATCTAGTTGTTTTTTGCAGATTCCTTTCATCTGTTGCTCTGACTTCCTTTTCTACCAATTTTATTTGAAGCAGTTTAAACAGATCTGTAGGACAGGACCATTAGCCTTGTTTTAAAACCTTAAAACAAGGCTTGTTTCTTGTAAAACTCAATCTGAGCAGAAAGGATGAAGCAGGTCGTTACACATACATCTTCCAGCTGGACTCGGCTCAAAGCAGCTTTGACTAGACCTGATGGTCAGTTTCCTGTTTCCAACATTCACTGTCACTGATTTTCAAGCATCCAGTTTTCATTTCCTGGAGGAATGTTTCAGTACCAAGTTTTCAGCGTTTGTCCTATTTCACCTACAAATCTTTTTTCTTTGCAGTTCTCATGTAGTGTGTCGATTTTCAAAGTTGGCTCCAACCACACCAGATCCTCTGCAAAGGAAAGTGAAAGTTTCTATGCTGGATTAAAGGTAAACTCAGCTTTTCCCTTGTTCTTAATGATTAAACCAACTGTTCTCCAGCAGCTAAACTTTTTACTTTTGCTCAGTTTTCTCCAGACTCTCTTCACATAGCAGAGAACAGCATGGAGCATGAAGTGATCGTCCACAGCACAGTCCCCATTCCCTGCTTTAGCTCCAACCTTGGCCACCAGTGTGGGGTCCCTCTGGCTTTGAGTGTCCACAATCCAGGTCAGGTCTGCTAGAAAACTATTTTTACATCAACTAAAACAAAGCTGAGGAAAGCAAAGGATACAAAATCCAAATTCTGGCTGTGAATAAAAGTTCCTGCAGTTCACACCGAACCAAATATATCCCTTAATATGGTTTTAATTGGATGAGCTCTGTTTTAAATAACCACCAAAGCAGAGATCACAATGACAATGATAGTAAATAATACATGTGAACAAAATACTCCTTGGTACTTGTTTTTGTGTTATTTCAACGATCCTGTAAATCATCACGAGAGTCTGCTGAGAAGCTGTGATTACAGTTCAGTAGACATCCGTCTGCTAATGCTAACTCAACGCAGTGTTGACATCCACAGAGAGCCTGAGGCATGAGGTCCCCAATGTGGTGTTGTCGGCCTGCCAGATGGAAATCCAGCCAAAATCCTGCAGGGACAACAGCTGTGGCAGTGCAACATTTGTCCTCACCGCTGTGACGGATTTCACACGTGACGGAAATCGACTGAGTCTGGTCTCTGTTTTACCTGGACCTGGTGCTCCGAGACTCTGGAGGAGCTATACCCCAACATCTCTGAAGGTGAACTTATGTGACGATGTCCTGCTGGGGCCTCTTTAGTTCAGAGTTTATTTGTTCTCTCAGTGTTTCCTCACCAGGTACTCTGCTTCTTCATGATATTAAAAAATATGGTGAAGTCGGTGTCGCCTCCCGTTGTCGTATAAAGGTGGCGCTCCAGTGACTTGGAGTAGACCGTGCCTCGATCGTCCGAGACATAAATTGTACCAAAACCTGTATCTCCAGGCTCGTCAACGTGCATGAAGACCATATCGTCATTTGCTGCCATGATGGAGTAGAACTGCTCGTGGCCGACCGGAGGGAGCTGAGCCATGTTCCAGTTCTCACCCTGGTCCACGGACACGTGGATCACCCTCATAGTGCCCTTTCCTGTCATCTCATTATTTCCATTGACTTCAATAAATTGCAGGCATGGTTGATGAGTTTGTGGCCTCCCATGCTGCAAGGATTAAATCGCTCAAAGGAGATAGTGACAGTATGGTGATTTTATAAACTTTTAAGGACAATGATGCATGTTCAGGGAAGGTTCTCCAACAGCACAGCCACATCTTCATACTGGTGTCAGTTTTTCAAATAGTCATTCATTAATGTTTTCAAAAGAAGAGAGTGGAGGTTTTCATGTTATAGGAAGGATAAGGAAACTTTTTTTCAGTCTGAAACCATCATTGAAGGATTGACAATAAATTTACTGAAATCATCTGCTTTCCTCCAGGTCATGATTCAAGACATTCCCACATCTATGTGTTACTCTTTGACTGATCCACATGTCATCACACTTGATCGCAGGTAATTAATACCTCAAAAGAGGTTCTAGAAACAGATCAACCGTATTAAATGTATGTCCCTGTCTTAAATCTCCTACCTCCAGGCGTTATGAGAACCACCAGACTGGCACCTTCCTTCTGTACCAAAGTCTTGCCAGGAGGTTTCAGGTCCATTCTCGCCAGTGGGACTGTGGCAGCAGACACTACTCAGTTGCCTGCAATTGTGGAGTGGCTGTGCAAGAGGGGAATGACATAGCAATCATTGACATGTGCAATGGTCAGCTTCAAGAGACCCGACCTCAGCTTATTGTAAAGAACATTGGTGAGGAGGAGAGTCAGGTCAGGATCCTGGAGTCCCATCAGGGAAAGAAGGTCACCGTAGGTATCTGGACATTTTACCACTGTGTTTTTGCTTCTTTTGTGCTTGCATGATGGATGTTTTCTTTAGTTGAATCCATATTAACTTTGTGTTGGCTATGACTCTTCTGTCATAGTTGATGTTTCCCTCTGGGGCATTTGTCAGGGCAGATGTAAGCGACTGGGGGATGAGCTTGTCTGTCCGAGCTCCAAGTGTCGACTTCAGCAACACTCAAGGATTGTGTGGGACCTTTGACCACAACAGCAACAATGACTTTCATGGTTCCAATGGTGGTTTTTATGGTCCTGATGACTTGGACCGCTTCATTGAGGACTGGAGGTCAGCAATTTAAGCTTACAATCTTTTTTCTTGACTCTGATGTGCCTCTAAAGCCATTTGATATAATGGTTTTAATTTCTTTTGTGTTAGGATAGCTCCTGGTGAGAGTTTATTTGACAATACACCGCCTCTGATCGTGCAAAAAGCCAGACGTCCCTTCTGTCAATGCCACAGAGAGTTTACCCCATCTCAACAGTATAGCAGAGGGATGGTGCACAGTCCTTTATCTTACTCTGACTGCTCTGCATACAACAATGTGGATTACACATCTGTTTTTCCTTTCATGGATACAACAAAAGAATACATCAAGAGTCCCAAAAGAGAGGAGCGCATCCTGGAAGTGTCTGCTTTGAGTAGTCATCCTCCTGAGGGAAGGCACCCATGGATTAATGTACAGAGAAGTCAACATGGAGATGATTTTGAACTGGATGGCAAGTTGAGAGAAGATCTGCTGCTTTCACCACACAGGCCAAAGAGACAGACTTCCTTTGAATTTCAGCCCATCTTTGCTGCTCAGAGCCTGAGCCAAACAGATTTGGAAAGTTTTGCCTACTTTTTTCCTGAAGATCATCTGGCAGAAGCTAGACCAAAGGTTCAACCCCAGTGGCCCACACCAACTGGACTGACCTCAGCCAAAGCCCTGGAGGTTTGCCAGATGGCCTTGGTCAACTCCACCGTTGGCGTCATGTGTGGAGGCCTGCTGGGACGCCATCTTGATGAAGCAGTAACTCTCTGTATGATGGACCTGCAGCTAAAGGATGACCTGGGTTGGGATGAAGCTCTTCTGCCGTTTCTGGAAAATGAGTGTGAGAAACAGCTGCTGGACAACCGCACCCATCGATCCATGGAGGTTCATACCTCACCAGGTGTTTCAGGGGACGTGGTGATGGCACTGCGCTGCCCGAACTTGTGCAACGGAAATGGAGAGTGTACCGAGTGGGGATGCCAATGTTATCCAAGTTACAGCAACCATGACTGCAGCCTTTCCATTAGTAAGTCTCGGTGGATTGTCCTTGCAAATTTTCTTGTGTGTGTAAATTATGTCAATGATGGAAAAAACCCTGAAAAGTGCTGATTTTAGGAAATATCTCATGTCTTCTGATAGGCCAGCCTATTGAGATAAGCGATTTGGAAAACGGTGGACTATGTGACATCCGAACCTTTGACTGTCGCAGCGTTCGAGTGTTTGGCCTCGGCTTCATCAACTCTGCTGAGCTCAGCTGCCTCACCACAAGACTAAAGGTGACCCAGAGCGACGTTGCATGTTGAGCCAACAGCCGTCAACACAGGAGCATTGTTGCTCATCTTTCTGAGCTTCCTCTACAGTTCATGAACAACGGTTGGGTCCCAGAGGAGCAGCAGAAGACAAAGGCAACTTTTCTCAGCTCCAAGGCTTTAGACTGTGCTGTTCCATCACTGAGCAGTGCAGCTATCAGTACAGAGGACTTCATGATGGACGACAAGCCATATGCAAGATGGGACATTAAGGCATTACATTTACCTGTAGCTTTTTTTGTTTTCCTTCCTTCAAAAATAGATTTATATAGGCCTTTTTTGGATTCCAGGTGACCAATGATGGGTTCCAGTTCAGCCAGGCAAAGATGCTGACAATTTATGACGGTGTTTGCCAGGTCTGTGAGGCATCGCACTCAGGACTCTGTAAGTTAAAGGTAACTTATTTACCAAAAGGAGCAATGTTTTTCACCTACAGTTCATAGAGGGTAGGCGTTGGTGACTAAAGGTGCATCAGGGTTGTAATATTGGTGGGTCAGTTTCAACTGGCCATCCAAGTCAAGACCTTTCAGTTGATCACTACTCGTGATGGACTGGTTATGGAGGATCACATGATGAAAGGATAATCTGAAAGGGACTGATAATTTGTCTGAAGAAATACAGTACTATTTCTATGCAACTTCTGTATTCCAGAGGTCAGGCAGTGATCAGTCCAGGGTGTGGTGCTGATGAAACTGACCTTAGAACTCCAAAAATTTGGTAAATCCAGGCTAACTCATGATTTAATAGTACTTTCTTCATAAACAACCCTGCTGCTGTGGAGGGTTTTTCACTTCTAAAACAATCCATTTAACAGCTGAATGTTGAATTTACTGCAGTTATCTTTGTCCCATTGTTAAGGACACACTGATTGCAGTTTTGTGGATGATCAGAGATCTTTAAAAAGCAGATTGCGATTTACAGATTACAAAAATACCAAAATTAATTAATTTATTGGTGTATCTCAACCAAAGCGATTTAGTTTGACGATTTCAAATATGAAATGTACAGTTATGCAGTTGCCTTGCACCCAGGTCTTGAATTCAAATCCCAACCTGGGGTCTTTCTGCATGTTTGGTGAATTTGTCTCTAACTTGTCCTTGTTTTTGTTTCTGTGATGGACTAGTGACCTGAACAGTGACCTGTCCATGGTGTACTGTCACCCTCCAAAACACATTCTTTTCTGTCAGTAACTGTGGCAGAAAAGAAAAAAACAAAACTACAAGGGAAAAACACTTTATCATCGCTGTAGATAAAATGGAGGTTAAAATTGCTCCCAGATGGAAAATCAACTGGAATTCCTCCGTTATGGACTGGAAATTGTTTTTTATTAAAATCAATTATACACAGTGAAAATGCTACAACTGTGTTTAATCTGAGTTTCCAGTTGTCTGCAGCAGTATCTTATTTCCAACTTCAGTTACAGTAACTGTGCAAAGTCTAACTGTTGCTCTCAACAGGTATTTAACTGAGAAGTTGTTGCTGCTGCGATTATTGTGAGGATTTCAGAACAAGGAGTTTTATGCGAATCAGAAGGTGTTAAGTGGTAGTTTGTTCACGCCTTAGGTCTGATTGAAAGCAGAGACAGTTGTTCAACAGCTGGCTTATTTAAATGGGCTGAAGGGGTCTCTCTGTTACTGGAAACACTGTTTTACTGGATTGCAATGAGTTAAAACACAAACAGCTGCAGACATGCATTAAAAAGGTTTGAAGAGGCTGGGATTAATTAAACAGCTCATGAAGTGTAAATAGAGTCCACTTCCTACAACTAATGCGGAATCCCATTAAAACTGTTTTTGTTTCTTTGTGTGTCATGGTCCTAGGAGAAGACGTGCAACATAGACGGGATGTGTTTTGCAGCCGGAAGCGTCAACCCCAGCAGCCCCTGCCTCGTGTGTCACCCCGACACCTCCAAATTCACCTGGTCTGTAAACCAAGGTATAAACATTTCCTTGCAGCTGATGCAAGGTGAGGAAGTAGGAAAAACTGCATTGAAGTGAGTGAATTAGCAGGATTCCTTCTGGCTGCTGCCACGGTAGGAGTCCAGCTGGGATCCTGTTTGTCTCCATTAGCAGATCAAAGGAGTCTCCCCAGCATGTTCTGACCCGTCGTTTAACCACTCCTGGATGAGGAGTGGGGGTAAATCACATGTTTTATCCACAAAGCAGCACAGAGGGACTATCATCCTGAAGTAGTGAGGCTACCCTGCAGTAAATGTCCAACTAAATCAAGAGTAAGACCAGTAATTAGCCTCAGAACTGGATTAAAATGGAAAGCAACAGGAATAAAGTACTTCAACATGACTCATTAAGGTCCCAACAAATCAAATACAGTACAACAATTGGCCTTTTCACAGAGCTTAGCATGAGATCAACACCAAACTACAGTCCATCAGAGTGATTGTTGTCTTGGTTGGGTTCAGTTTCTTCATTCTGTTGGTACCAAATGACAATGTTTGACATATTCTATAAAGGGCAACCAGGTCCTTGTGAAATTTTTATGCCAATTGAATCTCTTGTATCTCAATTTTCCCAACTAACATTAAACGCATTACACAGTTGTTAAAAGAAGCCGGTTTGTCTGATTTCCATTGAATAACAGTAAACCTTGAAGTCACGAGAAATCCCTTTCAATTGGAACGAAACAATTACTTGTTGGGGTGGTACACCAAAGATGGGGACAGAATTCACACAAGTAGGAGATTCCTAGAACACACTGCACATGTAGTTAAAATAATTTTGGCAAGTTTGAACATGCTTGTTTACAATGATTCATCCAGGACGGGCCTGGTCGTAAAGAGCCTCACTGAGCACAGGAAGCTTCTGTCATCAAATCTTTCTAGTTGGAGAACAGTAAATGAGAAGGTGGGGATAACCAGAAGTGTTGCTTTGATATACAACTGGATAACGGTCAGGTCTCCGTCTGTTTTCCAGTAAACAGGCCTCCATCTTTCCACCGACCTCAGAGCAGCCTGCGGACATTTGCTGGAGAGAATTTCGTCTTCCAGTTTGCGGCGTCTGACCCAGAGGGCTCGGCGATCCTGTTTCAGCTGGAGGACGGACCAGACGGGGCTGCGCTGTCTCCTGCTGGCCTCCTCATCTGGAGGGTCCCCTCGGTTCTCCTGAAGGATGAGGTTCAGCAGTCCTTTAGTTTCATGCTCTCTGATGAGTGCAACGTCCAGAGAACCTTCACGGTGCAGGTAAAGTTGAAGGAAGCAGCTGTATTAATGAAGTCAAGGCTTCGTCAACTCATTTTGAGTGTCACTCAGGTTGATGTGGTGCCGTGCGGTTGCCTGAACGGAGGGACCTGCGTGACAGATGTCAGTTTTCCCGCCGGCAGTGGGAAGTACCTTTGTGTTTGTCCTGAGGGTAAACAGGGCGAGGTCTGTGGCGAAGACGTGGATCAGTGTTTGTCGTCTCCATGTTCAGCTGGCAGGTGCATCAGCATCACCAGCGGCTACAGATGTGAATGTCCTGCTGGACTGAGAGGTAAGAACGGACTCAAGACATGATCCAGGGACGTCTCTGCAGTCGCTTCATCATGTTGCCTTTCCCAGGTCTAACATGCCTAGAGGACATCAATGAGTGTGAGAGGAATCCATGTTTTCCTGGAGTCCAGTGCATCAACAGCATCGGCTCCTTCAGCTGTGGTCTATGCCCTAAAGGCATGCTGGGAAATGGAACGACTTGTACAGGTAAGCGGAAGCTTCAAACAGGGTGAAACAGGGGGTGGTCAGTTATTTCTTGTTAGGAACTACAAAGGCCCAACATGTTGGCATACATAAGGGTTAAACATTTGGCCCAAACAATGATGAATCTCAACCTCCCAAATAGTTGCAAAGCTAATCATAATACCCTGTGGTTCATGTTGGTGATACAAATACACAATAAATGCCATTCCAAGGTTCTACACAAGACAATTATATAATCAATACAATCTATCCTAATCCAAATTACAATAGATTAAGCTGATAAAAATTATCTGTAAGAAAGCAAATAAAAACCACTTCCTTTCTTTTGATGAGGTGTAAAGTAGACCACTTCAGAGTTTCCTCCATCTTCCTTCATGCCTTCACGTAAAGTTGATTTACCTCAAAGTTTTCTTGAACTGTAGCTGACCTGCAGTGTCTCTGTTTCTCTAGACCAGGTTGGGAGCAGAGGAAACTGCTACCTGCCTGCCATGGTTTTATGTCTCCCGAAATCAAATTTTGAAATAGAATCTGTGCAGAATGATAAACACAGAGTCGTCCCTTTATGCACACAGCAGCGTTGAGCTTATCCAATAAAGCTGTTCAAAGGTTGTGGAACCACATAAAACTATCTCAGTTCACTGATTTCTTTACTAAATTAATTGTATTTGATCATCTAGACTGTGATGTTGGTTTACGCTTCTCTTTTCCTGAATTTATTTGCATTGAGGGAAAAACTTGGAGTCTGGTCTTTTGAGAGGAAACTTGAGGTACATAAATGGAGCGCAGCAGAGTCTCTGAACAGCCCTCAGCAGGGATACGGTGCTTGTAGTGAATGGAAAGCAGATGTCTGATTGTAGCAGATGCTCTGCTCACTTGCATCCAGCTAACCTTAGTCTCTCTGTCGTCACATGTAGAGTGTCCTCATTCTTTTTTTCTGCTTCTGCATTTTAAATCTCCAAAAAATACTCTATTATCAGAACCAAAAATCCAAAAAACAGATTCAATGCACATTTTGGGTAATGCACAGCAGGTGTTACCAAACAAAATCAATCATTAGGTTTAGGGAACGATTATTTTTTCACAAATGAGCAGGTTGGTTTTGATAGAAAGAATATTCCAACTTCTGCAGGCATGCAACCAAAACAATCCTTCACTTCTTATGGTTTCTAGTAGAAAAACTGCCCAAAAACAAACCACAAAAAATATATTATGACTTGGACACTTTGGTTTGACTTTCTTGTTCTATTTTAATGCCAAAGATTTGCAACTTTAGACAGCAGATGAGCTTGAATATTGTCTGATTGTATGCATGTCTTGCCTTTGAAAATCAGAACTACCCCAAAAAAGCACAGTAAGACTGCAAATTCCCAAGCAGCCTTGTAAAAATGGGGTAATAAGAAAGTTAGTTTTTCCAGGATATTAACCAATTAGTGTAACATAAAGAAACATTCTGACACATGCTGAAAATGGACTCGGTTAGCGGCCAGAAGATTTGGCAGTGGTAAGGCAGGATAAATCAGATTTATGAGTTTGACTTGCTGCCTTGTCTAAAAGCTGTCGTCATTAATCAAATTCACTTACGACTCTAGATGTGTTAATAAGCCACATGTTGAGACTTTTAAACAAACTTCTCTCTCTCTAAAGATCTGACCTATTAAAAACTTTCTTGTGTCTCAAATCATCTTATTGCACCATTACTGCAAACTGTCTACAGCAAGCATTACATAAAAAACGTCTTTTGAAGTTATCAAGGTGAATTTCTTGTTTTCCCCCCAAGCAGCAGTCTTTAGACCGGATGCCATCATCCCAACACCTTTTCCTCTTACAACTGTTTACAAGATACCAGATGTTCTGCTGCGAGTCCCAACAAAGACAGACCCTTTCCACAGAGCCTCCACCTCTTTGAAGCCAGAGGTGGGCAAAGAGACGTCAAGAACTGGGACCAAAGCAGAGTCCACCTCTTTGAGGAATATCCCAGGAATTACCCCCAACTTAAAGGTCAGGATGACGGAAACCAACAAGAGTGTGGCAGCAGATTCTTCCCAACACATAGGTGGTCAGCCAAGAAAACCTCAAAGAGGTCCTTCAGTTTCATCCAAGCCCATCAGCAACACTTTTGAGGACAACTCAGACAGTACAGCCATGAAAGAGACACTGGACCAGACAACAGTAAAGAAGGAAGTCGGGAATACTTCCAATAAAACATCAGAATCAAGTAAGTGGAAAAATAAAATCTGTTTACATATCAAGAAGCTCTTTAATATTTCATAGTTTATACGATGGAGGAAGAATATATTCATGAAACCCTTAAGGCACAAGTGTCAAACTCCAGTCCTCCTGCAACTTTTAGATGAGCCTCTGCTGCACTAAACCTGAATAGAATAATTAGGTCATTAGCAAGACTCTGGAGGACTGATCTACACAAGGAGGAGGTAATTAAGCCATTTCATTCCAGTGTTTTGTACCTTTGGCACAACTAAAAAATGCAGGACAACAGAGGACTGGAGTTTGACATCTGTGCCTTAAGGCAAGAAAATGATCTAGTAACAGGTACCTAATAAAGTGGCGAATGAATGTACGTCATCAAGCACCATGTGATTCAGATGTTGTCCAGAGAAAACAGTTATCTCTAAACGTTGCTGAAGGACACGATCAGGTGATAAGGCAGTCTTTCTCCTGACCACAGGTCCGGTTCGGTCTGTCCCCGTCTCAGCAACATGTGCCAGCAGGCCGTGCTTCCCTGGAGTCCAATGCATCAACCGCAGGCCTCCACACGTTGGCTACGTCTGTGGTCGCTGCCCCCCTGGACTTCACGGCAATGGTCGCGTCTGCACGAAGACCCCCAAGGAAGGTATGGGATTTATTTACCTCAAGTTCCCAAACTAATCTGTAAATTTTAGGAATTTTTAATAATAAATTTACAATTTACCCCTTTGACTGTTCTGTGCATGTTTGAAATTATTTAGGAATCTGAATCCATTAAGAAGTTATGTGCTGCTTCTGAAGTCTTTTGTATTGTCTGTTTTTCCTAATGTTCTCTGTTTTCTTTCATTTAAAAAATGTCATTTATTGCAGCGCATAAATCAGTGTGAGTGGTTAGAGACTGCCTTAATGTACTAACCACCCGGCCACAAAGTTTCAACAGCAGATTGCTTAATGCTGTTGCTCTTTAGGGAGACCAGGGGACTCTGAGCAGACAGTCTGATTCCAGCTTTAATCCCTTTACTGTGGATCTTGTTCATCTGGAAAGTCTCAAAGCAGCTTTGGGTGTTTTTGCAGATGCCTCAAACCTCTAACAAGGCATAAATCGCCTGAATAGTTGTTTTTATTGTATTTGTGGCGACACTGATTAAGTACAAACCCTGCTTTGGAAACATTCTCAGTTTTATGGCAGAATGGATAAAAGGCCTGATCCCTCAACTTTTTGATGCAAATCTTTGACAATTATGAACAAAGCAAGTTTGATTGTATTTATGGTACTTTAACTTCAAAAGCACAAGGAGAGAGGAAGAAATCCAGGGAGAATATTTGCGGAAAGGCATTGATTTGACCTCCTGTCTTTCCTCAGCATCCAAGGTCCTCCCTCAGCAGCAGACGTTTGGTAAATCCAGCCGATATTTGCATGTAAGCAAAGCCAAACCTTCCCAACTTCACCTCCACCTGCCAAGCTTCCCATCCAGGCAATCCATCAGGCATCCACCTTTATCAGGATCCACACAAGACAATCCACCACATCAGGATTTATCATCACAGAGAGGCGGTGGAACAGGGAGGAGGGAAGCAGTCTCCTCTTCCTCCAGAGATGCTCCAAGGACATCGTCCAATGCTTTATTCACTCCCCACTCCACTCATGAGGTTGCCATCTCCAGATCCTCACCAGGACATTCATCAGGTCAGGAACTGCAACCTTTAGAGAGTCGGGTCCCAAGGTGAGTTGAAATATTTTCTAAAAGATCAGCTAATGTGAGTCTGAGTTTTAAACTCAACAACATGGTCCTTAGACGACCCAGAAGTCCGAGCAAGCTACAGCCCTTAAAGTGACGCCACCACAGGGACTTCAGCCACAGCTCAAGTCCTGGACGCCTCCAAAGCCTGCGCTCCCTCTCACCGCCGCCCTCACAGCTCTGTCCTACACTCTGTCCGAATCAGAGTTCTCCGCAGATGGAGACGAACTTGAACCCCTACCCGAGGATCCACAAGCACCCCCAGCACCAACTCCTACACCTCTTGTCCAGGGAGTCTCCAGCTTCACACCACATAAATCTACATCCAATGACCTCAAAATAAGGACAGCCAACAGTCATGTGACGGCCTGCTCCAGTACGCCTTGCTTCCCTGGGGTCCAGTGTGAGCCGGCAGTGGGTGGGGGTTTCCGCTGTGGGAGGTGCCCTGCAGGATACATCGGAGATGGACACGCATGTCGGGGTAAGGCTAAACCCAAGAGAGCAAATGTTCTTTTTCAAATTGATGAACCCCAAGTTTAAATTTTCTGAAACTTGTTGATAAGATGAAAATATGATGAAAATTGAAAAAAAGTTTCAATTTTCATAATACTGTTCTGGAATAAATGGCTGACCTAAAGTTCTCCTTACAGCTTAATGCAGTTCAATGCAGAGTCAAAAGTCATAATTACCTTCTCAGTGGCGCCCCCTGTTGGTTTTTAAGCTGTATGCAGGCACATGTGTGGCAGAAACATGGAGTGTGCTGTACCCAACACATGCCGCTGCAAACCAGGCTATACAGGCTCAAACTGCCAGACAGGTAGATGAAAACCATTTTATTTTTGCCCAGATCTAAATTTTGTTTTAATTATTGAATTTTTAAAATGTTTTTCTTCAGCAATTTGTGATCCGGAGTGTGTGAACGACGGGGTTTGCATTGCTCCAAGTGTGTGTCAGTGTCCTGGAGGTTTCCATGGAGAGATTTGTGAAGAAGGTGAACGTAGCCCATCAATGCATCTTTAAAATGATGCAAGGTGCTTTTATTATTATTAAATGTGTGAGAGCTTCCTGTCTGTGCAGCTCTGTGCAGGTTTCCATGTGAAAATGGAGGCAGCTGTGTGGGGCTGCAGACCTGTTCCTGTCCGTATGGGTTTGTTGGTCCCCGATGTGAAACCAGTGAGTTCATAAAGTTTTCACAAAGATTTTTATTAGTGGTTTGGTAACTATTAAGATTTAATGTCATCCAGTTTGTTTCTCTGAGTCAATATCAAATTAAAGATCTTTTTTACTCTTCAGAATTTATCAACTTCTCTACCTCAAAATGTTCAGCTTTTGTTTTATTTCATTTGTAATTAATGTCTCGTCTGAATTGTTTAAATGGGAAAATCACATTTTTCCCATTTAGTTTTTCTCATAAAACTTTGATGTACGTTCATTCAAAAACAAAACTGAGTTAAAAAACAAATTTTCACCATTTTAGAACCAACAAAATGATTTGGAGTTAACATTAGCAGTTAGCACAGCTAGCAAAACAAAAACAACAGTCTCTTTGTGAGAATGTAGATCCTTACCTCAAAAGTCTGCAGACGTTTTCTAATCTGGTATTGAGGGCTCCTGGACAATATGGATAAAGAAAAAAAAAGTAAGAATATGGAAAATATTTTTATTTTTAGAAATAATTCTTTAGCCCACTGTCTAATCCTTGATTTAGAGTATAAGAAACCACATTATGTGGTCTGCTTATCTGTCATCACATCCTCGATGAGAAGTTGACGAAGCAGCTCAGCTGACTGAGCACCATGTGAAACTGAAAGAGCTTACAGTGTGTTTATATGTCAAAACAGAAACGCATTTTGCATCTAAAACTGGACTCAGTTTGGACCATTTATTGTTCCCGTTCTGGTATGGCCCCACCATCTTTATTTCTGTATCAATTGGCTCCACTTAAGGATGACCAGAAGTGTCCTCTGGTGGATGGAGGCCAAACTACAACACTAAAAGAAGTTCTAATCAGACATTAATTGATTAGAACTAATTTTGATCTAATAAGCCATTATTTGCTTCCCCTAATCCAAAACTCAGACCTGAATCTGGTCTGATGATATTATGATGTTTTTACCGCAGTGGTCTGCAGCCGTCACTGCCACAACGGAGGCCAGTGTGTGACCCCAGATAAGTGTAGGTGTCCTCCAGAGTGGACCGGACCGTCCTGTGAGACAGGTGAGTCCCTGATGTCTTAGGGTGGGAACCATCCAGCAGGTAACCCGTCTGTGTTCTCTAGCTCTATGTTCGCCCGTCTGTCTGAACGGGGGAACTTGTTCTCGTCCGAACGCCTGCGTGTGTCCCCGCGGTTTCTACGGAGCGCAGTGTCAGAACGGTAAATATGAACCTAACTAAATATATAAACCTAATCCCGTTCTGCACCCTCAGCTGGATGTTTTATAGTTTAATCTGAATCTATAATCATCTCTCAGCTGTCTGCAGTCCACCCTGTAAAAACGGCGGCGTGTGCAGGAGGAACAACCTCTGCTCCTGCCTGCAGGGATTCTCCGGGGAGCGCTGCGAGAAAAGTCCGTCTTTGCTCTTAAATTTCTCTTTAAATTCTCTAAAAACATGATTTCCACATTCGATTACCTGTCTCCTGTCCGCCAGGTGTGTGTGACCCCGTGTGCATGAATGGCGGTAGGTGTGTCGGCCCAGATGTGTGCGACTGTCCATCCGGCTGGCGAGGGAAGAGATGCGACAAACGTAAGAAAACACAGATGGAATCTCTGGAAATGCGACTAGAATCAGATTAAATTACCCGTTTCTTCTTCAGCACCAGAAGGTGATGATGTCATCACCTTCTGGTGCATGAAGGTTAGTTAAGCATTTGAATTGAATGGATGAACACGCTATGGTCTCATCGGTGTCCAAACTGTGGTGTGGGGGCCACTTGTGGCTACTGGAATTAATTTTTCGGCCTCCTGATTGAAATTTAAGAATAATACAAGTCCTGCCACTCCAATGAAAGCATTTGATGCTGAACTGATGATGAATTCTCCTGGCAGCCAGCTGCCTGCAGACGTGTCTTAACGGAGGGGAATGTGTCGGTCCAAACACCTGCTACTGTCCGCCAGGCTGGCAAGGATTTCTCTGTCAGATCCGTGAGTATCACCTGCTGCTGCTGCATGTGGGGAACGTCGGCGTTTCTCCGGTTCTGACTGAGTCTCAACCCGTTTTCACCCCCAGCTCGCTGCGAGACGCCATGTTTGTTCGGCAGCCGCTGCGTTCGACCAAATGTCTGTGCCTGCAGAGCCGGGTTCACCGGGGTGCGGTGTTCACAGAGGGTAAGGAGCAAAGCATGCTGGGAAACGCTTTAAAAAAGAAACAAAAATTAAGATTAATGATGAGTAAAACTGATTAAAGTGAAAAAGTTTGATATTTGTAACAAAAATAAAGCCTAATAATTAAATGAATCAAAATTAGATATGAAAATAGTACAATTTACTGAGCTGTTTGTATTTCTTGAATGATTTTCGACATGTTCTAATATTTTCTTCTCTGCTGGTGAGATTATTGATTTTTTTTGCGTTCATATATTTTACTTTAAAGTATATTTTTGTGTTTCAGCTCCCCGTCGCTCGTGGCTGAAGATCAGCAGATTACTGATCCAAACTCTCTGACTACTGTAGAAACCCACCATGTTCAGGTTCCTCCTCCATAATCTGACTTTCTCTATCAGTATTTATTTATTTGGATGTTTTATATTGTCACATATTCTCGATGTATATATCTTAATCACTTTGTAATCTGCTGCTTCCCATCAAATCTTTGTTAACTGGATGTTTTGTAGGAGAATAAAAAGTGTTTTATAGGCTTTTCTGATGGGATTGGTCTATTTCCTGGAGCTTCTGCTCATTTGAATGTTCAAATCAGTTCAAATATCCAATAATATGCTTAAAATGCTCCATATTTCAAGGAGTAGCTTATTCTAGAGTATTTGAACTAAAGCAAGAGAACTGTGGATTAGGCTAACCTTTCAAAATAAAGCTCATGCATTCTCTTTAAAATAAAAACATTAATTTGTAGCTCTGATCCAAAACATTCTTGATGAATGGAAGCTAAGCATAAGCTGAGATACTTTTCACAATAAAAGTCTTTGTTTTTTCATGGTTTAATTATTACAGAGGTTGTTCAGTGACTCCAAATTGGGTTTAAAGTCTAAAACTGATGCATTGTGGGTTTGAAATTAGGAATATTTGGAAAACACAAAAATTCAAGACATAATGAAGACACATCATGAAAATAGGGTGTTTCAGTAAAATCAGTAGTAGGGTGACAAGTAGTATATTTAGTTGTATTTTGAAGTATCACAATAGATTTTACAAATAATGACTTTAATACGTCATATTCAAATGATCAGATTTTGATCACTCTATCCATGTTTTACTCTCCTAAAATCTTTTTACAGCTTCGTATGGTAAAATATTGTGTCTTTATTCTACAAGCATTATGACTATTCTCGAAATTAAAAGAAAAATCCCAATCTGGCCTCAATACCTTGTCATAAAAAAAGCTTTATTTAGAGATATGGGGAGGTTTTTGTGGTTTTGAGGTACAATTATTACTAGGGAATTACCGCCCTCTAGTGGCGACAATACAAAACAACAAAAATATTAAATGATGTGATAAATTATCACTAAAACCAAAAACACTCACAAAAACATGGATGACACTTCACTGCAACATAATGTTACTTTTTATCATTGAATTCTGTTAAAATAAAGACAACAAAGCAATATTTGCTGGAAATCGACAACTTGAGTGTCAGTCCAGCAGCAGCAGCCCACATGAGGCAGATATTTATATCTGTCCCCAAAGATGGCTCTGGAGCGGACGGCGGAGGTCCGGCCCGGTCCCACCTGGACTGTTCACTCAGCAGGAGCTCAGAGCAGCCGGCCAAAGTTTGCCTGCAGCCCCTTGGATCCCGACAAACAAACACAAGCACACTGAGCGGGAGGACCTGGAGTGAGCTCCTGCTGTCTGATTGAAGGATGGACTGATCAAACAGCTGGAGAGAAATTTAAAACAACTGGACCGCAAAAAGGTTCTGTTTATCACAAAACAAGACGTCTGTGCACTGCAGCAACTGTGAAGCATGGTGGTGGTAGCATCATGCTGTTGGTTGGGTAGTTAAATAGTGAAAAAGAAAAAATGTTAAACTCTAACCGGCAATTATAAACTGTTTATAAAACCGAGCACAGCTGATTAGCACCGCAAACATAGCATCCAATAATTCCTTTTTTTTAATCAAGCCATCTCTACTGTGTATCTTAATCCCCTACTCCAACATCTTTCAGCTAGACTTTCTAGAAAGATTTAAAGTTGTGCAGCAAAAGCAAAGGCAAAAGAGGTGGATTAGCAGAGCTGATGATGTTACTGTGGAGCTGTTAGCATCTCATGACAGCTGTGAGTCAAAGCGATGATCTTCTATCAGAGGCTTCTTGAGATTCGTTGGAAGACTGACTGCTACTGGAGATCCTTCTCACATCGACAAAGATTCTCACATGGTATTTTTTTACATTTAATTTCCATTTGGGGACAAGAAAACAAATATTTTTTAATTTGATCATGTCAAGGTCACCTATCATGATGCTGCCACCACCATTGCATCCAAAAAATTAACGAAACTGGGATTTCATAGAACAAAACAAAAATCTGAAAAGTGTAGCATGCCTTTGCATTCAAACCCTCTGAGTTTTATCAAATTGTGTATGGAGACATCAATTTTTGACAGATTTATGTCTGGCCTTTGACTAGGCCATTGTAAGGCTACTTTGATGTAATTGTGGCAAGCATGGCTTATGTTTTTTTTTTAAAGAAGTGGACTTCATACTCTAATTGGGTGATTTCTAAGGCTGAAACTGGTTTTATTTTGAGGTATCAGAGTAGATGCATTCCACACTTACACAATGGAGTATTAGGGCCATTGCAAATAGAAAAAAGTAGCAAGTTTATGCCAAAAAACTTTTACAAATTTGATTAATATCAGAAATATAAAGAAAAAGATTTGAATGTTTTGAGTAAAAATTAGCAAGAGGAAAAAACCCTCAGATTTTGAGAATAATCTCAAAATTGTTTGAAATTTTTGAGTTTCAAAAATCACAATTTTTTTTGTTTTGAAAGTCAGAAATTTCCTAATTCTATTTTTTTGAATAATTTCTAAGTTTCATGAGATGGGAATTTGCAAGAAAAAAGCCCTGAAATCATTTTTTTGTTTCAAAAATTGCAAATATTTGACTTGAAACTCAAACATTTTTATGTTTTTTTAGTAAAATTTCTAAGTGTCAAAAGATGAAAAATTAAATTAATACATTTTCGTGTTTTTTTTCTACAAAATTTCTGATTTTTTTTCTTGCAAATTTTCAACTTTTCAAGTTCAAACATTACACAAAAATACTCTAAACATTTCTGAGATTAATCTAAACATTTCTGTGCTTTTTGGCATAAATGTGCTCCTCCATTTTCATTTTTTATGTCTAAAATGTCCCTTATAGGCCGTCGTACTGTCCAGACGTCATGAAATCCCAGTAGTTTGCAGGTTTGTAGTTGTGGGAAAAGTTGAACCAGCATGAAAACTGTTGAGTCTAATTTAGACTCCATCCTCCAGACCACAACAGGTGCCTCCCCTCCTCCTCCACCTGTGTCCCCCTTTCCGCGGCGCGCTGGCCGTGACCCAGAAAGCAGCCGTCATTCTGCAGTAATGGTATGCTGCCCGCTCGGTTCGGTCACCGGATCGGCGGCAGCTGCTGAGCCCCGTCCCACCCCCCGGGGGCTATTTTCACCCGCTGGATAAAGTGCCGCAGCTCGGCGGGATTCGGCGCAGATCAGCGGCAGGATGAAGTCCCGCACAGACGGCTGCGCCTCCGAGCTGGACACCGACACGGACAGCTCCGATGGGAAGTCCACGGGCGGCTGCAGTCCGTCCCGGGAGTCCGGGGAGAGACTGGAGGCGGAGGGCGGATGCCCCGTTACGGCGAGGCGGCGACGGCGGCGCAGGAGCGGCGTGGGCGGCGGCAGAGACGCGCGGCTGTCCGGCGTCAGCAAACAGCGGCAGGCGGCAAACGCGCGGGAGAGAGACAGGACGCACAGCGTGAACACGGCCTTCACCGCGCTGCGGACGCTCATCCCCACCGAGCCCGCGGACCGGAAGCTGTCCAAGATAGAGACGCTGCGCCTGGCCTCCAGCTACATCTCCCACCTGGCCAACGTGCTGCTGCTGGGGGAGGACTGCCGGGACGGGCAGCCCTGCCTCCGGTACCAGGACATGATCCTGCACGGCCCCGCGGCGCTCAGCGGCCCCCCCCTGCGGCCCATATGCACCTTCTGCCTCGGCAACCAGAGGAAACAGGTGGGGCGCCTTCTGGACCGTAGTGTCCGAGATACGGTGCGCCGATTTATCGGCCCGCCGATTCGGCCGATAATCTACTTCATCAAAGATCTAGAAATCAACCTCTACTAAAACATATTTTTACTCAAGTAAAACCAAAAGGTAGCCGTCCAAGAAATTGCTTCAGTAAAAAAGTATTTGGTAAAATGTCTATTCAAGTACTGACTAACTAATCAACTTATTCAATATTTAAAAATTACGTCAGCAGATGGACCAAAATATAAAATTAAGTATAAATTTTGTTATTTAAGCACAAAATTGATATTAATTCATATAAGAAGCTAACAATAACAAAATCAGACAGAAGAATTTTTTCCAAATCAGTTTCTTTCAATAAAAAAAACTTATGAAACTTTAACAAAAACTGCAGGTGTGTGTCACTGTTTGGTGATTTTATGGTTAAAACATGTTTTTCATTCATAGGGTAGAAAATATAGAAACTTTACACAAGAAAGAGTAGAAATACTTCATAATAAAATCACCCAACTAAAAATAAAAACTACAACATAGTAAAAATACTCATAAAAGTAAAATTTTAAAAAAGGTACAAAATTAAGTAGCTATTTACTATCCAAATGTGCCTGTCAGAGGTTTCAGACAAAAATAAACAAATATATATATAAATAAGTATGGGACAAAATTCTGAATCAGCAGGTCAGGTTTTTTAAAAGATCGGTAAAAACTTCAATCAGTGGACCTCTGGACTGACTATGACGCTCAGCGGGAAGAAAAATAATACATTATTTAAAAGTGTAAGTTGCTTTTAAAAATTTGTTTCAAAACTTACATATTACATTACAATTTGGTTTGATTTTCTTTTCACTGCACATATATGGTGCAGTTATCAAAATAAAAAAAATCCTGAAAAATTTTATTGCATCGTTTTCATCCTTTTCTACTGGACAGAAAAAAAAACTCTGACAAGTCTGAAGTGTGGCACATCTTATGAGTCTATTTCAGAATAATTTAGTTTTAATTATCATTTTGAATATAAAAAGAAAAACTACATTTAAATTTCTACTCATCTGTTTGACCCCCCAAAATTTTTGTTTGGTTTTAATATTTTGACCTCAAACCCCAATAATCAAACAAAATTTAAAAAAAATCCTCCCAATAAAGGAAAGGAATCTAATTTGATTCCATCCCCAAGAAGCATACATTTTCATTTTTTCCAGTTGAAATACAAGTTTGGTTTAATTTTGTTTGTATTTAAAATTATTTCAAAACAGTACCTGTACTGAAAAATGGAAAATTCATCTTATTTATCTGTTTTATTTCTTTTACAGCTTGAATTACTCTAACAAAGTATACACTTCACCCTGTGATGTCACTACAGATACAGTAGATACACAAAATAACAAGAATCATGTCTTCCTAATGCTAACTGAAGTGCAGAGGATGTTAAATGTGCCAATTTGTTTTTTATTTTACAATTATAAAAACTATGTTTTACTGACCACAAAAGAAAATAATGGCTGAAATTTCCATAATCTCAATATAAAAATCAAATAAACATTTTCCCCCAATCAGGTTTCTGATTATTAACAGTGTTAATGAGATGGATATTTAAGTTTTTTAATTATGCTAATAATGTTTTAAATAAACAATTAAATGTAAAAGTTAATTTTTGAAATCTTGTATTCATGATTTGCATTCACACATTTTATTAATGTTAGAGATTAAATGATTAAAATAATTAAGTATAATTTAAATGGTCACACTGTACATTATATTCCATACCTGTTGCACCAAAATATGGAGAGGAGCTGCTTCTTCCTGTTCATCTCCAGCTGTCCCAGTCTGACCAGTAAAATCAGGAATTTATAATTAAACTGCAAATTACAAAGGAAAGAAGAAAAATTAATCATAGGCTGGGATGAGAACCGCAGTGAAAAACAACTCAATATTAAACATTTAAAGACATTAATCTACAAGATTCACTTGATAAAATCTAATAAATCTATGATTACCATAAGAAAAATGTAGATAAGTCACCAGCAGTCAGAAACAGGTGGGGGAGGAACAGCTGGAGAAAACTTTCATGGCTTAGATGAAGTTCAGCATTAAATATAGTGACTAAATATGGAAATACAAAATTTGTTACCAACTTTGATGGTTTTTAAACCCTTAGATTGCTTCTTTACTCAGCTGATAGTCTGTTTATGTATTTTTTTTCTTGAAGATTATAACCTTACATTTTTGGTATATTAATACCAGTGCATAATATCTGACAAAATAAAATCCAAATCCATGGAAAAACATCTACAAAAATGATCAATTTATGCATTTCATCTCATTGTGTAGCTTGCCTTGTACACAGGTGTTAATAATTAGCTTGTACAGGAACCAACATCTCTATAAACATATTTAAATACACAGAGTTGGTTAAAAAACTGTTTCTTTATCTCCACAGCTCAGAGATGGAGGGAAACATTCTTCTTCTGTGTGAAACGAAGCGGCTCTGGACAGACCCGGAGTCCACTTGATGTTTACAGTCTAAACTTTGTAAATACATATTTATTTTTTTTTACATACTACAGGACAAAAGTGACTTTTTGAGTGCTTTCTGTCCAGCTCGGTGCATTTCTGAACCTCAGTGTTTTGACTGAGCCGTAACCTGAGTCTGTGTGCGCAGCTGCACCTGACGTGGGGCTATTTTGGTCCCCACCGATAGTACAAACTACCCCCTGACCCACCACCACCAAGTGTACCTCCTGAAAACAAGCTGGTCACCTTCAGTGCAGTAGTTGCTGTCAGTTTACTGGTGGCTGCTTTCTGCAGTAAGAAGGCTGTCCATTGCTGCTGCCTCTAGTGGTGGACATCAGTAACTGCAACACTTACAAAACCACGCAGTACAAAAACATGGCTGTTAGCTTAAATTGTTTCTCTAAACCAGAAAAGTGTCCAACTGTAGCTCTCAACAGCTACTATCCAACTTCTCCAAGACACCTAATTACAATGATTGGCGTATTACTATTTGGTATCTGGTTTCCATTACCGCCACCTACTGGTGTGGAGTGTCGTTATCAGGCCTACTTCTTGTGGCGTTTACTTGGCGATTATAACTTAACGGCGCATTACTGCCACCAACTGGTAAGGGGTGTGGATCAGGATTCTAACATTTACACCAAATAATTTAAAAATATTAATTAAATCCTTCCAACTAAGCCTGTACACAAAATAAACTGCAATATAACTTTCCTTATATTTCTCAATATGTAGCATAATGTATTTGACTGCCTCTTCCTATTCTAAAGAGTGCTGCTCAATTCAGTGTGTTCAAAAAAGTAGATTTTATTGTAGATCGAAATATGAACCTTCAGTCTCAAACCTCATTCTGCCGACTGAAAATAATTTGACTGGGAAGCATGGATTAAAAGAATACGCTAACAAAATTAATGTGCTAATGTGAAAGCAATGAAAGTGAAAAGATTTAAAAAAGGAGTCTACTCTTAACCAAAACATCAATGTAGCTAGCTAGTTAGCTACACTGAAGCTAACGTTCAATGTGATAGGCAACGCTGAAGCTAACACATTTTTGATGTGGCCAGCTAGAGGCTAGCTAGTTTTTAATATATCAAGCTAGCTAACCTGAAGCTAGCTAGTTTTCAATGTGGCAATATTGGACCTCTAGTTTTTGATATGGCCAGCTAGAAGCTAGCTAGTTTTCAATATATCAAACTGGCTGTACTGAAGCTGACTAGCCTACTAGATTCAGTGGTAGATTAACTGTACATTTGATTTAAATGTAAAAGTCAGATTTTCTGGCTTTAAGTTGAAAAGATCAACTAAAATATTTTCCAAAGTTGGACATCTGTGAGACAGCACATTTTCAATATCCAACATAACTCCCTCTAGCTAGCCAACATCTTTTAAGAAAAGGGAGGTTTATAATTTTGTTTCTGACATACCAGAAACTCAGATGTTTTTAAATGTGATGTTTTTATTGTGGGGATTTTCTTAACCTGTTTCAAATATTTTTATTAGTCGTAACTCAATTTCACTGCACACTGTTCAGACATATTAAACTAAAGTGTTGAAAAGTTTACTACTGCAAAGCTGCACTGTCACTTTGATGCACAAGATGTGCATCAGACTGCCTTTTGCACTTTTATGGAAAATGTAAAAATGTGATATTAAACTAATGTGGATCCCTTTGATATTTATAATACAGCACTAAACTATTACTGGGAAATTTTGCCCTCTACCTCAGATCTGTGTTTTAAATATGAAGGCCTACCTCTGATCGAAATTAACAACAGGACTGTAACAAATACTTGAATGTCAGACTTGTCTGTCCTTTGCACATTGAATGAAACTGCTTGAAGAAAAATTTATTTTTGTATGAAAAAAATAAACTTTATCAACCTGTCTTTGTACATTTCTTTGCAATAGTAATCTGAAAATTTTGACTAATTAGAAAAGTGTTAATACGTTTAATGTACATCAATCATGTAATAATGTAACAATAATGTACTCAAACATCAGTTTTATATTTTAGTAAATCTATATATTGTGTAAAATATTTCTTATATGCACCGATACATAAGTTTTAGTAAAGTAGCAAAGCAGACTAAGATTGGTGGGAGGAGCCTGCTAATGGTGGGCGGGGCTTGATCAGACCTATCAGAGCTGGTTATAAGTAGCCAGTAGAAACCTTTGTACTTTTATGAACTTAACATTTAATTTATTGCAGTAAAATACAACAAATACAGCAAAAAGCGTTTCGATAATCTTTATTTCATAAAAAAGTCAAATTGGTTTATATCAGATTAAAGAAAGTATAAACTGACGATAATCAGGTAGCTGGCGAGGCATTTTACAGGGATTGGGCTGGTTGGGGCGTTTCTTCAGACGGACTGAGCAGAAACAGGAAAAAAAAGGGGAAATAAAAATAAACTGAGTTTGCCAAAAGAAAGAAAAAAAGTAAAATAAACGGGATAAAAAAAAACTTTGGCAAAACCGATTACATTTGTCAGCCTTGCAGTCGCATGGCTTTACCTTAAATATAAACTCTATCCTGCTTCAGAACCAAGAGGCTGAAATTATTCCGAATCCTTGGATCCGGATTACAGAAGGCATTGGAGACGAATTGAGAACAGAGGGCAGAATTCCTGGTTTTCCCAATTCCCCGGCGGAGCCGCGGCTCCTCCAGGACCGTTTGCTTTTAAATACTGCTGAAATGTTTCAGTGGTAGAGGTGAGTGTTTGTGGAGAGAAATCAGTAACAGGAGGTAGAAGAGGAAGGGCCAAGACATTCTACTGCTCCTGCTGCTACAAAACAAAACAAAAAAAAACTGGAAAAGCTCGTCTGGTGATGAAGGTTTCAGTCTGCCTCTTCTTCATCAGATTCAGACTCTGCAGAAAAGGAAATCAGATTTTTTAGCAAGTTTTTGGAGCCAATTGCAGCCATGTTCAAACAGTTCAACTTTTATTTTGACATATTCTATTAAAAATAAAAGATAAAATCCTCATTAGTGTTCTAGCTAACACTTGATGGTTTTGGATCAGTTCCCACATCATGATGTTGCAACTACCATGTTTCAAAATGGATGTGAGGAACTTTTGGACCATAATGGGGTTTTTTCAGGGGAATATGAAGAGTTCAGGAGAGTTGTGACAAGTTGAAGACAACCAGTTTAATTTGACAGGATAATGATGATAAAAACAGTAAAGCTTAAATCCTTTAACGTTTGCTTTTTTTTTTTTTAAGAACTAAAAAGACTTCAAACGCTTAATCAAATATTAGCTTGTGGGCTTAGCATTAGCCTGTGGCTGAATTACTGCTATAAGCTAATGCTGCAAACGTGACTGAAGTCAGTGACGTAGGAAACCTCCATGATGAAACAATTTAACGGCATTTGTTAAAATATTAGCATCATGTGACATGGTTCTATATGTTTGATTATTTTTTGAACCAGCAAAGTCAAAGTCAAAAAGAACAAAGACACAAGTTTATTAGAAATCTGATGCCTTGTCTCCATGGTTTGGGACAAGTTTTCATTGTCACTCAGTGAAAACGAGGTGTCCATTATCGCCAGGATGTACATTCATATTCTTTTATTGGTTCTTTTGGAGAAAGCCCAGTAAATTAGCCGCTAAGCTAACGTACCTTCCTCGGCGTTCTTCAGCCACTCGACGAATTTCTTCATCTGCTCGAGGAAAACGCTCTTCCCCTTGGCGACGTGGGCTTCAGTGTACCACTTCAGTATGGCCTCTTCGCTCAAAACGTCAGCTGGGAGACGGAAGACAAAGTTTCTCAAAGCGCCTGCCTCGACTCAACCACAACTCAACACAACGGAAACAGGAAAGCAAAACGCGGTGACTCAGTTGGAGGCAGACCTTTGTAGAGGAGCACCACGATCTTCTGAAACGCCTTCATGAAGTGGATGTTGTCGTAGCAATACTCCTGGATCTTCAGCAGCAGGCTGAGCTCAGATAGACCCTGGGAGGTGAAGGCTTTCAGCAGGGGGCTGTATTGCTGCAAAAAAAGATTTACAGGAGATTTTTCTGTAAAA
The DNA here is from genome assembly GCA_033032245.1 of Poecilia picta. NCBI lineage: Eukaryota > Metazoa > Chordata > Actinopteri > Cyprinodontiformes > Poeciliidae > Poecilia > Poecilia picta. The sequence continues at coordinate 12,802,027 of CM065354.1, forward strand.
TTCTGCATTATTTTTACTTTGACATCTTTGTTTTGATCATATTGGAGCTGTGAAGAGCTAAAGGCTGGAGGCGACCGTAAAGATAAAAATAGAATGGGCGTTAAATTCATTTTTATGGTTTTTGAAGATTTGACTTTTTAGAAAATGTTGATTTTTTTTCACCTTCAAGTGTTTGATGGCTTGTTCGGTCACCAGCTCCTCCTTTTTGTTCCACTCCACGCAGCTCATCACGCTGGTCCAGATGATGCCGATCATGGCCTGCTCTGACAGGCCGGCCTTCTTCATCTCCTCCCTGGTGAAGGCGATGATCTGAGGAGCAAACGCCGCCCGGTTACCAATGGTTACCGCCCATTTCCCCTCGCTGTTGGTGGAGTTACAGCAGCAGGAAGCTCACCTCTTTCTGAGGGTCTCCACGCGACATCATTTCCTGGAGCTCCTTCTGCAGCTCCTTGCGGGCGCCGATCGATTGCTGGTTGCGGGCGAAGTCGGACAACTCCTTCAGCCCGGCGTCGGTGAAGTACTTAGAAAAATGCTCACAGCTCCGTTTGTTGGCAGGAAAGAGTTCCTGAAGAAAGAAAGCAGGCGAGGTCAGACGCAGCTCAGGACAAACTGCTGGAAAATGATCAAACATGGATGCTATTGGCCTTTTTAGCTAATGTCATCATAATCTGATGTCGACAAAAAGGTAAGGTTTGTGTGATAATGCAACAATAGAAGGAGCAATTTCATAAAATAGAATGAAAAGTTAACATTTAACAATTAAAAGTTAATTTGTAAATCAAATTTTAAGTGTTTTTAATTCTGATTCATAAATAAAATTATGCATTTAACTTGAACAGAGAAGTTTAGAAATGCAGTTTGTGCAAATTTCTTCCTTCTACTTAACTTTTCATTCATACATTTTGACATAAACATTTTTGTAAAACTAATTTGGGATTGTGGTAACTGTCATTTTAGCAGCCGTCCTCATGATGGTTGTAGAAATCTGGTCTTAAAACCTGATATCAGCCTTTAAAATCTTTTATTGGCTCAAAAATCAACAGAAAACTTTAAACCAAAGTGGAAAATATTCACATAATACATTAGTTTACTTATTTGTTGACGCATTAAATGCTAACCTACTTCATCTAGATTCACCAGCAGCAACTTTTCTGTTGAGGCAACAGTTTAGTTGCTTCAACATTTTAAAAATAATGACTCTAAAAAGTAGATTTTTTTTATTTTCATTTAAATATTCAGATATCAGGTCAACATCTGGATTTCAGGCGTCTGTAAAAACACTGGATGTTTCCATGGTTACGCGGCTCCGGTGACTCTGAGGCGTTTTACCATCAGCCTGTTGTCCATGCCGACTTTGCGCAGACTGCCAGCAACAGAGTTGATGTCCTTCTCGTTGATCCAGGACTTGAACAGCTTGACAGCAAAAGCTGCAGAAACTCCTGAAAGCAGAGCCGGGTACAAACTAGTTACATTGAAACTAGTTACACTTAAACTAGTTGCATTTAAACTAGTTACATTCCACTTAGCGACATAATTTTGTGCATCTGACTATGTAATTTTAAACATTAAATGATCATTTGATCAGTACTTTTTACTTTTACTTGAGGAACAATATTTTAAGTCCTACTATGACAGAGTGAAAGTTTTGGGCACAGGAACAGGAAGTGGTAAACCCCAGCAGGAAGTGGTTGTGTGGAGCCTCACCCTCTTTGACGAGGTTCTCGTTGTAGAGGCTGGTCAGGATGGAGGCGGATATGCTGCCGTTGGCCAGCAGGATGCCGGTCAGCATGGCCAGCTTGTTGCGCTCAGACTCAGTGAACCCCTTTAGAAACAGCAGCAGCTGCAAACAAACAGCCGCAGCGTTAGCAGGTGCTGCGGCCGCGCCGCGGTGTCGCGTTGCAGCGATAATCCACTCCATCTATGAGCAGCTGTGCCTCCTCACCTTCTTGATCTCTTCCTCGAAGCCCTTCTCCAGGTACTTGTAGCGCCTGATCAGCTTGTTAAAAACCTGATGAGAGGAACAGAAACCTCGTCAGCGTCTGTGGTTTAAACCCACCGGAGCGCAGCGCTGCGTCTCGTCGCACCTGAGCATATGCTTGCATGGTCTCCAGGTCTTCCTGCGCCGTAAAGAGGCAGAACTCGGTGCGGGTCATGTCGTCAGACAGCGTCCCGCCTGGTGCTGTGGGACACAGGGCGCCGCTGGTTAGCGTTCAGGAAACTCAAACACAAACCGCCGCTGCTGCCGCTCTCTGAGACTTACCCAGCATGCCGCCGGCCACCAGGATGTCGAAGAGCGTCTCTGCATACCGGCGGTAGTCGAGTTTGGCGCCAGAGGCATCAAGGAACTTTGCGACCGCCTCCAAATCAGTGCCAGTTTGATTCAAGCCTTGTACGATACTTTCTTGAAACTGAGTAGGGTCAAATCTCTCCTTTTCATCTAGGAGGGGGTGAAAATCAAAACGTTAAATCAGAAGCAGAGAAACGGAGGAAGAATCGCCAAGAGGAGAGCGGTTACCTCTTTTCCTCGTTTTGAAACGCTGGCCGGTTAGCGTTGGCTTTTGCTGCTTTTGATTATTCATAAAAGACACCTGGGAAGAGACAAAGACAACGGTTAGCAACCAAACTACAACAGAACAACTTCTTTACACCTTTCAGACTCTGCAGCTCTACTCAATAATAAACAGTGAAACTGAACAAACTGAATGGAAGGCGATGATGTTACCCACAAAAACAAACAAAACTCTGTTGGTAAATTTGTTATAAAAATTAACCAAATTCAGGAAGAAACTAGTCTTTTCTAAATGTTTTAAAAACAGAATTTCACACAAGCTGTGTTGCTGCACACTGCTGATCAGCTTGGCAAGAAAATAAAACAAAAACATCTGACTGACTAGAAATACAACAAGCAGCTGCCCATTTAAATCAGATTTAAAATATTGATTAAATTCAGCTTTTTATTCAACATTTTTGCTGGATGTCTTAGAGTTACATCTGCTACAGATAATGTAGGAGAAAGTTTTTACAATACAGAGTTTTGTTTAGAACTAAATTTATGTTTATATAATTCAGTTACATAAATAAATACAAGAAAATGTAAATATTTATGTTGCCGTTTTGAAAGAGTAATAATCAAAATATGAATTATGATTTTTGAAATATATTTTACAGTGGCTGAATGTAACAAAATACAGACAATGAAGTCAACATATCCATATTAACTGGCAATCTAGTTCTGCAAGGGGTGAAAGTAATTTCCCTAAAACTTAATTTAAAAAGTTCCAGCTGGCTCATCATTTAATTTATAACACAGGTGTTACTAAACAAAGTCTGCTGCTGCTCTTTCCCGTCATATTTATCAGGTGCGCCATGAATTTCCGGGCTGATCGGGTCACATCGTGCCACCTGACCCCAACATGTCTTCATGCCTTTACAGTAGTTTGCTCAACGCTCAGAAATATAATTACCAACATATTTTTAAACACACCATACATCTGTTTTCTAAAGCTGTTACATGTAAAATGAGGCAAAATAGCAGGTTTATATCTTATTTTTGTTCCTCACAGGTGAGGCTTCTAAAGCGCCTGACAAAAGGAGGCCAGACAAAAGGCGAAGCTGGGAGGTACAATGGAGCTGGTGGGTGTCGGGTCGTGATTTCATACAACCGCCGCCATTATCGGCCTTTTTATGAAGAATTGTGTGTAAATCCAACGTGGAAGGATATCAGGAATATTCCTGAACAATCTGATCATTTGTAAACTGGGATTATATCACCCTAACACCGGCGGAGGGATTAGCTCAGGCTAACTTCGGGCCTCACCATGCGCCGGGCCGCTGTTTGTTAGCCGGGCCTGCTGCGTTACTAACCGGGCTTACATCACCAGCATTACTCGGTTCAAGCCTCACTGAAACATAAGGACAGCTGGTCTGTACTTAAACACGACCCGCCATCGCAATGTCACGCCGATCCGTGACACGTCGTTGAAGCAGAGCTAAAGAAAGCGTGAGCGCAGCTAATGCTAGCAGTAAGCTAACTGAACTGGAGGAAACAGGATTCGCCCTCCGGCGGACCAAAACCCCCCGGTTCCAAAAGATCCGCTAAACTCGACTTACAACAATTAATTAAACATGCCACCGGTCCCAATTAACAACCCATAGTTTGGAGAACACTTGAGGTTGCTGGTGAGGATACTCACCGAAATTAATGCAGATAAAAAACGGTTGTGAACCAGGGGAAGTGAAGCAAGTGTCGAGTCTCTGAGCGGCCCAAACAAAAAGACCTTCCCGTCAGGACTACAGCTGGCTCCGCCCACCGCGCATGCGTGGTTGGAGGGGATGAGAAAAGGAGGATTACCAATTCTTTCAACCCACCCAAAGCTCAAGGTTTACGTTTTACTTTCAATTTATTGCGTCTACTAAATTATATATCCGGTTTTTGTATATTATTTACCTCCTTATAGATTTCTTATATTTTTCCCCTTTTTTTGTCATATATTTATATTTAAGTATTTCAGATCATCAAAGCATCTGACAGAGGTGAAGATTAACTTTACGTTTTAACCTGTGTATTTTATACATCTGATCTGTAGTCATTAGTAGAGTGTTAAAAAAAACAGCAAAAAAGTGCTCGTGTAGCTAAAGCTATTAGCATGAAAGCAGTTTAAATAAAAATTGTCTGGATATTTTTGCAGGGTCATATGCTGAACATTTTATTTATGGATATGTAAAATTAAAATCAAACTTAAGCTGTAAGAAATAAAGAAAATCAGCAGAATTTTCTATATTTCTGTAAGGCTTGTGTAGAGCCCGAGAGAACAAAGGTGCTCTATATAAGCGGCAAGGTTTTAGATGGGCACTTACCCAGGGTGTGTAAAACTCTGAAAACATGGCCTTTTTTCAATGAAAACCATATTTAATAGGACAAAAAAATCTTTCTACATCAGTGCTGATATCAGAAACAAAAAAACCCAACAAGTTTGCTCAAATCTTTGAATTTATTGTTGATTACAGGGTTTTTAAAAAGTTACCTACACATTTACATGTGGTTACAAGTTTTTAAAATGATCCTCTAGTTGCATGATTGATTCTTGCAAAAGTGAAGTTAAAAATAATCAGTATTCAAAATGGTTAATTTCATTATTCTGCTCTATGAGCAAAAGCACATAATCAGTGACAGACACATTTCATGGCTGCTAATGGATTCATTCCTCTTGTAGTGGAAACAATTTACAGGAAAATAAGTACATGTGTTGGTTAAGGTTAATTCACAGTTGATTGGTTAATGTATTGATTGGATTTTAGATGTCTAAGGCCCAGGGTTTGAAGGATCCCGGCTGACTGGTTGGGACCTGTGAATGAAAACAGATTAAAGTTGCAATATCAAGATGAATGTTTCACTTTCAGAGTCTAAGTAAACCGTCCTCAACTCCACCTTCTTAATAAACGGCGAGGCACAAGCCAAACAGGCCCTCTCCGGAGTCGCAGGCGTGTCCAGGAAAAATGGGCCGGACAGCCCGGAGTCGGAGCGAGCCGCCATCACCGCGTCTTTGATGGCGAAGAAGACGGAGCTGCCCAGGAAGAGGGTAGGTTCTCCGATTCCCTGTGGCGGCAGAAACAACCATGAGAGAAGTCCAGGATAGGTCAAGAAACCTTCACCACTCGCTGCTGAACCTTTGAGGAGTAGATGGCGTGGGGGTTGGAAGAGTCCGGTAGGAGGTAGACGTTGAACTTAAGAGGCACGTCGCACACCGCTGGGATCTTGTACTGGGACGGACCTCGGGAATACAGGATCCCGGTTGGGGAGTACTTCAGCTCCTCCAGAGTGTAGAGACCCAAACCCTGCGTGAACGCTCCTTCAATCTGACGAAGACGACAAACAAAGAGGTAAGGAAATCCAAATATCTACATTTTTGCTGTGAGGTCCTCTAACCGGGTCCTACCTGACCGATGTCCACAGATGGGTTTATGCTTCTACCGATGTCCATCACAATGTCCGTTCTCAGCGTCTGCAAGAACCAGAAAGACACAGACGTTACTCCGTTTCCAACAAGCCTAACGGATGTTCCAACGGTTCAGACAACAGGCAGATCCACACCCGGTAGTCTCCAGTGAGGCAGTCCAGCTCCACCTCAGAGCAGCACACCCCAAAGGTAAAGTAGGCGTATGGATGGCCCTCCATCTTTTCCCAGTCATAGTAGAGGTCTTCCCCTCTGAGGAGGAACAGAGGAGAAAGTTCTCACCTGCTGCTTTGGTCAGGAAAGACCTGAAGCAGTGGATTTCAGACGTACCTGAAGAACCCAGTGGCTGATAAACTGATCTTCTGCAGATGAGCCTCCTTGATCTGCCATCAGAGCAGACAATCATGTTACAGACCCATTAAAACCAGTGGTGAGCACTGCTAACGGAAAAGCTAGTTCTGCTAATGCTAAAGCATTATTCATAATACTAAAGCACTAGTTCTACTAGTGCTAAGTGTAAATATTAGTCTCGCTAAGGCTAAAGTGTCAATCACAGGTTCAAACGCTAAAGCACTGATCATAAATATTAGTTTATCGTTGTTGATTTCTCCAACTTTAAGACTCACTACTTGAAGACTTCTTAACAGCTTCAAACTTTAACATTTTACAAATTATTTGGAGAATATAATTTAGAGGAACCTAAGTGCGCTAAACATTTTTGAAAGTTGTCAGAAGCTCTAAGCTAAAAATTAGCTCCACTATTAGCAGATTTATGGAAGTGTGTCCACCACTGATTGAAACCATTCAAGGCTCGACTTCATGTTTCCAACACTTCATACCCAACTCTCCCATGATCCTTTAGGGTCCTTCAGCCTGATCGGCTCCAGTCTGCGGTACAGAATCTCACAGGCTTCCTGAAAACAGTAAAAACGACAGAAATGAGGAAAGAAAGCCCAGGCATACAGCACAGACAGCAGGAACAAGGCTCACCTTGACCGCCATGCCGTTGGCGTCGGTGCCAAAGGAAGCGGCGGAGGGACAGGTGTTTGGAACGGTGGCGGTGCTGGTTTCACTGAGGAAGATCTTTGACGTCGGGATGTGAAGTTCCCGACTGGCAACCTGACAGCAAACAGGATCCCAGGTTATTTATCATCAAGTTATTTGGTTTGTTCGGACATAAACAAAGCAGATCCAGTTAAAATGATCCACATGGTTCAGGTTCACAAAAACTATCTGCACTCACTGAAATGTTCACTTTCAGAGTAATTTATTTTTGATATATGTTAAATGTCAATAGCTCTGTAATAATAATAATAATAAATTATAATTGTATTTTAGAATTTCTTATTAGAGGTTTTTTTACATCCTAATAATTTGGTTACTTGGAAAAAATATCTAAATGTTTATTTTTTATAACCATTTTTTTTGTACTCCTATTTTATTTTCATTGTATCAAATAACTTCTTATTTTATTTAGTTGTATTGGCACTTTTTAATTATTCTATATCCACATGAATAAATTAATTGTTAGCAATTTGTATTACTACCAAGAAATGACTTTTCTTCCGGTTGAGTTCAGTACCTGCTGCATCTTGGTGTGGATCCCCTGACCCATCTCCGTCCCGCCATGAGTCACCAGAACAGAACCGTCTTTATAAATGTGGACCAGCGCTCCGGCCTGACAAACACACCAACAGAAACCCTGAAAATGTTCTGGCCGCTGACGTGGATCCAGATGGAAGCGATGTGAACAGAACCTCACGGACCTGGTTTAAGAAGCTCTCTGCGAAGGCGATGCCGTACTTGATGGGAATGAGGGCGACGCCCCTCTTCCTCCAGCGGTTCTGCTGGTTGAACTGGTCCACGGCCTGGCGCCGGGCGCTGTAGTCGCTCTTCAGCTTGCAAAGCTCCCAGCAGCGATGCAGGTTCTCCGGACTGAACTCGAACTTGTAGTGAGTGGCTGACGGGCCTTTGTACATGTTGACCTCTCTGACCTGCAGAGCATTTCACAATAAGAATAAGGAAAGTTCTTACTGAAGACCATTTGGGCACCAAGATGACCTCTGACCTGGTCTGCGGGTCGTCCCAGCGCCATGGCAACGTCATTGACCATGTTTTCCACCACCAGCAGGCCCTGTGGGACGCCAAAGCCTCTGAACGCCGTGTTGGAGGGCAGATTGGTCCTGCAGGCCGTCGAGTGGCCTCTCATGTTGGGAATGTCGTAAACGTTGTCCAGATGAAGCAGAATCTTCTCAGAGATCTACAAGATGGTCCAAATCAGTGATTCTGTTTTGTATTCTTGAAGGTCAGTGAATATTTTCTTTAAGAACATAAACTCATCGACCTACCAGCACAGACTCGTCCACAAAGCAGCCGCCGTTGGCGTAATAGTAGTAATCCACAGCCATGATCCTTCCATCGTTCATAAAACCCACCTGAAGCAAGTTTCATAATAAACTCAGAATAAATTGAAATCTTTGGTAATAAAAACCAGACAATTTTTCAATTTATACAGACTTGAACAAACAAAAAAAAGACAGCAGTTCCCATCTTGTCCACTTTCCCACTGCAATCCCTGTTCTGGCCAGTAGATGGCAGTCAATGTTCCAGCTGCTCCTTTAAATTTTGGGGAATTTCTAGACAGAAATGGCAACTCATAACTCAGGTCAACTCTCATTTAGATAACGCAGCTAAGATGGATTCAGGTAAATATATTTGAGATTTGTCTTTTGTCCTGAAATATAATGTCTCACAACAGGACGTAACTAAATGGGTGCTTTATGTTTCATTGTTGTTTCCAGAACAGGATCCATCTTTTTTTTTAGTTAGTGGGTACTACAGCAAAATGTTAATGGCTAATTCCTAAAATGATTAACATTTAATTCAAAATATGAAAAAAACGTAAACTGCTATACCCATCTTAGCGAGTAGATGGCAATACGGGACTTATGGGGTTCCTTTAATCTTTCAGGAAAGTAAAAACATTCCTTATTTTTATAATGAGATTATTTCACACACTAAGATAATTACAGTCTTGAAATAAATACTTACTAAATAGTTGTACTTTTGTTGAGTGTTCTGTCTTAATTGTTACTTCCAGGAACAAGATATCTGTACAATGTATGTAAACAAAACAACTGGCTAATTTTATTTCCAAATTACTATTGGGAAAACAAAAACACGATTTAGCCTGCTTCAGCCACTAGATGGTAATAACTGATCCACGGTGCTTCTTTAGTCCTGTTGGATTTTGTGAGCAGAAATTTCAACCAAGTTGTTTTTATCTCAGACACTTTGAGTCTGTCTTTGAGTTTTTTCTTACTTTGTATTTTCCCAGGACAGGATGACGCCCCCCGGTGATCAGCATGTCCTCACCTCTCTCCAGGACACAGCGAACAGCTCGGTTGGTTCTAGGAGCAAACAAACAAACGTAAACATTATGTTGAGGCATTTTCTGATTGTTAAATTTGAGAGAAAGTTAGATCATTTCTAACTTTCTCTTTTCATGAGACTCACTTCCACGCAGCCACAGAGGTGATGGAGGCCAAGACGGAGGTCACAATCACCTTCCCTCCAAAAGCGCCGCCCAGTCTTTTCACGTGACAAGTGACTCTGTTGGACTGAATGTCCAGCGTTTCTGCAACTGCTTCCTGAAACCACAAAATGATCTCTTCTAAGTTTATGTTTCAGTTTTAGGACAGCTTTTAACTCATCCACTATGTACCTGAATAAGAGTGGGCCACTGGGTGGAAATGTAGACCTTGAACTCCTTCTCCTCGCCAATGGGAACAACCAGCATGCTCTGAGGCTCCATGTAGAAATGCTCCTGGCCTCCCATTCGAATCTGTCCTGAGAGGAAAAACACAACAAAAACAATTAGATAAGCTTAACCGTGTTTACTGATGATCATCTGAAGATATTTACCTTCATAAACTCGATCACAAGTCTTAAAAGCTTCAGTCACGTCTCCTCTAGCAAACATTCGCTGCGGCTTGTAGTAAGACGACTTCTCAATGGCGTCCTGAGAGAAACGAGCAACGCTGTGATGAGCTATGAGTGAACACGTCAAAGGGAGTTGAGTTGAAAACAGACTCACCTCGATGGTGAAGATGGGGTCTGGCAAGTCTTCGTAGGTGATCTTCACGGCGGCTGCTCCTCGCTTAGCATGCGTCTTCGTATCGGCCAGAACAGCACAAACCGTCTGACCAACGCAGAACACCTGAGCAGAACAGGAGAGACTCAGCCTTTCACACCTGGTTTAAAAGTCCTTGTCTTTATATTATATGTTGGATATTTTGACATTGGAAAAATTTGAAAATTTGAAAATAAATAATGAAATTGCCACCATTTCCTCATTGACCACTAGATGGCAATATATATTACACACATCTCCTTTAATTTATGAGAAACTTTATAGACAAAAAGTCTTTATAGACCTAAAAAGTTAATACTTTCCAAAACTCAAACTTTCATCCCAGGATGGATGGTTTTTGGATGTAACCCAGCATTTCTTCTCACCTGGTTCTCCGCCAGCAGCTCCTGCTCGTAGCCAAACATGGGACGGGCTTTCTTCCCTGGAACGTCATTGGCTGTGATCACGTCAACAACTCCTGGAAGCTTCAGGGCTTCGCTCACATCCAGTGAGCTGTCGGACCAAAAGCATCAAATTATAAAAATAGGAACGTAAAAACTCCAACCAGCTGGAGGTTTCCTGAATCCTCTCCTCACATGATCTTAGCGTGTGCCCGAGAGCTGGTGACCAGAACCATGAAGAGCTCCCCGTCCGTCTTGGGAATGTCATCGCAGTACACCGCCTCGCCTGTGGCCTGGCTGATGGCGGAGCGGTGCATCATGGGACGCCCCACTGGGTCCTGACTGTCCTGGTCCTTCGGCACATGCTGAAGAAGAGGAGAAGCGTTATGAAGGTGGTGTCAGGTGTTAGTGATGTGAATGATTGAGGGACGAGTCCTGACCTGGAAATCCTGCAGACTGGGTTGGATTTCTTTCGGCAGAGGCTGCAGCTTTTCCAGAATCTCGTCTTTGATCACGTTCTGCCAAGAAATGAGGAAGTTAAAGCAGGTGGATGCTGTCCTGGTAGAAAAGCTTTAAAAGGAAATGTATTCACCGCTTCTTTGAGCTTCTGCAGGACCTCCAGGTTGAATTTAAAGAGGAGGCTCAGCGTCAACGACCGGCGAAATTCAACCTTCCCACCAGGAGCGGAAGGAGGGAGATCCAGCTCCTCCAGGAGGGCGTCGTACGCCTGATTCAGGGTCTCCTCATCCCATGGCCTGACAGAAAACCAAACAGGAAGGGATAAAACACACATAGGGGTTTAAAACAACAACAAAGAACACAATAATACCAACATCCCACCTTCCAGTGATGGCCTTGCAGGTCTTGGTGGCGTTAATGGTGGTTGGACCCATTCCTCCGAAGTATAGGCTGACTTCCTGAACCACTCTGGATCCCTCTGAGAAACGCACTCTCATTCCAGTCGTTACCGTGGCGAAGGAGACCTCCTTCCTTGGCGCCTGACGGAGAGCTCGCACATACTCCCCCTGCAGGTCCGATAGAGGTATTACAGTTATGATCACTCCTTTTTGTAGCCCAGAGTAGACACACAACTCTTCATAGTTGCATATTTGCAGATTTTTCTGTGGAGTGTTGCTTCAAATTATTAATGTGAAAGTCACATTGGAACAACAAAGTTCACAATGTAACTTATGCTAAAACAGAAGTTATGCTACAATGGAAGTTAAGCTCAACTTGCTAGCACAACAACTGTTTAAGCATAACTTTTTTTCTAAGGTGTGTTGTGGCTTTCTGGGCCACCGTAATACTTGGTGTTAAAACTTTTTAAAAAGGCAGTTATTAGCATTTTTGGCAGGGGTCTCAACTATATTAGTTATTCACAAACAGCTGTAGTTCCTAGTTTCCTGCAAACATGGAGACTTCACTGTACTGTCGCTTTAAAATCAAAACAGTCATTTATAAGCCTAATTAATTAGTGAATTAAATAATGATTCAGAACCAATCAGAACTCAAGCCAGTGACTAGCTCAATGAAATGTCCAAATGCGATCGATTAAAGAAGAGTTCAGCACCTTTCTTGTAAATGGAATAAAAACTGAGACGACAACGTCCTCCGGCTTCAGGATGGTTTTCCCGAATCCAACGAAGAAGTCCTGATTCAGAGGAACCTCTCGACTTCCTCCTGCAGGATTCAACCAAAACAAGCTTAAAAGGATCTGGCTTCTTTGTTGAGTAGAAGTGATGGAAGTGGAGGCAGCTCACTGGTGGAGATGACTTTAACTTTGCAGTTCCCAGCAGCCAGAACAGGGTTCAGGTCTGAGTTGGGGTACGCGCTTACAATGTTTCCTCCGAGAGACTAGAAATTAAAAACAATTACCCAGAAACATTTATACATTAATTTAAGAGCCTGTTGTTGCCTGATGGTTCTTTGTTACATTTTGAGCAAAACAATTGTAAGTTTTATCCAACTGACTGTTCTGGACTGAATTTCTGGAATGAAGTTAAGCAAGAAAACCAGTAAGTAATGAATTGTCCCTACGGCAACATTGCGGATCTGCAGGCTGCCCAGGTTCCTCAGCTGCTGGATCAAAGCTCTGAACAGCTCCGTCTTCTCCTCTGGGAGCTGAGGAACCATTTTCTCCATCAGAGACTGGAGCTCAGACAGACTGGAGCCGGCTCCGACCCAAACACCTGCAACAAACACGTAAAGACGAATTCAGAGCAAATCTGAGAAAATTAGACAAAATAGTTCATTTCAAGCCCTTAATAATTAAAATGTTGTTGATTATGGATCACAGAGAATGAAAACTCAAACTTTAGTGTCTCAGAAAATACACATTTTGTGAAAAACCTAAATACATAGAAAGTTGAGTGGAAGGAAGAAGTGAGGTAGAATAGATCCTGTGAATTTGTCGGATCTTCATAAGGATGAGAGACAACAGAACCAATGATGAAGATGAGATGAAGGCAGGTTTTAAAGCAAACTGGACTTCCTGAACCTCAGTAGAACTACAGGCTGATCTCCTCCATGCTATGCCGCACTGACACAGTAATTAATGCCAAAGGAGCTCAGATCAATGTTTGAGTCCATAGAAATATAAAAATTCTGTTTAAAATGTACTTTTTTATTGATCTGTTATTATATTCTGAGACAAATATTTAGATTTCTATTCTCGATAAACCATAAAGACTTAAAATATTATGCCCTACATTTAAATAATTCTAAATATTATTAAATAATAATAAATATTCTCATAGTTTGAGCAGCACTTGTTTGGCAGAGTGTAGCTTTCAAAAATTCACCAGAATGTAATAAAACGTGTTACATTTTATATCTCACAGTGAATAAATAAGATTTTCCAATTTGAATGAGGTTTTTAAAATTTTGCAGCTACAAAACAATTAAATAAATCTGTAAAAATGAGCTAAACAGAAAGAAGTGAAGAAGAACTCACCGTCTGCTCCCTCTGAAACTTCGAAAAGCTCTTTGACTCTCATGGGAGAGATGATCAGTGGATGCAGGATGCCTTTGAATTTTATATCTGGACCTTCAATAAAAGGAAAGAAATCACCATGTTTAGTCTAAAAGCCGGTTCTGTCCTACCATCACAAATATAAACTCTACTGGGATTTTAACTGGAACTGTTTGCATTAGATGACAAAAACAACAAAAACAGGATGAATTAAAAAAAAACTGCATCTTAAAGTTCCAGGTTTTCATTTGTATTCAGCTGTTTTTATGACATTTTAGACATCTGAGTGCAAAACATTCACATACTTTGGTTTATTTATCTACTTTTCTCCACAAAAATTAGGACAAACAAGAATCTAGAGGCCTTGTTTGGTAAAAAAAGATCTTGTTTAGATCTTTTTAGTAACTCAAAACACATAATTTCTGATAAGTGGAGCAAACACTCAGGTTTTGTTTATAAATTAATGCAGAAAACTTTATTTAATCATATTTTTTGTCTTTCAGGTAACAAAATAAAACATAAAGAAATAATATCTGGAAACTCGAAGCATTACAAAATAATTATCCAGATTTGGGAAATGATCAAATAAAACTCAGCACGTTCCCAGCCTACATTCAAACCCTAACATGCCCAATGTTCAGCATGTTGGTGGGTTTGTGATGCTGTGGGCTCTGGGAAGCTTGTCAGGGTGCATGGCATTGTGAAAACACAAGCCTGTTGGCCTCTGGGAAAGATTAGAGAGGACTCAGGACTCAGGACTCTGGATGTGTTAGTGACCCTTGCGGACCTATGTTGGTGTTGCCCATGACCAGTGGAGCCTTTGGGTTCTTTGCCCTGAGCTGGACCAGCTCCTCCAGAGAGGTGGGGGACACCCAGATCATCCTCTCCCCATGAAATGTCAATATTTGGGGGTTTGCCGCCTCAGCCATCAACTGTGGATCATCACACAAAGAGATTAATGCATATTTACACAAAAAGGGTAGAGAGCTGCATATTGATAACCTACAATCAGTTCTGGAGGAAAGATCAGCTCCTGGGTCGGGTCCAGGGGAAGGAACTTCTCTTGGTCAAATAGTCGTGGCTTTTCCTGAAGATTGGGTTGTAAAAAGTGGATTTTTAGAGGCTGGATGATGAAATAACACAATGTAATTGGTGTAAAAGTGGAGAAAGGAAGAAAAATGCTGGTGGAACAGGGGTACAAAGCAGGAAAAAAGGACAAGAAAAGACTGTAAGACGAGCTCACATGCTCTGATTCATTGGTATTTCCTTCTCCATTCAGGCAACAGTCAGCTCCTCCATTGGCCTGGCAGCAGTTCCCTTCCTGCTGGTACACATTAGACTGGTGCTGTTTATGATTGACCATCATGTGAAACACGAAGCAGAGGCAGTAAACAAAGAGACAGTATAAGTGAATAATTCCTGAATGATAAAACTCAAACCTGGCAGAAAGTCCTGCAGCCGTCCACAATGGGTCGATATCCAGTACAGCGACACAGATTTCCTGAAAAATCACCAAAAACCACAATTTGGTTGTGTAAAAGAAAGACTTTATGAGAAAGTTACTGAATTCTATATTTGGTCTCACGTGTAACAAGAATTTATTCTGGGCCAATAAATCAGTACTTAAGAGTTTAATAAAGCAAACGAACCACCCAGAGCCTGCGTAATGTCGTCCATGGTTGGCTTTGGCTTGTTCCTCAGCAAGGCGTACATGGACATCACCATCCCCGGAGTGCAGAATCCACATTGGGAGCCGTGAGCCTTCGCTATTCGCTCCTGAAAGAATAACGGCAACTGGATGAAGGACTCTTTGGTATAACTTCCAGAATCATTGTCTCTTGCAATCTCTGGTACTATTGACCAGCAGATCTCAATACTCCAGGCTGCTGGATCGTCCAGTACTTTATACCAGCTAGACTCCTGCAATACTTTAACAACCGGATGTACTAGTATACTACGATGCCTGAACCTCTTGTTTAACTGACTGTTGTTGTCCGCCATCCCCGTGCCACCGCAAGCTCGCCACCAGAGGGGGTTTCCCCAGCTCCCTTCTGACGCCCCACCCCGCGGGTGTGTCTCCACACACCTGCAGGTCATCTGATCATCACCAGAAGCTTAAGAGGAACCGCCTGACAACACTTCCTCGCCAGAGTGTTGACTTGTGCGGTAACAGAGATCTGTAAGCAAGCCTTGAATTGTGCAACCTGCGTGTATTAACATCTCCGTCTCCTTGCTCCAGGTCCGATCGAGTCTGGGAGCCGGATCGAGCCAGGAACTCACCAAGCCCGTCTGCTAGATCCGGGTTTTTCTGACGAGCACCATCGAGTCAGCCTCTCTCTCCCTCGGGTTCCTGAACCGACATTCCTCTGGCTCCTGCCCCAGCCCCGACGCTTCTGCCCCGCCTCTAGTTCATAGTTTCCCCAGCTCGTGTCCCTTTGATTTGTTTGTAAATAAAACCCTGGATCTTCAGTTTGTTCCTGAGTGTATCACTGCATGTGGGTTCGGAATATTTCTAAGAACATGACACTGACTGTCTAATCTCATAGACAGTCAGTTAACTGACTGTCAGTTAACTGACTGTCTAATCTCATAGACAGTCAGTTATTAAACTATAGTTTCTGAATGCCCAGGATATCCAACTATAATAACTGACAATTCAGCACCTCCTCAGTCCTTTATGCTCCCTTGGTATTCCTGATCTACCAGAAGTCTGGAATGCCTGAATTCCAGTAGTCCTTATTGGATGGTGCTGTTCCTCTGAAGCTGCTGAATCTTTAGTATTCCTGAATCTCTTGGAACTGTACATTGCCCAAACTCTGGTAATTCCTACTGCAAGATCCCTTTGAGCTACCCAAAACTCTAGTAACTTCTCACAGATTGACCTCTTGTTGATCTCCAGACTGCCAAAGCCTCAGTACTCCCAACTGTTGAATCTCAACTAAAGACTTCTTGAACTGTTGCCACTCCTGACTGCAACATCTCCTGGCATTATGGTGTCTCAACAAACCCTTGGCACTTCTGTCGGCTGGTTCTGCTTATGGCTAAATATCTCAGTAACCTCTAGCTTGGCATCTATTTTGTTTTTCAAAAGAAGAAAGAAATTTCAATTGAAATAGCAACAAACGGCTACTATATAAAGAGATCCTAACACAGAGAAGATGCTGTTGCACAGTCATCCAGTTTTACACCATCAAGCGATCCTCTTGTTGATGCCATAAAATAGCTGTGGGACAAAGGTTCATGTATGGGGCAATGGGACAGAGGCAACTTTTTGATGTCATGAGACAAAACTACAGTATTACTTATAGTAAACACCAGCTACATACAGTCATGGCCAAAGGTTTTGAGAATGATTCAAATATTAATTTTTTACAAAGTCTACTGCTTCAGTTTTTATAATTCCAATTTGCATATACTCTAGAATGTTATAAAGAGTGATCCGCTTAAGCCTTAACAGCAATTAATTGCAAAGTCAATATTTGCCTAGAAAATGAACTTTATCCGCCAAAACATATTTAAACTTCATTGCAGCCCTGCCCTAAAAGGACAAGCTAACATAGTTTCAGTGATTGCTCCATTAACACAGGTGTGGGTGTTGATGAGGACAGGGCTGGAGATCAATCGGTCATGATTAAGTAAGAATGACACCACTGGATACTTTAAAAAGAGGCTGGTGCTTGGCATCATTGTTTCTCTTCTGTGAATCATGGTTATCTCTAAAGAAAACACATGCAGTCATAATTGCACTGCACAAAAATGGCCCAACAGGGAAGCGTATCACAGCTAGAAAGATTGCACCTCAGTTAACAATCTATTGCATCATCAAGAACTTCAAGGAGAGAGGTTCCATTGTTGCCAAAAAGGCTCCAGGGTGACGAAGAAAGACCAGGAAGCGCCAGGACCGTCTCTTAAAAGTGTTTCAGCTGCGGGATCGGGCTACCAGCAGTGCAGAGCTTGCTCAGGAATGGCAACAGGCAGGTCTGAGTGCATCTGCACGCACTGTGAGGCAGAGACTCTTGGAGCAAGGCCTGGTCTCAAGGAGGGCAGCAAAGAAGCCACTTCTCTCCAGGAAAAACATCAGGGACATACTGATATTCTGCAAAAGGTACAGGGAGTGGACTGCTGAGGAAGGGGGGAAAGTCATTTTCTCTGATGAATCTCCTTTCCAATTGTTTGGGACATCTGGAAAACAGCTTGTTCGGAGAAGACGAGGTGAGGCTACCACCTGTCTTGTCTCATGCCAACTGTAAAGCATCCTGAAACCATTCTTGTGTAGGGTTGCTTCTCAGCCAAGGGAGTCGGCTCTCTCACAGTCTGGCCTAAAAACACAGCCATGAATAAAGTATGGTACCAGAATGTCCTCCGAGAGCAACTTCTCCCAACCGTCCAAGAGCAGTTTGATGATGAACAATGCCTGTTCCAGCATGATGGAGCACTTTGCCATAAAGCAAAGGTGATAACTAACTGGCTCAGGGAACAAAACATAGATTTTGGGTAAATGGCCTGGAAACTCCCCAGATCTTAATCCCATTGAAAACTTGTGGTCAATCGTCAAGAGACGGGTGGACAAACAAAAACCTAGGAATTCTGACAAAATGCAAGCATTGATTGTGCAAGAATGGACAACTATCAGTCAGGATTTGGTCCAGAAGTTGATTGAGAGCATGCCAGGGAGAATTGCAGAGGTCCTGAAGAAGAGGGGTCAACACTGCAAATATTGACTTCCTGCATTAACTAATTCTGTCAATAAAAGCTTTTGTTACTCATAATATGATTGCAATTGTATTTCTGTATGTGATGAAAACATCTGACATACACGCATGAAAACCAGAGGGCAGCAGATCATGTAAAAATATAATATTTGTGTCATTCTCAAAACTTTTGGCCACGACTGTAGTGTGATGCTTTTCTGTGATGTTATTTTTACTAGTAAATCCTAAAATGTGCAGTATTTTTTAAATTCTTTGTGTATTTAATCTATTGTGCTTCTCTTTTTGAATTATCTCAAATATAATTCAGTTAAATTTGTCTTTAGAACCTAATTAAAAACTTACATTAAGAAAACAACGTGTAGAAAACAAAGTTCCAAGTTTTTTGGTGCTTAGGTTTGGTAAAATCTGACATAAAATCGCAAATATATCCAAATATTTTAAGCAAAACCGCCAAATAAAATGGGGACAGACCTGCACGGGGTGGATCCTGGTCTTGGAGCTGCCGATACCCTCCACTGTGGTGATGGCGGCTCCATAGAGCTGACAGACCGGAAGGAGGCAGGCATTGGCTGAGTAATGGCTGATTGTGCAGTGAAGGGAAACTGCTGCTGTTTTACTGGAAAAGTTCTGACTTTATTAGATCAACTGCTTCTATCGTTAATAACCCTAAGATGTACCGGTTTAACTTGGAGCGACCTTGGCCTTTGTCTCAATGCAACATGTAGCATGCAGTTCTGTTTCACAACATCATTCTGAGCAGCAAACATGATCTGAGAACTCTTGATAAATTCTGTGAACTCAGATGAGATTTTATCACAGACGTCCACTACATAACAAGAAAATCTGCAAATCCACCAATCCAAAACACTTCCCTCTGATTATTATATCGTTTATCTGCCTCTTCTTTTGAACTTTCGGTCAACAGCTAATAAAAATCAAACAGGTAAATTTTACTGACTCATGTTGGCAAACAGAACCTGAACTTTGACCTGCTCCAGATGTGCCTTGTGCAGATTTGTTTTTATTTCTGTGAATTGGTTTACACACCCAGAATGAATATTTTTTCTGTAAGGAGGTTCAGCAGCAAAATTGCTGGCTTCTTATTCTCTGCTTGGAAATTATTTAAATTTCTTGTCTGCTGTGTTTCGTGCCACTTTGTTTAATATTAATTTTTCCCTCGTTCCCAACAACAACAATCAAATGTATACCTTATAAACATTGCAGCACATTAAATTTGAATTTGGAGAATCAGTAGACCTCATGCCATAAATGGGCGGAATCTAATCAGACCACGGGAGCTGACCAATCAGTGCGGTTCACTTCTCTATATCCAACAATTCAGATAGCTGCCATTATCTAGAGATAAAATAGCAAATGTTGTTGGTACATGTAAGTAAATACCAACAACCTCAAAGGTATTGCTACCATTTTTATTGATTTGTGTACTGGTTAATTGTTATTTAAGTTATTAGGATGATTTAGATATTAGGTTTTTTTTTCATAATCAGTTCAAACAATTTCTCAGGTGTAAACAGATGCTTTCAAGGAAACTAAGAAAACTATTATTTTTGTAGAAGAGTCATAGATATTAAAATCAGCATATTTAACATAAAATTGCAGAAATACAACCAAAAAGATTAATTACACATGACCTTAAATTATATTCTTAAAAAGCATTAAAAAGTATGAAATTCAATGCTTTGTTAACTATCTGAATTGAACTTTGGGTCCAGTTTAAACCCAGAAGTAAAGTGATCTTGAAGAAAAAAGACAAAGTCCTTTTTAAATTTTGAAAAACCACACCAACATTAATGAATGGGACATAAATTAATTAGCTTTTTTTTTTAGAAATTCAGATTTTTATATTTTAAAATAATGGAACATGAAATAAAGTCTGCTTTATGAAGACCTGAAAATGATGGAATCAGATACAAAACTGTGTTTTAATCCTGAGGGACATTTGTTTGTTTTTAAGTTTTTAGAATTATTATAACTGTTAATTTTATATCTAATTATATGTTTTCTGGTTAGTTCTAAATTATTTTAGTTTTTTATGAGATGTCGATCTCTTTAATAAACAATAACTTTGCTATCACTTTGCAGAAAGTAAGGGTGCTAGCTTAGCATCTTCACAGTCCAGAAACCACTAGAGAATCTCTTCAAAACTTATTATTCATTTAGCTTTAGCATATACTAGGCTAAAAAGTGTTGCTTTTGAACACAATTATTACATATTTTCACAGTAAAATTATCATTCATAAACCTGTTTTCTTTGATCTTAATATTTGTTTGATGATCTGAAACATTTAGCAGAACATAAGAAGAAGATCTCTAGTTCTAATACCACAGAAGAAGAACCAGGAGGATAAAGGATACACGATGGTCTTGGTAGTGGGTTGGTAGCGTGACACCATCACAGTACACGCCCCGCATCCTCCGCCGCCGCAGCCAGACTTGGTTCCAGTTAACCTCACTGAGATAAGAGTCAAGAACAAAACAAACCTCCATTCATAAAGAAAAACTTCAACAGGAACATGAAGGTGGAGTCGGAGCTGCTCTGAAGGATACGCTTCTCCCTGAGGAAGGGCAGCAGCATCGTCTCGGGATCCACATGGCTCTCAGTCACCTGTTAAACCACAGAGAATGCAGCGTTTAGTTATTCAGGTGTCTGCAAACCACATGAAACCCACAGCCTCAAAAACCTTCTGCTGCTTTATCTACAAATTCTCTGGTGTTAAAAATAGATGCAGAAATTCCAAGATGTTCCAGGGATTTTACTAATTATTTCTACAGTTTGCACAATAAATAAACAGAAAACTACAACATCTCACGGTTTTACACCATTAAAAAGTTTTACACCTTTAAAAACTACAACTTTCAAGAAAACAAACGTTATGTAACTGTGTATTAGCACTGAAAAAGTCTAAAATCCTGTCATATCATTTTTTTCTTATATATGTAACAGTTTGGTGTGGTTCTGATGAATAAAAATAAAAATGTACATTTATATTTAGTCCTTTCCGTTGGTTATTAACCCTAATAACGTATTAACATGAAATCAAAGTGCTTTTATTTGATTAGCCCAGTAACGTCAATCAGTCCCAGAATCAGAGCCGTGACAAATGTCAGCAGAACACCTCCACTTCCCTCCTTTAATTTGACCGAAATGTGAAGTTTTATATAAATATATTCTTATATAAACAAACTTTATTGCTCAGATCGATGCTGCCTCCTCCTCTAAACCAAACGCAACATGTTTTCGTGGTTATAAAAAGTAAACGAAAGTCTGAAATCTCGGTCTGCGTGAGGAAACATAGATAAAAACAGTCTAAAATGTTTGCAGGTTGAGTCAAAAACCTGCATAATTCATGTGAAAAATGATCAGTTTACCTTTCTCCCATTGATAAACACGTACAGAATGTCTCCTTCCTGTTGTCCAGACATCCTGCAACTGAATGCACAGCTGCTGCACAAGTGCAACTCTAACTCTGCGGCACTTCCGGTTGTGCAACCTTCAGAATAAAAGTCTCAGGTTAAAAAAAAAAGTATATATTTCCAGATTTATACATTATTCAGACTTTCTGGAGATAGTTATTTTTTATTGTTACTTGTTGACTCCTGAGGTTTGGCCCAGTTTGTGGTTCTGAAATACTTAATTGACATTTTGTAGCAGATATAAATTACAAAATGAACTAAAAATTATGAATTGTGACAACAATTTTTCGCAGTAATAGTTGATTTCAAGCCATTTTACTTGTTTTTCTATCAAATTCAGAATACGGGTGTATTTTATTTTCACAGTTGACTTCCTGTCTCACCCTGCTGCTTAACTCTAATTTTATCAGTTAATATGACGCATATCGTGGGAGTAGAAACTCCCACCTAAAACCCTGCAACCTAATCAAACATGGCCTACTTTAGCAATAAAAACACTTGTTTATTTCATTTATTAAACATAAACAATTAACTGACATCTTGAAGTTTTTCCTGGTAAGAGTTAACAGGACTCCAGCAAAAAGCCATAAAGTCACATTTCACATATTTTGTTGTAAATCAAGTTAAACTGCAGTCAGCAGATCAAAAATCCACCAATAGGAGCTCAGTTACTAAAATAGTTTATAAACATTGTTTCTTCATATCTGCTGTAAAGTGATCCGTAATCATTAACACTGTTGTTTTGTTTCAGAGTTAATTATTCACAGTTGAGTTGCTCAGATAAAGAACAGAGATTCACCTGAGAGCGATAAATGAGGATTATTAGATCGTATTTATTGGCGGTAATCTTTTCATATTAATCTTTACCTGCTCTAAATGTGAAGTAGTTTTGTCAGCAAGATGGACAAGACAGATGTTAAGAAAATTAAACTGAAAAACAAACACAAGAGGGAGCTAAAGGCAAAGCTGACAATGTTTTAAACCTAGAAAACAAACGTGCCCATTTTAATTTATTAAAATATTATTAAAACGTTTTTTATTATTATAATTTTTTATTCCATATACTAAGAAGACTTTAATTCTGTTTATCTTGCGGATCATGCTTTACAGCTGGTAAGCATTAATATTCAGTTTCTCAGGAGAGGATATTACATAAAACTAATTGAAAGAGCATGTAGATTTGTTGAAAAATACAAACTAACAGATGTTAGAGGAAACCAGGCAGACAGCAACAAGTAACTTAAAGTAAAAGTGAACAGCTTAAGTAAAAATAGGAGTGATTGAAAACTGGATGCTTTAATACTTGGGAAATTATTAATTATGGGGTGCCCTGGTAAAAAAAAGTATACTTTAGTATACTTCAAAAATACTTTCATTTGTGAAAGTACACTTTAAGTATGCTAATTATTAAGTGTACTACCTAAAAGTGTATCTGAAGTATTCTGAAAATACACTTGTACCAATTTCGAAATTAGTACTCTAAACACACTTAAACATAATTGAACCAAAATACACTTTTAATATATTAAATAAAAGTATGCTTTAAGTGAACAAAATATGAATGAATTTATATGAACTTTTAAGTGCCTTAATAATCTTTTACTATTTATTAAAATTGCATACCATAAAAAAAGGATAATCATGATGTAATTTTTAAGAAAGTATCCAATCAATTTTCAGATGTGTGACGTAAAAACCTTATAATCAACGGCATTAGCTCTAGTTCACACTCCAGACCAGATGTTGGCGGTGTTGCACATTTTCATTTATTTAAAAAACGACATAGAGAAGAAAAAACTTGAAGCAGGGAAGATAACAGACGCTGTTCAAATTCACCATTTTTACTCGTATAATATTGCCTTAAAAGTAGAGAGAGCCTTGACAATAGTTACTAATTTAGTTAAATTCAAACTTGTGACGTCCTAGTCCGAGTTAGACGACAACACAACAGGACAACAACCGATGGAAATGAAATGTGTGTCACAAAAGGAGCCCGGAGGGACGAAGGCTGCTAAGTGTTGCTAGCTGGTGGTAAGTTTGCTTATTGATTATCTTTATTTAATTATAAACTGTGCAGTAAAGATATATAACTTACGTTGGTTTCTTAAATAATTATTTTATCAATTTTATTGTGACTTGTATGACTAATTATTATTTTGACTATAATTATTACTATTATTATAGTAATAATTCACCTTCATGTTATAACTGCATGGAGGTTGTTTGTTGCGACTTATACTTTAATTCATAAACTAACCTGGTTTTAATTAAGCTACATAAGACAGAGAGACTTTGATATTGTGAGGTTCTTGTTCTAACTCGTTCATCAATGTTTTTATCTTCAACAAATGTTTGCAGTCTAACTGAGCAAATGAAGATGAAAGAGGAAGCCAGAGAAATCAGATGTTAGAAAACCTAAAGACTTTCTGTCTCAGAAGAAGCTCTGACTCCACCAGATCAACAACCAGCTCTGAGGATGAACCTCCACATCGTCTTAATGGTGTAAGCTACATTTTCAACAACAAAAACTGCTGGTAGCAACATTAAGTGCTTAATAAACATGATTTATTTAAAGGTAACTGGAAATAATTTTTCCTGTTACCAGTTACCTAAACAGGCAAAGACACCCAGAAATTTTTTTCCACCCCAGGCAGTCGGTCCCAATGATCATCAGTTCTTATGATGTCACATACATGGCGAATCCACGTCTTGAAATTGTAAGTATGATTTTTTATTTGCCATTTTTCTGTTCCCTTTAAATACAAATGTTTTCTCTGTTTAATTGCTCTATTGTTCTTTTTGTAGGTTTCTGTAAGGTGCAGTGAACAGGAATGTTCTGGCGTTGATCCTCACTTTCATGTTTTATTGTCACACTTAAATGTTCATGTTCATGTGTTCACTTTTGATGTGTAAACTGATAATTCCTGTAAAGTTCATAAAGTTGTGAGTAAAATTAGACAATTTTAAAATGCCTGTAATAAAAACTATTTGAATTACCATGGGCATCTTGTGTAATTAATCTTTCCATGTAATTTTAGCCTAAAACAATGTAAGTACTGTAGTGTAATTATGCATGTCTTTTACAAAATAGGTACGTATGAATTAAGACTTTCATGAATAATTAAAGTTGTAGTTTATTATCAATAGCAGGAAATAAAAAAATAGCAATTAATTGTAATTTAAATAAATTATTAAATTAGTTTATTTAAAATATATTTGAAGTATATTTGAAATATATATATAAATATATTTTATATAATTTTGAGACATAATTATATAACTAATAAGTCAATAATTTAAAGTCAACTTTAAATACATTCTAAGTATACTTGAAGTTGTTCCCAAACGTAGGTGTACTATACTAAAGTATACTATTAGTTGTAATTTTAAACAATTTACATACTAAAGTATACTAAGTACAAAAAAGTTTGTTCCAAAATAGCACAGTTGAAGTACATTGCTAAAAGTATACTAAAGTATGTTAAAATTTAGTATACTAAAGTATACTTTTTTTTTTTACCAGGGTGCTGTTTGTAAAGTTACACAGTTTAAAATTAAAAGCAAAAATTTGAGTCATTTAGCAAATAAAAGAAAAGGGGATTCATTTTTTGATGTCGTAACCATGTTATTATCTATTTATTAGTTAATGTTATGGGTCTAAGCTAAATATTTACTTTGTAAATAATAGAACAGTCCAAAAAGTTGATGTAGTTCAGTTAGAGTCCAGCAGACGGTTTCCACTGTAAAACGACATAAAGTGAGGAGGGTCTTCCATAGATAACCCTCACCATACCCAAACATGTCACAATAAGCAATAAATCACATAATAATCACATAATAAAAACTAGCATGATAATTTCCATTTGAACAACAATCATCATAGATTTGAATATTGTTGAAAAGCCGCCATTTTGAGAAACATCTGCACATTATTATTTTATTTTTAAATATTATCTTGACTACAGAGACTCTCTAATCCATTTTAAATATTATAGTTTCTTCTGCAGTTTTTTGTTGAATATTTTAAATTAAAACTTTATTTTTATCTTTGACAACAATCTCAAATAATATCACTTATCGCAATATTTTCTGGGACAATTTATCATAAAGAAACATTTACGATACATCTTATTCTGTAGATGCAACCATACTATAGAATAAGCTGATACTGATTTCTTTGTCTTCACTTTTTTAAGCTTGCTGCTTTTCCTCCACAACGTTATCTCCCATCATCTGCTGAACAAGCCGCCCTTCCCCCTCGTCTTTTACTCAGTAATTCATCTTTTCCTCGAGGGAGTGCAGGTTTCATTCCAGCTCCTTCTGGAAGCAGTATGACGTTGTAACCCACAGCAGAGGCGTCCATATTAGAAACCAGCACCGACTCTCAGCCACACGATGCATCAGCTAACAACATAAACACTGCTTACATGTTCCAAGTGTGGAAGCTACCACTTTTCTGTGTCATTTAAAGAGTCAGACTGAATGAACTGAAGGGAAAACATTTAAGTATGATGTATTTTAATATGACACAGATAGGCCAGCAGGTCTGGAAAGTAATTTTCCTGCGGCCTGATGTAGTAAAATTGATTTAAAAAGCTTTCTGCCTGAGGAGCTTTCTGCTCCAGAACACCACAGAGAAATAGGCTTTTGTTTCTGAGCCCATTTATTTATTATTTACAGCCCACTTCTCGTGAAAAGCCAAAGGATTTAAGCAGTTCTGATGTAAAAATTGTATTTTTTTAAACTCTATTCTGCCTGAAATGACATTTGTTTCATTATTATTTCTCTTATAGACCAGAACTGGAAATTCTGAGTTTCTTAATGTTTTATAAACCCTGGAGGAGCAGAAACATTTTCCTGTCTAGGCAAATCAACCTCCATGATAAAAAGACAATTTCCAACAAGTTTGGAGCTTTCCTGCCTCCCAGTATCCTCCCAGTAAACGGGTCTCGCCCAGTGGATTACAGGGCCAGTCGTGTAATTAAACATGCTAATGACACGCTGCAGCTGGCAGATGTTACAGCCGTCTGACGCCACGTCTGCTTCTCACTTTATGACTTCTTTTCTTCTTCTCTTGTGGAAAAAAATAATTTTTAATAACTTTCTGCTGCAGTTTCACAGTCTAGCTGCAGATTTTATTCTTTGTTCTGACATAAAACAATTTGAATCTTGTTTTATTCTCAAAAGTTAATTTCTTTGTAATTAAATGTTAATATATCAATTAGATCCACTTCAGAGAAGATGATGAAACTCTGAAGATGTAGAAGTAAAGCTAAAATATTTTAAAAAGTGACAGTTTAAAGTAGAAAAGCTGCGACAATTTAAAAAAGTAAAAACAAATAAAAAAGAAATAAATCACCTGAAAAGAAACTTCTGTATTATTATTTTAGCATTAATACATTTCAGAACAGTATGTAAGTGAAATCATTAATCATCAAAATTATACATACTACAAACATAAATAACTAAAAAAAATCAGAATAAATGAAAAATATATTTAATCAGAATTGTATTATGTAAATAGTAAAATAGATCAGATTAGATTAAATAACAAACTAAAGTAATAAATAAGAAAGAAAATATGAGTAATCTAAATAAAGAAAAAAATAATAAAAAATAAACTAAAAATAATAATACAAAACAAATGCAGTAAAATAAAATAACAAATAGTTGATTGAAACTAAATCAAACTAAAATTAAAATTAATTAGAAATAAAGTTGCAACATAACACAACCAGAGCTTCACTGGAAGGTTTAGATCAAAATATGTTCATGTGTTAGAAAGGCCTAGTCAAAGTCCAGAACTAACCTTGGTGAATTACTTTTTTTGTCTTGTAATCTAGTCCTGAAAGCCATATATTCTTTAACTTCACTGCAGAAATTCACCCTACTTGGTGTCGTAATGTGAAAACTGACCAGAAAACCCTGAGGTCCACTCAAAGTCCACCAGCGCTGGCTTCCCTCAGCCGACACAAACCACGTTATTTCAGGACTACATTGTCAGATGAGCAACTATAGACACGTAAACAACATGTCTCTGGTCTGCGGTCAGAAACATGACCAGAGTAATTACACAATTGGAGACAAAAAGGTAAATCTGGTACCAAAACATCAACTTCTGTCTGCACAACCTGACATCTCTGAGGTATTTCAGGATCCCAGTCCTAAAATAAAAGTGGAAAACATTTCCAATAAACCCATTTAATTACTATACTCATGGGTGAAAGTAGTTTTAAATTCTTGGGGGTACTATGACAAAAAAATAAATAAAATAAACTACACACACACACACACACACACACACACACACACACACACACGCACATAAAAAAAAAATTCCCTTCTCACCCTCTGCGGGTGGCCTCTCTCTCTCTCTCTCTCTCTCTCTCTCTCTTTCATCCTCTGAACTCGTTCCTCTACCAGAGGCCTGGGAGCTTCAGGTTCTCCTCCAGTATCTTGGCTGTGCCTAGTACTGCACATTTCTGGACTGAGATGTCTGATGTTGTTCCTGGGATCTGTTTTAGCCACTGCTCCAGTTTGGGGGTTTCTGCCCCGAGGGCCCCGATGACCACAGGCACCACTGTGGCATCACCTTCCAGTTCTTTTCCAGTTCCTCCCTGAGGCCCTGGTATTTCTCCAGTTTCTCATGCTCCTTTTCCTGATGTTGTCACTTGGTATTGCTACATCCACCACAATGGCTTTCCTCTGTTCTTTATCCACTTAAATATTTATCCAATATTATCCATATCCTTTATCCATTTGAATTCACTAACAGCTACTGAGGCTTTTTTATAAATCTGTTCTCTGTCAGAAGCTTTTTTAAAGCTTACAAGTGGGAAATGAAAAGGGCAAACATGCTTCATCATTCCTGAAGATGATCAGATTGGTTTTCATGTGATCGGGTGATGTGTTAATCTCCTCAAAACAGCTGGTCGCCACAGCTACAAGTAACGGTAAACAAAATCTTCACATCAGTACTTCTCAGAGCTTTTCTTCACTACAGTCAACTCGTTGAGTTATTCAAATACATTTCACCGCACTGTAGCGCACATAACGTTACACACCGCGTGTGTGTGTCCTTGGGTGTGAACAAATGTGGGGGAAAAACCACAAGCTCTTTGTTTAAAAGTGGTCTGAATATGCAATTAAATATATATATATAACACTGATTGTAAATGTAGCCAAACCGTAGAATTTCACAACACACAAAATGTTTGCACTGAATCACTGGGAGATCTTAAAAAATACGTTTGCCTTATTCTTGTCACTGGTCATCTCCTCTTCATTTCTGTCGCAGAGGTTGTGTTGTCTATTTAAAAATGTCCTGAAAACTTTTAACTTCTGGGAGGACTGTTTTTACTGCTACTCTGTCCCTTTTTTAATGCAGCTCTGTCTTTTAATGTGAATTATACATATATTAAATGTTTGATGTCTAATGCTGTTCTACCATTTCAGAGAATAAAAATAAATGTTTTGTTCCTTTTCACTTAAAAATATCTTGCTTATCTAGATTTCTGTTCTTTTTAGCATTTTAAGCATCTATAGTTTTTTTATGTTTCAATGAAAATGTATCTATGTGACGATAATGTGCAGTTCTCTAATTAAAGTAACCACGTGTTGCCTTTAGATGCAGTCCTGCTGTTTTTTTTCTTTTTAGATAAATATAATGAACAAATATTAATGAACAACTATTTAATTTCTATTTAAAGTACCACTCAAAATGTTAAATAGGTGCAGTTTTAATATGTTTAACCCTCTTGTGGTCTCAGCATGACACTCAGAAGACGCACAGCAGATCTAGCGGTAGGACAGCGGGGATGTAGGGGATTGTCCCATCAGTCAGTTGCTGGAATCCCACGCATGAAAAAAAAATAGCTGGGAATCAAAAACTGCTGTTACCAACAATAAGTGCTTAATAATCATGATTTGATTTAAAGGTAACTGGAAAGAAATTTTCTCTTCTTGTTAATCCAACATTTATTTCCTTTTTTTATTTGTTGTTGATTTTCAGGACCCTGTAAATGACCAGGGTGAACCTGCCTCTCATCTGATGGCTGCTGGGCACCACCAGCCCCCCTCACCACCCTGCAAGGATCAGTGTGTTCAGATCATGGATGGACAGATTTTAAGGTAGTTTGTCTCCTTAAGTTCACACTTAAAACAGCTTCATAATTAATGCCAACATCAACTGACTCTATGACATTGCTGACATTTTTTTCTACTTCCAACATAAACAGGCTAAGACACCCAGAAATGTTTTTCCACCCCAGTCGGTCCCAATGATCATCAGTTCTTATGATGTCACATACATGGCGAGTCCACAACGTCTTGAAATTGTAAGTATTATTTTTTATTTGCCATTTTTCTGTTCTCTTTAAATACAAATGTTTTCTCTGTTTAATTGCTCTATTGTTCTTTTTGTAGGTTTCTGTAAGTTTCTGACAGTGACGTTGATCCTCACTGTCATGTTTTATTGTCACACTTAAATTTTCATGTTCATGTGTTCACTTTTGATGTGTAAACTGATAATTCATGTAAAGTTCATAAAGTTGTGAGTAAAATTTGACAATTTTAAAATGCCTGTTATAAAAAAATATTTGAATTACCTTGGGCATCTTGTGTAATTAATCTTTCCATGTAATTTTAGCCTAAAACAATGTAAGTACTGTAGTGTTATTTACAAAATACGTACATAGGAATAAAGACGAATTAAGAGTATATTATATATACATATATATTCGATATAAGAAATAAAAGAATAAATATATAAATAAAAGAATACATATATATTTTGATAAGAAATTAAAGCATAAATAAATATTTAGTTTTTCTTTTTCCTAACACGAGTTTCCGTCAAGTAATGTATATATTTTTTTTTCTTATTTCCCCTAAACATTATTTTTTGTCAAGAAAAATAGATATTTTGCTTTGTCTTTTTCTGCTTGTTTTTCATTTGCTGTTTGTCTGCTGCATCATTATGTTAATGAGGAGCTGTCTTCTATGTTTCCTATTGGTCAATAGAGCTTTGGAACCAACGTCACTGTGTCAGATGTTGTGGGGCATTTAGGTGCAGTCGCTCGGTGCCATCTTTGTAGGCCACAGACCATGACAAACTTTATCTCTGTGGTTTTGTTGTGTTACAGACTGCAGTGAAGTGAACTGCTAGAGAACTGCTGGCCGAAATTAGCGTTCATAAATCAGATCAACCTTGAGCAAAACGCCACTAACTCTGCAAATATTGGAAAATCCAATATCCAACTCGAAACTAACTTCACTGCAGTCGGTAATACAGCAGAAAAGGGAGAAGCAAAAAAAAAAGACAAAGCAAAATACCTATTTTTCTTGACACGAATGCATGTTTGAGGTAAATAAGAAAGAAAATATATGCATTACTTGACCAAAACTCATGTGTAAGGAAAAGGAAAAACTAAATATATTTTTTATATATTTATTCTTTTATTTTTTTTATGTCAGTTTTGGTCCTCCATAGACACACACACACATACATATTGAGATACTACACAGACAACAAACATGAGCTTGTTTATAAAGATTTTAATCCCAAAAATACTTTTTTTTTTTTTTTTTTTACAATTTGGCACATAACACGTGGTTTGGTCTCGCTGTATTTTGGCTTGAACACACAGATACAGATAAATATTGTCTGGAATCAGAGCGGCTGTCATGCAGGAGCAATCAGGAGCTCCATCCGGTGGAAGTTACAGATATTCACCAGCTGGACCAAAATGCTACTAGTTTGGTTCAGATGTGAAGCTTTGACACGATTCAGAATGTGAATCAAACGTTTGAACAACAGGATGTGATGTCGATGCTTCAGGTTCAGCCTGCTGGTTTGCATAACTACAAGTTTATCTAAGGAAGACTCTTTCTGTCCTGATGTCTGGGTCACAAAATCAGCAACAAATAGACAACATTTGGTTACAATAAAATGATAAAATATCCAAAACAAATAAAAATTACTAAGGACTAGGTCAGATTTAACTAGCAGGAACTTTTAATCAGTGGATTTCTGGAAACAATTTCAGCAAAATATTAAAACCAACAAATCTTTCAGAGTTTTTAGACTTCATCCATTTATGACTGATGAATGCTTAGTGCAAATTATTCTGTTAAGCGTCCAGTTTTTGTCTGAATCTTCACCGTTTTGAACACAAACCAAATGTTTGAATTAAATGACACCAGAGAGGAAGAATAAAATATCCAAACCACAGATATTTCTGAGTCTGTGTTCTTCTGAAGAGGTTAAATTTATTCATAAATTTGATTTTATGATGAGATTTTTAAAGCAAAAATGTTAACCACAGTGTGTTAGAGTCACTGTAGATAAAGAAAAAGTTGGAGTAGGTAAAGAAAACCAAGAAATTTCTGAGCTCTACATGTCAAAAAAATGTGAGAAAAAACCTCAGAAATCTGGAGATTAATCTAAGAAATATTCTAGAAAAAACAAGGGAATTTCTAAATTTGAACTCAGAAATGGAGATTAATCCAAAAATCTCCAATTCAGGAATTTAATAGAGAATTCCAAAATCTAATCTCAGAATTTCTATTTTTTTTTCTTGCAATATTTTGACTTTTTGGAACTCTGAATTTTCCAGTTTTTGTCTGTAAAATTCCTGAAATTAATCTAAAAAAATCAGATTTTTTTTTCTTGCAGGTTTTTGACTTCAGTACCTCTGTATTTTCCACTGATCTCCTCCTCTGTTTCTGTCTTCTGCGGCCCTGGTCCTCCTCCTGTCTTCCTCCAGTTCTTCTCTTTCTGCTACATTCAGATTGAGGGAATTAAATGTTTTTCCTTCCATATAAAGTTTACTAGCAGCTCCTCATGCGTCACTTCTTCTTCCTCTGCTTCAGAGTCTTCCTCCTCTTCACTATCATCTCATACAGCTTGTCCATGCCCTCGTCCAGCCCCTCTCCGATGATGGCGCAGGCCGGCTGGACGTGGTACGGCGTGGACGGGCTCAGCTCGGACAGGGCCAGCTGCCTCTCGATGTCCCCCACGTCCAGGGCCCGCGGCAGGTCCTGCTTGTTGGCGATGACCAGCAGCGGGGTCCCCTGGTTCTCCTGGAAGCGGGTGATCCGGTGCAGCTCGGCGCGGGCCTCCTCCAGCCGCTCCGCGTCCACGGAGTCCACCACGTACACGATGCCGTCCGTGCAGCGGCTGTAGGGCTTCCACAGGGGCCGCAGCTTCTCCTGGCCCCCGACGTCCCAGAAGTGGCAGCTGATGCCCCGGGAGGCGCCGGGGCCGCCCAGCCGGATCCGCTCCGTGTTGAAGCCGATGGTGGGAACCGTGTTGACGAACTCGTTGAATTTGAGCCGGTAGAGGACGGTGGTCTTCCCGGCAGAGTCCAAACCCAGCATGACGATGTGCAGCGACTGGAAGGCAGCCAGACTGGACAGACTGGTCCCCATCTTACGGACTGGGATGGGGGGCAACGCGTGGAGAGGCGGAGGTGGAGGGCGCAGCCCCGGGTTGCAGCCAGAGCAGCCGCAGCATCCCTGGAGCCGCTCCAGCCGCGCGCACAAAGCTCCAACCAGCGCACTCACTGCGCACTCACTGCGCGCAGCGCCGCTCCGAACGCGCAAAGTGTCCAGTCATCACCGTGCCGCCGCTTCTCCCTGATCACCTTCATGCGTGGGAACATAAACACACCCCGCTGATGCTGCGTAGATCCATCTCTAAACCACGTCAGAAAACGTCACGTCGTGTCGCAGCCGGTGGGAGTTTCAAAATAAAAGCACTTCCTAAAGATTGGGCCATAACTTAAAAGGTTGCATCAGTGTTTCCTCTGTAAAACATCGCCTCCTGGTGTACAATACTAGCAATTACAAGTGTATTGCATAAACAACTATACATTTAAATGTTTAATTTGATACAGCGAGATGAAATATTTTTATTTATAAACAGCTTGTGTAAATTATATTATAAAGTATCTTAGATTTGTTTAAAGGAATTTCGTCTTTTATGCTGAAAATGTTACAATGACAAAAGAAAAACAATATTTTTCATGTGACAGAATTGAAGTTTTGCACTTTTCGTTTCAGAAACAAATTTTGGTTTCTGAAATAAAAATAATAAATAAAAGTAGAAAAATTGGAGCAAGACTCCTTACAAACAGCATGACTTTCTATCTCATAAACATATTATTAGTTTGAATATTTTAGTTATAATTTTATATCCCATTATTATAAATGTAAAAGTTGAAATATCTACCTTCAATCTCATAATTATGAGCTTTAAAATCGAAATTATGAGTTTGAAAATCAAAATATTGACTTTAGTTATTACTTTAAAACTCGTAATTGTGACTTTCTGTTGTTAACACTATTAAATTAAAAATATAACTGAAATATTAGAAAATCACAACAATTTAACGTTATCTAATCTACATTTCATCGTTTATTGTTGTGAAATAGTGAGGACTTACATGCTGTTCCAGCAGAGCGCCGCCAGATGGAAGCACTGCTGCCTCTTCAATTTTCTCTATAAAATCTGACTGCTTTCCATCAGTGCTTTCATCTAATGTTGATCTGAGACAGACAAGACACACACCCCACACACACACCCCACACACACACACACACACACACACACACACACACACACCACACACACACACATACATATATATTTATATATTTCTTTGCATTTCTGAAAAATTATTTTGAAATTCTTGAAAAGAAGTTTTACGTCAATGAACTTTAGTAATCCATGCATTCTAGTTACATGGGGGTTTAAATATGGCATGTTTCTCTTGGCTACTCTTCAAAGCATGAGAACATGACATTTAATCCCAATGTGATTGTTAATATGAGATATAATAATCAGAATCTATTTCTGAGTCAGATCAACAGTTAAATTACAACAAAACTTGCACTTTTAACTATATGAAGTATTTAGTTGCATCTTTATTCCGTTATCTGCAGTAAATCTAAAAAATTGCTGCTGATGCTTATTTTACACATACAAGCTATATTAGAGGAATAACTTTACTGCCATCTGGTGGTCAGAGTCTGAACAACATCTAGTTGAGAATGTAAAGGATTAAAAATAAATACTGTGAGCAAAACATATTCTTATTCTTTAATTGGTTGCAGATAAAGCCAGAAATTAAAGTGTTGACAGGGCAGGGGAAATGTTTTTGCTAAAAGGTTGAGGGTGTAGCAGTAACCATGGCAACGAGCTTCATACCAAAATGTGAGCTTTTCTGCCACGAGCTTCATACCAAAATGTGAGCTTTTCTGCCACAAACACAATGAAAATATAATTCAATTAAATTCAAAATGATTTTATTTATCCTGAAGGACAATAAAATCTTTCATAATGATTGTTGATGCTATAACAGTCAGTATCACAAGGAATCTGAAGAGGCCTCTGACTGAAGTCTGTTTTGACATGCTAACAGCTAAATGAGCTGGGCAACAGATTCAATACTCCACAGTAACATATCTTGATGGCGCCATCAGTTGTTAGCTAGCTCTACTAATCCACCTCATTTGCTTTTGCTTTTCCTCTTTAAATCTTTATCTGGTCGTTTGGTTGGAAAGATGTTGGAGTTGGGAAAAGATGCCATAATGATGGACAGAGGAGATTATTAAATCAAACTATAGGATTTATTTTAATATTTCTCAGCAAAGATGATGATGCAGCTGCAAGAAAATCTTTATTTAACGATGTAATTAATATACTAATGAATTTAGATCGCATTTATTTTTTCTACTAGCTCCAGCTATTTGTTTGATTATCCAATAAAAGGACTGAAACAAAAAGGCCTTGTTATGCAGAATAACTCCCTGAGCAGCAGCAACAACCTGAGTCATCACCGATTGTCCTCCAGCATCGACTCCTTTCCTGATCAATGAAATAAATTAGAAACACAGACGCTGAATTATTAAGATCGCATCTCAATTTGAGTCCAAAACGATTCAAGCGCCTCCATCAGAGAGCAAGAATTTAACCTCTGGAGAGTCGGGTCTCCAGGAGAGGAGCGAACGTTTCATCCATGGAGGCGGACAAGAAGTGGAGATAATCGTCTGAAGGTCTGCGGTGCTGCTGGAGGCGCGAGGAGCAGCAGATGAAGGTTTAGGTTTTTCTTTTCTTTTCTCCTTCCAGGACAGAAAAGCTGCAGATGAAACCCAGTGACCCGCTTGTCCCCGAGCTTTTCATCTCAGCACCTGCTCTGCATTTTCAAAGGCTGCTTGAATTAATTAATGGAAGAAGGGAAATTATGTTTTCTCCCTCTTATCTGCACACAGAATGTGTTTCTGTTGTGTTTTTTTATATTCAGGTGGTAAAAACAGTCTGAGCCGCTGCTGCTGGATTATTAACAAAATCTCTAAAGCAGAAAAAGCTTCAAGTATCTTAAAGATTTAAGATAAAACTGTTCCAGAAACCTTAAAGTTTGAACGTCTCCAGCTCTGTCAGATTGAATTGAAAGTGTCTAGTTCAGGTCTGACTTTGACTAGGCCTTTTTAACACATAGTCTTAACGATCCTTTGTGTCTTTGGGTGTATGTTTATCCTTCTAAGTAAAATAAAGCCTGGGCATTTTTCTCTTTAAAAGTCTGAGGTACTTCTGCAGTTTTTGACGTTTTGAAATTGAATAAAATAAAAATAAAAATCCAATTTTAAATGTTGCAGCTCCAAAAGAGAGTTAAAAAAATTGTTGAAAAGTGAACTTAGTGTGAATTTAGGATGGATTCTTTTGGAATCATCTTAATGTAGGATGGATGACAAATCAATTTGATCAAATAATAATTTTTTTTTTGTTTTTGAAGATTAAAATTGTTGGAAAATCTTTTTATTTGTCCATCAATGCACGTCTTGGGTTCTTTGTTCCCCCCTGACTTTTAAACCAACTCACATGATTGAAATCTTTTTTTTTAGAATAAAAAAATTGAGATTATATTTGTTTTTTTTTGTTGTTTTTTTTAAATAGAGCCACATCACCCAGAAACTCTTCTCTTTATGCTTGACTAACTTCTAAACTACAACATTCCTCTGAAATGAGACAAAAGAAAAAACTTTTAGGAAAACTGGATGTTTAGAAAGTTAATCTAAAGAAATTAGGGTTATTTTTGGATTAGATTACAAAATAAATCCAACAACAAAGTTAAATCCAGTCAGAGTCGCTGTTTAGTTTCAAACTGTCTCCAGGAGACCAGCAGGAATGTGGAGGGTGAGTCATGAGAGGCGAAGGACGGCTGTGAAGGTGGCCCGTCCTCTGAGCCAGAATAATTATCTGCTTTAATTAAGTCCATCAAACTCTCTGCAAGTGTGTATGTGCATGTATGTGTGTGAAGGAGAGGGGATTATGCTGAGAAATGAAGGATTCATGAGCTGCAACATCTTCATCTCTGGGTGTTTTTGCTTGTGGGAAGCAGTTTTATGTGCGGAGACGTAAAAACCATCTGCATGGCGATGAACCCTGACAGAACGACAATAAGAGGAGGTTTCACTCTCATTGTTGCTTGTGATTGAAAAAGACACCTGGTGAGCAGAATAACAAGAGCTATTAGTCTGTGAGGAGACGGAAACGTGTAGTGATGCGACTCAGAAATACATTTGCTGGTGCAGCACAATAAAAGGAAACATCTGAGCTTAAATTTGGACATAAGGTCAGAGGAAAATGCTATTTTATAACGTCAAATGAAACCTACAAGCTGCATGTTTTGGTCTTGTGAACAGGAGATTAAGAGATTTCTGGGGTTTTTTGGCAGGGATTTGGACATATTTGCAACCAAATAATCCCTAGGTATTAGTTTTGCAATTGTTTGTCCTGCCACAGGTACAGCAAGAGCTTCAACACACACGGTTCTGGATGGAAATTAAAACCGGAATCCACACATAAACTCGGTACATTCCCACTTTATTGATACTTTCTAAACAGTAAAACTGAATTCTGATATGCTACCCATCACAAGTGGTAGATTTTCTCATATAAATCTGTCAATACTCGCTTGGTTTTCAGTAAAAATATAGAAATTTCTCACTCATTTTCTCTTTTGATTGTGTAAATATCCCAAGCACTGCAGAAGTCACAGAAGAAACATCAACATGACAAAAAATATGAGCAGTTAATAAACAATAAGCACAGAAATCGGATGGTTATTGTTGCTGAAATTACATTCAGAAACGTATTACAGCAGAAACTGTTTCTCTAAATAAAACTGCAACAAAAACCAACAAACTTTATTTGCTAATATAGGATTTTTTAAAATGCCCACCATTTTGAATCCCTTTAACTAATATCTGACAATACAAGTTCATATGTGAAATTATTGTGGTCTTGATGGATTGAAATAGTAATTAATGGAGTATTCACCATGACATTTACGTTTAGCAGGGGATGAACGTAAAAATTTAAAGTCTTTGCTAAAAAAATATCAATTTTTTTAGCTAAAATTATCTCTTGATTATCTGAAACTTGAAACTAAAGGTTAAATAATATGCAGGGCAGAAGATGTACTTGTGTGCTGGCGGACTAACTAGTTAATATCAGATTAGCCATTGTATAAAAACTGGTTAGTTATTCTCGACTAAAATATTATTTAAATTTAAATTGACTCAAACTGTTGCTTTCCATTTGAAATAAACTAAATCTATAATTAGGCATAATTTTTGGATCAGACACATTCAACTGTTACGGTATAAACTGCTAATGCTAACATTAGCATTAGCTTAAATGTTGTTTATTTTGGGACATTGTCTTATTCCAGTAGAATCAATATGCTGATTTTCAACTAGAAATTTATTTGTTTTCATGTCAAAATTATACATTGCACATTCTGAAAAGCAGAGAAGTAGCTGCATTTGCAAATATTTCTTGCTAACTTACATGCTAGCTAATTTTGGATTAGCATTTTCATAAAAACTGGATCATTATACACAAAATGTCAAATGGACTGACTTGTTATGTCTCTTAGGACATATCTGGCATTGAAAATACAGTAAATCTATTTTGAAAAAAAAAAAGATGAAATCGCATCAGCAGGCATAAAATCTTTAACAATAAGGACAGCTAATGCTAACTAAAGAGTTACCATTATCTTAAACACTTTTATAAGGAACATTTTCAAATATAAACTTATGTTTTTCTGTTGTACAGTGATACTTTTTGGACATTAGAAACTGTATTCCCAATGCATTCATGTTAGCTTACTAGCTTACACGAATGGTTAAGTGCTAGTTAGCTAGCACTTAGATAAGAGTGTTTAGCTGATTGTAATTCTCAACTAAAAGGTATTTTTTGTTTTTATTACACTTAAGTTTTACTTTGAAAATGAAGTATACTCATTAACAAAGTTAATCTCTTACTTTACTGATTGCAAATGCTAACAGCTAATGCTAACTATAACGTTAGTCTTATTGTTTGGCAATTTAGTTTCTAAAAAATTAAATCTTGATGTTTGAATTTATAAAACTGAAATATATAAACATGTTTTATTTAAGTGCTTAAGTTCCTTTTTGGGCTGCACAGTGGCGCAGTTGGTAGAGCTGTTGCCTTGCAGCAAGAAGGTTCTGGGTTCGATTCCCGGTCCCGGCCTTTCTGCATGGAGTTTGTATGTTCTCCCTGTGCATGGTGGGTTTTCTCCGGGTACTCCGGTTTCCTCCCACAGTCCAAAAACATGACTGTTAGGTTAATTGGTCTGTCTAAATTGCCCCTAGGTGTGAGTGCATGGTTGTTTGTCCTGTGGGTCTCTGTGTTGCCCTGCAACAGACTGGCGACCTGTCCAGGGTGACCCCGCCTCTCGCCCGGAACGCCAGCTGGAGATAGGCACCAGCACCTCCCGACCCCATTAAGGGACAAGGGTGTAGGAAAATGGATGGAAGTTCCTTTTTGATAGAAGATAATTTTTGTTTTTAGAACTAAAAAAAACTACCCAAGTACGTAAATAGCTCACATTGTTGTCTATTTACTGTGGTATGTGAGGTTTTTTATGTTCTCCTGAGGGTAAAGACAGGAAAAATCTAAAGACAAGCCACAATTAACAGTCAGACAGTGATAGGAGTAGTTTACATGGTAGAAAAGGACACAAACACATCAAAGGAAACAGTAGAAAGAAGTAGAAAAGCAAAAAAAAACCAAACAAATATAGCAGGGCTCTCAACTAAGGTTTCCATATATCATGATAGTAAGATGCTGGACAAAGCCTTGAAATTCGGCCATATTCTGGTTTTAAAAATGGGTTTGAATCATTCCCACCATGCGCTGGAGCATTTAAATGTCTTCCAAGAGGGACAGAACGCTCAAACAGCAAAGTCCCCATAGCCTGTGGGGCAGAAAGCGGCACTGCGGAGGGTATCGAGGCAGTTTACGAGGATCAGCGCCCCTGTCAGGTGTTTCCACCTCTTAGTGATGGGGTTCCTCATTTTGTCCAGGCCATGGTGAAGTTCCTGGATCACGTCCCGGTAGCTGTCCCCAACGTGGGCCGCCCACGTCAACAGGAAATCATACGCTGGTTTCCACATGGACTGAAGGGCCAGACAAAGAAACGGGGTGATTTTAGGGGTAAAAGATCAGAGATTGAGGTTTTAACACAAACTAAGGCTTTTTTATTGGATTCTCAGTTGGCTGGCGCCATATGTGGATCATGGACAGAAGTTTATAAGTACTCCTAAACTGCAATCTTTGGGGTAATAATTTCATTCTTGGTGGAGAAAAAAGCGTGAGATCAAATGAAATGTTTTTAATTTCCAGCAAAAATTCAAGTTTCATATGCAGGTTTTATGGCATCTGATTTTAGTCAAGCGCATAACTTCACCAAATTAACATTTCAAAATTATTTGTAGTGCTGGAACTCAATAAAATTTTAATTTAGTTATTGCAGCGGCTGTAATTAATCAATTGCATTTTATTGACAAAATAAGCAACATTTTTCATTCAAAACTGACTAAGGACGCTAACATTAGCATTAGCATGTGTAGCATTGAGATGCTGCTTTAGGCCAGAATAGCTTTGCTGATAGGTTAATTCCTTTTGAACACAATAGTCCAATCAGATTGTTTTCAGAAGCAGAAATTTAATCCCAGTGGGCTGAGAGATTTGATTGTTAGCAGATGTAGCTTGTGCATCAGATTTTAAGGGCGTACCGAAAACAAACAAATACAGAAGTTCTGGATCGTTAAAAATACAGTTAATTGGGCTAACATGCACTAACATCTGTACAATTAATCAAAATTAATGCACAAACACATTCCTTTCTCTTGTATTAGTAGACGGTTATTAGAAAGTACAGCTAGCTGCGAGGTTAGGTTAGCTACTCGGTCTTTTTTTCTATCTTGTCCAAAACTAATGTATCCTCACCTCATTGTCCAGGACGCCGTTCTTGTCACGGTGTGGAGCTTCGTAAGCCTCCATCTGCTGCCTGGAAACTCGGGCCAACTTCTCTGCAAGCTCCCTCCACCTGGACGCCACCTCCACCGCCGTGGTCAGCAAGACAAAGTCCAGAACCAGCTTAGCCACCAGACCCTGGCAGTCCATCTTCAGCAACGCCTGATCAATGAAAGACGGACAATCTCAGCATTCATTCTCAACTTGAAAACATATCCTCTACAACATGTAGAAAATGATCCAGACACTCCTGTTTGTCCGTTTCTGATGATTGATGGAAAAACAAAAGCAACTCTTGGGATTGGATTCGGATTTCCTGGGAAAAGCATATCCGGATTATCTCGCAAAGTGTACATTTACCCTAACCTGGGTTTAGATAGGCTGTGAAACATGACCACATGAACGGTTAGGGGGCCTCTTGTTGTCATGAAGAGAAATTTAAGACTTGACATGCAACAGATCCCTGGAAAACCAATCAGAGGAGTCAAGCAAAACAAAAAAAACACCAGCAGGAGGATGATCCTCAGAAAAAACAGCTGGGCTCATAAAAATGACATACAATGTTGTCCAGATTGATTATTTTGACTGAATTTTTGATTATCCTTTGGCTTTCTTTAGATGTTTAAAACTAAACAGAAGAATCTGTCATGTTTGCAGTTTTTCCTTTCGTTGACTTCCTTTTAAAACACACACTAGCAATACAATCTGGGTTTATTAAATGAATGAATGGATGGAGTTGGAAAGTCTCTATAATTTTTCCTCTTTTCTCATCCAGCCTTTAGAAACTCTTCTGGTTTCAGATGGTGAATGAATTTTTCTTCTTCTTCTCCTCTTTAAAATAATTTTCCGTGATCATCGGTTCCCCAGATTGTGTCCAGGTCAGGCTGTAATCCCCGTCTGATGACGGAGCTCTGCGTCTCTTTAGGCCACCTGCGGTTCTTCTGGTCTAAATATAAACTCTTTGAAGACCAACCTGATCAAAAACACGCCAGCTGCTAATGAACATGAGGCGTTCAGATGGAAATCTGCAGCTGGTTCCTGCTAGCAAAGCATTCAAGAGAAATTCACATCAAACATGGCGTCTGTTTTCTTCTATTTCTCACATTTTGCCAATTTTAATGAATCAATTCTCCTCTTTAAACTGCTTTTATGTGGGCCAAACAAACCCAAAGTATGACTCTTCCACCACTGTGCAAACAGCTCCAAAGATTTTTGAAGAGTGGGGCCTTTTTTTTGGAGATAAAGGTATGTGTTTAAATAAAAATTAGATTACAAACATCTCAGGTTGATATAGCTGAGTTTGAAAGATCTTCAGAAAACTTGGAGCACAAACTAACTATGTTTAGCAGTGGTTTTTTATGATTCATTCAGAGACATTTTTTGATAACACATGACTTTCTGAGTTCCCTCTTTCATAAAAACACAAATTTTTTGATAAATTTCCCAAATATAAGATGTAAGGATGAATAATAGGTGGTGGAGATATGCAGCTGGGTCTGAAAACCTGTGAAGCGGGTTCAGAGGCAGCAGCGCCACAGAACATCCCTTCATCTGTTTCCAGCCTGGTTTGGTCTCCTGCTTATTAAACAACAACATGGTTGGGGTCTAAAATAGACAACGCTCCGCTGCACCAGGGAATACAGCATCGGTACGAGAAAACGCAGGAAGTCCCTGCAGCAGACGGACAGACGGCGCTGACAGCTGTCAGGAAAAAAAGCCTCCTCAACGCAATTATGGACGACGCTGACAGGTAGAGATGAGGAAGAGGAGGAGGAAGACCTGGCAAATTAATATGCAGCAAAATATACTAAGTTTTCTCTCAGAGCATCTACACATGAAAGCCTTGAAATTCACTGGCTATTGAGATTTGGTGATTTATTTACTTATTGTGATGAATTTCGTTTTAGCATTATAAGAATTTTGATTTATCGTTGCCTTGATATATTTCAATTAATCATCATTTTTGTTGGTATTACAACAGTAACGAAAAGTATTGCAATAAATTCATAAGTTCATATCACCAACCCCAACTATTTAGATAATTAAGACCTGGCATGATAGAAATTAAAAGCTTACTGCAGTTGTTTTGTTGTTTTTTCTCATTTACATAAATATTTATAATATAACATTGAAAAATAAATAACTTAATTTCTTAAAAAGCTCAGCAGATTTCAAGCTCCATCATTGGTGCTATAAATATGAATTAAATTATGTACTTTATTTTTTTAATTAATTTATTTATTTGAAGGTTAAGTTTAAAGAGTTTACCTTGGAACGTTTTATAAATCTATTCTAAGAATAAAAAGCTACTGTTTTTGTTCAGACTGGATTATTGATTTATTATTTACTTTGTTATATTGTTTTTCAATAGAAATATTAGATACAAATAAAGTTATTTTAATAACATAAAAAAATAGATTTTAAATTTAATTTTAAAACTACAAAAATTAATGCAAGCAAAAATAAATTTAATTAAACTGTTTGACAAAGTTAACAATAAGCATATTTAATTTGATAAAATTATAAAAATCATAACAATAAGGATATTATAATCAGAAAAGCTTTTAATTTCAAAGCCATTTTTTTCAGGATTTTTGACTTTTTATTTGGCTTTGTAGAGCAGGAACTAAAATAAGGATTAAACATTTCATTCTGATGTTTGTTTTTAAGTCATATCTGGATCAGAACCGGTTCTGGTTTGAGACGAAGACAAGCTGAGATGATGAAGGACTGGTCTCTCTCTCTGCCTCTCAGCGATGATCTATTATTAACAGCCCTCTCTTCGGCTCACAAACACTAGCTTTCTTATTCTGCCCTTTTGTAACCCGACACGTCGTGATGAAAGGATCTGCGGGGCGGTGTCGGATGCCCCGCCGGGCCTCCAGGTCCGTCCTGATCAATGCCTGCTCAGATTTCACACAGGAGCACCTGTCGGCTTCGGGAAACATCTCCCGCTTTGAGCTACGGCTTCCAACAGAGCAAATGTAGAGAAAAACCTAAAGAGACTCTGGGTAGATAAACAGAATTACTGTTACACTAATTTATGTTAGTGCTCAACATAAATTAGAACAGCAATATGTGGGAGATTATGCAAGAAGAGCCTTTAGTGCAGATGAGGATTAGGGCCACTGAAGAAAAACAGATTTTTTTCTTAGAGTCCTGAGATTAAAATTAGAAATCTGAGATTAAAGTCAAAATTCTGAAAAAAAACCCCCTCAAAATTAAAAAAAAAAATCAAACTTTTGAGAAAAAGTCAGAATGCAGAGAAGAAAGTCAGATTTATTTCTGAAAAAAACATTAAATGTTTTCAGATTAAAGTCAGAATTCTGAGGTAAAATACATAAAACATTTTTTTCAGAATTTTGAAATTAAAGTCAAAATTTAAAGAAAAAAACCTGAGATTCTGGTTTAGAAAATGTGCATATTTGATTCAAAATTAACTCCAAACACCTGAACAGACACAATCATAACTGGTTGTTCACAGACTTCTGTATCCAAGCACATCCAGAAAAAACCTTAGTGGAAGGAAAAAGTCTAATAGGAAAAGGTAGAAACTGGGATAATGGCAGTTTTGAGCGGATTGTCGAGCAGAATCGAGTCAAGGTGGAGTCAAAATATTGAAAGCCACAATAGAGGATACAAATGTTGCATTCCTAATTACAAGCCACTTTCTGAAACAGAACCAGAACCAGACTGATGCTCAGT
Organism: Poecilia picta; assembly: GCA_033032245.1. NCBI lineage: Eukaryota > Metazoa > Chordata > Actinopteri > Cyprinodontiformes > Poeciliidae > Poecilia > Poecilia picta. The sequence continues at coordinate 12,846,688 of CM065354.1, forward strand.
GGTCCAAACTCCTTGTTTAAAATGAAAGTAAAGAAAATGAAGAGTGGGGAGGATCTCTGATGAGAGATGAGGGAGCTGCACTGATGCAGTAATTCATGCAAAAGGAGCCCCAACCAAGGACTTAGAGCAGAGAAATGAACATATAAAAAAAGATTTATATTAAAATTATATTGATTTTATATAATATTCTAGTTTTCTGAGGCACTGAACTCTGTGATTTTTATTCTTTGAAATGAAATGATCAATAAGAGAAACAACTCTTTGAGAGTATATGTGTTTCACTAATTGAAGTGAATGAATTAAATAGACTAAATTAGCCTGACAACAATGGATTTCACCCTTCTCATTTCAGAGGTCACATCTAGTAAAGATATGAAGAGGCATCATCAATCATCAGCCTCCGTTGTTTTTAATTAGCATAGAGAAACTCATTTAATGAAGTCAGGCTCTTGAGATCTTTAGACAATGGGGCGATTTATCGGGCGCAGAGTTCCTCCTTTGTTCCTTACAAACACAGATTATTGTGGATTTGGCGTTTTGCTGCAGGTCTTTTCCAGATCCAGGAAAAAAAACAGGTCATCGGGAAACAACAGTTTGCTAATAAAGGATTTTAAATCTGCAGCTTTTCACCGTCAGGAATGTCTGATTGAGTAACAATTACATAAGATTTCCCCCATTCCTTTAAGGAGAAGTTATGTTTCGATCCATGCTGGGTGGCTGACTCGGCCATCTTCCTACAGTCTCATGATGACAGTCCGCCTCTCCTCAGGGAAAACATTGCATAAGACTTGTTGAAGCAGGAGCGTTTAGATGAGACCAGACATGAAGTCAGGGGAAATCAAAAGCTTTCAAATCCACCCAGTCTTTAAAGAAAATGCTCAATAAGAGGAGCAGTCCAACTCACAACACATCTACAAGAGATGTATCAGTTATTTTGGTGCTCTGGCTCCTAGGCTTACAATGTTTTACCCAGCACAAACTCCTGGTTCTCAGCAGGTGCTAGTCTGGGTCCAGATTTCTCATTTTTTCTTGTTACAAAGATCTGACACATAGAAAAAACAACCAATCTGAAAAAATATCCCTTTGAAAGGGATATTTAATACAGAAATGTTGGTTAATACAATAAAAGGGAACAGCAGTATGATTGGTGCGAAGCAGTTTTCAGATTTCTGTGTCCAAACATATCAGTGGAAAGTCTGGTGGAAGGAAAAACTCGGAAGAGTTACAATTACCTATAAAGGGGAAGTGAAATACAGAAATGTTGGAAAATGCAATGATAGGAAACACAATTTGGCCAAACCTATTAAGAAGATACAGATTCTTTATATATATTTCTGTATTGAAGCATATGAGTGGAAAGTTTGGGGGAAGGATAACTGGAAAGATAGATGATTCCTTATAAAATAGCAGTTTAATGCAGAAATGTGGGTCAACACATCATAGAGAAAGTTTCAGTTTCAGTTTTCAGATTTTTGTATCCTGTGATTCTCTCGTCTGGGAAAAAAACCACGAGCCATTTCTTCTGCTAGTGCCAGACTTTTGCATTTGTTGTGGTTTATATTTACCCAGAATGCCCTGCACTATAGTGCACGTCCTGGTTTTGGAGCAGAGTTCAATGAATCATTTACGCCTCTCCAAACAAACTGAACTTTGTAGGCAAACAAAGTAGAGGTGACTTAAAGCGGACTAAACATGGCTGATGTCTCTAGCATCAGTTATTTTCTTTTTTGGGGGTTAAAATCAACTTTCTTTGTGTCAATCTGGGTTATCTTTAGAAACTGTCATACTCTATTTATGTTCTATGTTGCTTAACTCAAAAATTGCTACCAAAGACAAAATGGTACCAAAGTGCAAAGAAAGATGTTCAAACAAATTAAAGATGGTAACTACTGATATGATGCAAAATATAAAGAAAAGGAAAACTTAAGGAAAGACTTTTGCAAGACACTTTCAGAAAACATTAGCAAGTCCACCACAATAAGTGAAAGTAATGCACAAAAAGAAGCCTTACCATCATAAGTTCCCGTTGAAAGGACTTCCTCTCCTTGTTCTCCATGTTAGTACTCTCCTCTTTTAGCTTCTCCAGAATCGATGCCACTCTCTCCGGCTCATTGTCCAGTTCTGTCCGACAAAAATAATTCAGGGGCAGGTTCCCGTATCCAAGTGCATCTGCAAATGCCCTCCAGCTGCCCACGTTCTCCATCAGGACTGTCCTCACAGTTGCGTAGATGTAGGTGAGGAACTTGCAAGGCTTCAGGATCTGATCCAGCAACATTGTGGTGGTGAGGTCTGGCCCACACCAGTAAATGGGCTTGACTTTGCCAAGAACTAAAACATTCTTGGCATGAACCAGCCCCAGCTTTCCCTGGTAGTATCCGATGTACCACTCCTTGGTCCGGAGCTGCCCTCGTAGCTTGATTTTCTCCTCACTGAGTAAGGCGATAACGTCCCCTTTCTTGTACTCCAGCAGGTATGTGTTCTTGTGCTGCCTGATCACCGTTTTAATAAGCTTACCAAACTTCAAGTTGGTAACACATCGATCCTGAAACTTTGGGTGTTTTGAGGTGACAGCCAGAGGTGACAGTATGATCTTATCAACCTCTTTCTTTTTCAAGAATCTCCGCTGGCCACTGATCCTCGCTCCAGTTTTTGGTGGTGGCTGTGGCGTCTGGACACAGAATTGGGTCAAGATGCAGTCTAAAGCGTCCTTAACCTGGACCCTGAGAGTAAAGTCTGAGATACTGCTGGGGTTGTGCGATGTGATCATGAAGAGCAGCCTGCTAACCTTCCCCAGCTTTACCTGAAACCCCCGGATTATCCCGGTTCCTTCACTCGCCTTCACCTGGTAGTTGGACATGTTGGAATAGAGTCCAATCTGCAGGTCCTGAGGGAACGGCAACACAAACTGATGCTTCCCCCACAGCTGCAGCGCCACAGGTGGAGTCGAGGCTGCCTGCCACGTCACATCGTTCACCAACAATGTTTTGGGGGTGCAGTCATGCCCAAACATGGCCACAACTGTCTTGAACGAGGGGTGGATGTGTTTAGGTCCGTAAACACCCAGACTGACTTTCCTCTGTACATGGTCCCAAACGGTCGTGTTGTGTCCAACGTACTGTGCCTGAACAACGACCGCTACATACATGCAAGGCTCCAGACTGTCCAGCTGTACCTGAACTGTGTCTTTGAAGATGTAGGCATTGGGTATCGGGGTGTAAGGTCCTTCCTTGCAGTCGCTGCGCACACAAAGTACATTGGCAGCATGACAACTCTCCTTCTTCACAGCCACTGACACTTTTATCTCCAGTGTTAGGAACGACTTTATCTCCATGTTGCTGAGCTTGATCTCCACCACTGGGCTTACTGTGGTACAGCGGTTGCTGTTCAGCTCCAGAGGGGGGTCCAGTAAGGCTTTCATGGAGATCTGCTGGTAGTCTCCATGACTGACGTGGCCCTCAGGTATGTGTACGCTGATGTGGGTGTCAGGAAGCTGAACAACTCCACCGTTACAGTCCAGCCGGCAGACGATATTGGTCTCCACCGGTTGGGTCTGCCCCCATCCTGGACTCTGGCCCAAAGAGTCCAGGTCATGGCAAGACCGAGCCAATTTTCTGTGGTTCAACCAGGCAGTCCTGAAGTCCTCTCTGCTCTGAAACTGCTCCGGTAAAGGAGCCGTCAGGCCCGTAAAGAACCCAGATGAAGGTAAAGTTGGATTCGACTGCGCCTGTAAGACGGAGAGTTCTGACAGACTGTGGGAACGTTTGCTCTTAAAAAAGGGGTTTTCACTCTGGAAGTTGGATGTAACCTCTTGATTTGGACTGATTGAGTTGAGGCTATTAATATGGCAGCTGCTAAACCCGTTGCTCATGATTGAACAACTGTTAGAACAAGACGACGGTGATGCTAGAGAGTCCAAGTAGATAAGATCTGCCGAGTTCCTCATGCTTACTTCATCGGAGTTTTGATTTAGCGGACAGATGAAAGGGTTCACAGAAAACGGGGTGTTGTTGTAAATGGTTGAGGGCTTCAGGCTCATCCCCATCCACTCCCCAAGACCTCCGAACTCCTTCCCACCATCCTCATACCCCTCCCCGAGGCTGTCAATCATCCCACTGTCGCTTAGCGAAGAGTTTCTGAAGTTGACCGGCTGGACGTAGGCTGCTGGGATGTATCCCATCTCTGTGTTGTTGTGGGCGTACCACCATTCCCCGCCTGACGTGTCCAGCACGTAGAGGCGATCCCCTTTGGAGAACTTCAGGGTGGTGAAGCTGCTTGGGCAATAATCCTTGATAGCAACCACCTCCTGAGCAGCGCCAAGGGAGTCTTGACTGTCGAGCTTTAAGGCACTGGGAGAAGGCACTGAAAAGAAAGAACAAGTCAGAGTTTTTCATCTGGATGATAGACAAAAGGGTGGATGGATGCATGGATGGTTTTCTATGTGCTCCAGTGTTTCTCTCCTGTAATTAGTGGGTTATTTACGGCTCTGCAGTCAGAATCAAACAGTAACAATGAACCAGTTGAGCTAATGATGTCGGGGTAATCTGGGTCGCACTTGGGTAATTGGCTCAATTTACATACAGATAATTTAGATGATCAAAACCAACAAATAAAGCAACTGCTACATCACTTCCTGTCATCTGAATGCAGATTGTTCTCTTTTCTAGCTTTCAGATTCAGGATAAAGTCTGAAGATAGAGTTTGTTTCTGTACTCTTATTTTCTTTCTCTATGCTTTGCCAGAACTTTATAACCCTGAACTCCACTTCCAGACGTTCAGCGTAATAAATTCAAAGTGTAATCGAGTTTGAAGTGCAATGAGACACTGACCTTTAACATCGCTGAGACTGGCCCCGGCTGGCCCCTCATTCAGCTCGATGAGCGTCCCCTCAGATTTACAGCGAGGGAGGATGTGATTGTTGTTCACTCGAATGATTCGATGGGCAGCCATGCCGCTGCTTATGGAGTCATCGGCAGCTGGTGGCCTGAACGGGACGCAAACACACAGAGGAGGGCTTCAACATGGACGACTGGAAGCTCACCCAAGCAAATCTGAAACAACTTGAAAACACTGCTGCTAATTTTCTAGATCAGCAATGGAGCTAAAGGTCAAAACTGCAGTGCTGGAAAATAAGGTTGGCAGAGAAATGAGATTTTTCTGAATCAATGAAAAGAGCAGCAGAGCTGAAGCACAGAGAAGATTTAAATGCATACCGTCTGCAATCATTTGAGCTTGCTGCAGTTAAAACTGTGCAGTTAATTTCAACTAAATGGTCTGATTTCCATCTGTTCCAAAACAATGCCTAAAATAAATTTAAAATGTCTCAGTTACAGTTACAACACAATCTGTTCAGGTATCAAAAACAAAGCTAATACTCTTAAGATCTAAAAATAATTCAACTGTTTTACTGAAAATTAAAACAAAATAGTTTCTGCATTAATACATTTTATGGACATGAATAGCTGATAAATAATTAGACAGCAATATTTTTTTTACAGAATTTGAACCAGGTGAAGCTAAAACTATAACTTCTGGGTAAAATCTATAGATTTATATAATTTTTATCTATTGCTGTGAATATGTTTGTATATTTCAATTAACAATTAATCAATTGTTAAATCAGTTGAAGATTATTTAAGTAATTGATTAATCACGATTTATTGTTTCAGATGTAAAACAGATGCTCCAAAAATGTCTTAGTTCGCTTTGACTTTTGAAACTAACCGTTTGTTAAAATAACCTGTTATATAGAAATTTTTTTTAAACTTCTGTAAGTTTAAACACTCTTAGTTTAGATTATTTAACCACGGCTGCATTAAACTAGTCAACGCCTCAGCAGAGAGATGCTTTAATCTCATTAGTAGCACAGCAAGAAATTGTTTGAATTCAAAACTTCCCAAGTGCCTTCATTACCCCTGCAGGGCGCGGCGAGCGTAAACAGTGGGGACAGTTGTGTATTCGCACACTAATGACGGCATTTTAATTTGATCCAAGCGACACAGGCTGCAGGAGCTGCTGTGAAAAAGCCTTCAGCTGATTATCGTCATTAAAGACGTAATGTGGAGGATAGGAGGGACTTTCATTCCCACGCAGGTGTTTGTTTTCATAGACTAATGATTTATAGTTAATATTCAGAGCAGCAAACAGAGAGTTATGAACTTTAGGTAAAGTCTGCTGCGAGCCTCCAGGTGAAAAGTGTCAGGACTCCACTTAGATCTCATTATTTCAGTGTAATGAATTTATGAAGCGAGCCATTAAAATGAGTAGACATCTGACTGCCGATGCAGCTCCAGGCGATAAAGGGGTTTAAGAGTCAGGATTCAATGCTCTAATGAAAGCTCTTTACATTAAAGCCCAAATGTTTTTACTAAAGGGACAGAATGACACGTCATACATTTAGATAAATGTAGATGTGTGTAAAGCGTTCGACAGAAGAGGGAAGCATAAATCTGACAAAGTGCAAAGTGAGTCCAAACGGTTTTAGTCGAGACGGTTTAAATATTCATGGCCGACTATTTTCAGGACTTTATCAGGTCAGACAGAGTCATGGAGGGAAACCGGGATGACAGTCGCCATAGCAACATACACCAAGTCCTCATGGTTGGATGATTGGATGGATGAATGGATGGTTGACTAAATAAATCTGCCTCTAAATCCAGCCCAGCTGGATTGAAACCGGACCGGTCTGATCTGATCTGGACTGAACCAGAACCGGCTTCCTGTCTCCATCTGGGCCTCTGCTCTTCATAAACAAACATCCAGCAGAGTGAAGCTCCAGAACCTCTGGGCGCCTCGTTCTGCAGCCGTCGATAAAACGCCTCCTTCAGGGCAGGAAATGAGCAACATTGATCTCTGATCAATAAACTCACATTGACACGATCAAAGATAAACACCGGAACTGGAATATGCTGTTCGACGCCTCGGATCACTGGAAGAATTAACTCCCCGAAAAAAGCTGAAAGTTTATTTTTTAATCTGAGGAAGCCCACAGAGAAACGGCAGCATAGACACATTTTGCTTTTGTTTTACATCAGCAGAGAAATTTCCACTACAGAGGGAAAAAATGCGCTTTGCAGCAAACCGCCGGGAGAGCTGCTGGGTCTGACTCTGAAAAACACACAAACAGGGGATTGGGCTCACATCCGAGTCGACGTGTTAGGAACCCATTTTCCGTCAGGCTGAGCGATCCGAGGAGCGGTGAGCATGTCGGAGAGTTTAATTAACCACGAGTCGGCTGGTCCTAATCCCTGAGTGACTGTTATTACAATGACTGTTTCTAGGAGCCAGAAGCTGCTGGAAGGAGACGCAGCAGCAGATATGGCTGTCTTTAGCCAATATCTTCAATTCATTTCAATCTGGAGCTGGACTAAAAGCGTACCACTACTCCCAGATCCAGTTCAGAAAAACCTAACACTGAGATGATCTGAACACTTCAAACTGGCTTTGACATTCCTCCGTTTAGATGTAACGCAGCCCTGTTTAGTCCACTTTAATCAAACTCCAGTCCATTTTTCTAGAAGTCTGGTTCATTTGTGGAGGTGTGAAAGTGCAAAAACTCTAATACGGACCAAAAAAGCGAACTCTGGTTCGCCTACTCTGATCTCAGTTTGGTTGAAGTGAACTCTGGTGTGGCCTGAATGCTTATATGACCCAGTGACCGCGCCAAAATCAGGAATTCTGGGTAAATACAACCAAACCAAATGCATTAGCTGAAATATTTGAAAGAAAATGCAGCTTGCAGCAAAAATAGCTAGCTAAAATGCTACTTGACACGCTATTGGCGGGTGTTTGCAAAGCAACCAATCCAGGAGCACAATTTATTTTCTTTGTTGCTCACTGTCTGAATCCCAAAGAAAGGAAATAAGGAACACAGAAGATGTTAGCATGTCCCGTAAAATGGTTTCCACTGTGCACATTGATACATTTTAAGGTATATTTAAATGTGTGAACTACTAATAGGCAGTTATCAATATTCTTAGAGGAGGTCTCAAATATTCTATGCATTAAAAGTTGATAACATTGGACAATCATCTCTTGCTTTAAGAGCTATTTCATTATTTTATAACAGAGAAAATAGAAGCCTGCAGGAGCAGCAAAGTGATAAATAATAAACTTTCAGTGCAGAAAACACCATCACCTCTGTTACAGCTGCTGCTATCAGTCATTCCATGGTCAAAAATACCCCATAGTCTTCAAAAGTGGTCAGACAGAAGATGTCACAGCAGCTATTCTTCAAGTTACACTGAGTTAAATCGGATTAGATCATAATATAATTTCCTGCTTGCATTTGTTTTGTTTTTTCCACATAAACTAATAGTTTCCACCTAAAAATGCTGTTGCACCACCCTGGAGGAAAAAATGAAGAACCAGAGGAGGGAAACAGACAAGGGAAATGAATCACAGACAAGTTTGAGGATAAAATGAAGGCGATAAAGGCAAGAGCTGTCTGCAGGATTTAGGAGGAAGAAAGAGTCCTTGAGTTGGAGAGGAAGAAGAACAGAAGAATGAAGGTGAAGAAAAAGCACAAATGCTTCGTCTTAAAGCTTGTGGCAGAGACACAGAGGATTTTCAGCTTATCAGATGACCTTATTGGCACAACTGAGAAGGCTCTGAATGCTTGTCTTCATACACATTATGCTGCTGTTTTCAATACAGCCAGTTTTCCTGCACCTCTCTGCTGCTGAGTTATTTCTGTCACATTAAAACAAACTGGCAAATGCTTCAATGTAATGTAAATATCAGAAAGAGCAGGCAGATATTACCAAAAGGAATATTTATCAACATTAGAATAACAAGATTATTAAGAGCCAAAAATAGGCACCATATTCACTGTAATTACTATTAAACAGCAGTTATACACACTGGAACAGAGATATATTTACATAGGTGAAGCCGAATTCATCCAAACAAAGTTTAGTGTTAAAAAACCATAACAGATAGAGACAGAAAAAGCTGCTATGAAAAGAAGAAGAAGTAAAATGTAAATTTTGTGTTAATTTGAACTGACCTCTGGCTCGCTGGAAGCGCTCCCAGCACAAAGTGTCGGGAGCTGAAGGAGAAGAAGATCACTACTCTTCTGCCTCTCTTCTGACGTTTCTTCTCCACTCATTTGTCTTCGGAAAGAAAAATAAAGCACATTTAAATTAAAGTAATACATAACGCATCTCATTTGGAGTCGGCGAAGTTTGTAGCGGTGAAAACTGAGCAGACGAGCCACTTCTAGCCATCACTGCTCCGGTCTAACGGAGAACTGAACCAACCGCACGCTCCTGGAGGAGAGCAGTGACGTCACTGGAAGGGGCGGGGTCAGAACGCCGGTACGTCAGCACGTACATGTTCAGAACTATTCAAATTAAAGCGTATTAACAATAAAATTAAATCAAAATTTGTATTCATCTAATTTTAACAACAGATTAATTACATCAAGAAAATTATACATTTAAATGATTAAATTATTCTCAAGCAATTTTTGAGGAAACTGTTTTAAATTACTTTGTAAATTCAAAATATATTAAAATAAGCTAAATAAAGTCAGAATATCAGAAACAAAAAGTATTCAGTGATCCAAACAAAAACTGAAAAGGTACATTTAAAACAAATGTGAAATCAAGTCTTAAATTAATATTTTTTAAAATGCCGGGAGGTTTGTTTTATAAAGCTGTTACACAAAAATATAAATTTATCCAAATATAAGAAAAATGTAAATAAAATTTCAACATGAGTATACAACCATAAGTAATTGCGCAATAATAATAATAAAAAAGACATTTTATAATAAAGGTAATATAAAAAGTCATAACTTAGATGCCTTTATACTTATGTTTTCCAATATTTTAAAAAATCAATTAAAAAAGACAAACATATTATTTCACAATATTCAATTAGTTATATTATATGTTTTGACATAAAAATGTTTACAAAAAAGGAATTAATTGAAAATGAAAATCCCAAATATCCAAAAGTTATTTTTGAGACCAGAAAAAAAACACAAAAATATTTTTTAAATAAAAACAATACCTAATAAATTAATAAAGATTATTTTAAAAATTAGTTTTTCTATATTAAGTATTTTTAATGAGGTTTTCAAACATGTATTTTTGATTTTGCCTTACCTTAATGAGCATAAAGGGCCTGTTTAGCACCAATACATGGATCCAAACACAGCTGAAAGAAAGCAATACATTCTGCCCTCAGGAGGTTTGAATAATAAACACTGCATGCATGCATCTCTCTATAAATAAAAGTGAAAGTTTAATGATGTGTGCAGCTGGACTGTCCAGTTAATGAGCCATGGTCACTAAGGGTCAGATTATTAAGCGCTGTCAGCGAGCTAAACTCCCTCTGTGACAGCACTGATGGCACCAAAACGCAGCAGAAAATCGTTTAACATCTCTGCATTGTAACAACAGTGAAATTGCTGCAATTTCATGGTGCACTAGTTTGGCTTAAAGGAAATACATTTACCATAGAAGCATCTAAGCAAACCTGAACACTGGACTGACACATTCTGATAATACAACAAAGACAACTACACTCATTTCAATCTTCTTTCTGTCGTTCCTAAGCTAAAGGTGCTGCATCTTTTTCCATTTGCACTCTGATGCTTTGATCAATTCTGCAGTGGCTTTACTTTATGTCTGACAGAGATGTGATTTATTTATTTATCTGTGTCAGGGGAACACGATGAATACCCACCAAGGCCAGCTGTGAAGAAACTGGAGATAAATACGAGAGTCTGATATCTGCTGGAGTCAGGAGTCACCTTGGAGACTTTAAAGGAAATACAACTAAACAACAAAAGGATGATGTTTTTATTTATTTCACAGGTGAAATTTTGTATGTTTGCTCCAGTCAATCATGAACCACTAAGGTTTTCTGCATGCACATGCAGTTTGCAGGCTCTCTTCATTTGTTTACTTTTCTCATATCTAAAATATCCAAAATGAAATGCAGCATGGGAAACTGAAATACCAATATAATACTGTCTAAATTGATCCTTAAGGGTTTTATATTTATGTTCCTGTACAAATTGTGACATTTTCATCTACATTTCTTTAAAGCTGCAATATTTGACCCAAAATTGTCTCAGCATTTCCCTCTATGGGTACAACGGTGGTACTGGAGTCAAATTTTCTATTGGTTACATTGAATTGTTTTTCTCCACTTTGCATGAGTGAGTTAATTGCAATAATGACTGCAGTGTTTAAGAAGTGGAAAGGGAACACGGCAACACTCGCTTCTCGCTTCTGTAAAGGCAATTTCTGTTTCACTTGTTTCTAAAGTCTCCAAAAACAGATAAAAGCTTCTTGCTACCATTGTTGTTAGATGTTTTTTTTAAATAAATAAAGTTATAAATGAGAAAATGTTGTCATTATAACAAGATGCAAAAGGTATTTCCATACTCTGGTAGCTAATGGTTTCCGTATAAATATTTTGAAAAAAGTTTTTATGACACAAAGAGTGAGCTGTTTGATGACAGTATTTTTACTACTCTGTAATTTGAGTCATTTTATTACTTACTTGAGTAAAATTTGGTGAACATAATCAGCTGGGTACGTGAAGTGCTTGAAGCAGCCGTTGCTGACCCCAGAGTTCATCTCTGATTGGAAACCCAGACTGGTTTTGACGGATCTATTCATGCAGGTTGAATGGGAACTGTGTGAGGAGAGAAAAAGGGGAGCCTGCTATTCATCTTTTTATCAAGGAGCCTCCATATCAGCGTGCCTCACTTTGCATCAGAATAACTGGACACCAGCTTGTCAACCAGGTTGGTTATGGGAAAGAACACCAGGAATTTGCTTGTGGTGGAAACCTAAAAGAAATCCATTTAAAAGCCAAACAGTTCTCAAAGCAAAGCTAAACATTGTGTTTGGATATATATGAATTAATTAAAAATGTAAAAAACACAATACTCATCTATTTTTCAGTTAATAATTTATCATTTTTCTAAAAGTGATGATTGGAGAGTGATGGAATGAAATTATATTTTTCAACTTACACAGAACTGTAAAAACCTGAACTCTGAATTATTTATCCAATCTTTGCAACATTTTCCATTTAGCATTTCTCTGCTGCCCTGTCAAGCTCTTCTGCTTATGCTGCACAACCTGTTCGTCTCAAATTAGCTATTCATTGCTTCAGGATTGGAGGGCTGCATGTGTTTGGTCCTTATGCAGCATTTTCTGGGATTTACAGTTAAACCCTGATTGCATATTTGCATTTCAGGAGAGCGTACTTAATTCAGAGAAAGCTTTAAACGTCTGGACAAATTGCTTCAAATTGTAATTTATTTTATATTTCAGGGAGATTTCTTTAATCTCTAAATGAGGCTGGAGATGGAGACGAGCCGTTTGATAAGAGCAGCAGTATTTAAACATGTAAACCTCTGGAAATTATTGCAATTTCAAAACTTGATTGCTTTGAATAAACCACATCTTGCCTCCAGAGCTGCTTTTATGAAAAAGAAATGAAGCTCAGTTGGAGGAGCCTCATTATGTTTCTGTTTCCATAGCTTCCATTGCTGACAGGTCAGATTTAATTTTTGTTTACTTCTCATTTTAATATTTTTCGAAGTTTTTATCTTTTTACAGTCAGAGTGTGGTCAGTTTGAGAAATCTTCTCTTTGCCTTGGATGAGTCAGGCTAACAGCTAACTAGAGTCAAGCTAATGGCTAACTAAAGTCAAGCTAATGGCTGACACAGAGGCAAGCTAACAGCTGAGGAGAGTGAAACTAACGACTAACTACTGTGGCTAACGGCTAAGAAAAGTAAAGCTAATGGATAACAAGAGTCAAGTTAACGGCTAACTGGAGTCAAGCTGACTCTAACGGGAGTCAAGATAATGGATAATGAGAGTCAAACTAGGGTCTAGCTAACGCCTAAGGAGAGTCAAGCTAATTGATAGGGAGACTCAAGCTAATGGCTAACTGGAGTTTTTATATGTTTAGATGTTATTTTGACTTTCATTTGCTGCTAGCTTAGCTTTGCTTAGAGTTGAAATTAAAATAATTTATTGTTGTTTACCTGTTAGCTTGAGTTTGATTAACTATTAGCTTAAGTCTAAAGCCTGCATTTCTCAGATTTTTCTAAACTGAAATAAATATTTGTCCTGTCTACTGTAGGTAAAATACTGACTGCTCATAAATACACAACATACCTTACAAATAATAATATGAACAAATATATCTTAAATTTAACCACACACATTCTATTTTTTTACGGAAATATATGATTAACATTGAAATCCATTGCAGATCGTGTTATTACAGTTCTTATTTATTGATATTAAAATAAAAACACCATCACTCAGTCATTTTTAACACAATTAATGTAAAGTTACTCTGATCCTTTCATCTGTCTGAGACCTTCTCCCTATTAATCACAATAATCAGCTTTGATTGATGAGGCTGCTGAGAAAGTCAGACATCTAGAGCGGCCACTTTCAGTGAAGAAATCATCTGTAAATTTATTGAGCGGAGCACTGTAAACCAGTGTTTGAGTCTTATAAAGTTTAAAACAAAACTGACAGATTTGTTAAGAAACATGCAGATATTTAAACTGATCACCAGATTACATCAATTTTCTTTTGAACTCTGATGTCCAGCTCGGTTCTAATCCCTAAAGATGGCAGCTGAGGTGCTGCAGCATCCATGTTCCAGCCGTCTTAAGAGTTTGAAGATTTGCTCTCTGACCCGTCGGCAGCTTAGATCCACCATATGTTGTTGTTGTTTTGGATCACAGAAGAACAATCAGATTCTTGTGGCTTACTGCAAATGTTGTGTGTGAAAATGCAGATTAAAGGCAGATTAATTGCAAAAATAGGAATTAAATCAAGATAAATGCAACAAAAACTGGAACAGAATCTCTCAATAAACATCAAAATGAGTCAAAGTAAAGATAAAGCATTCAGATGAGACAAAAATACAGCTCACATTGTGAAATAAGAGCAAATAGCAGCATCCAGAGGTGGAAAAGTTGTATTTGGAGTTGCAAAGCCGATATTTAAGGACAATAAATAACATGTCTTTTTGAAAAAAAAAAAAAAAAAATCAGGTTTTACTTTGATAAACACAAAGTAATCAGATACTTAAATTCAAACTCACATCTAGGAAAGACTAGTTTGCAAACTAGTTGATGCCTACGATGGAGAATTAAGGTCAGACTAAGAGATTTCTTTGTGAAATCAAAATTACAGATTATCGGTGGAAATATTTTTGAATATAATTATTTTATAATATTTGTTGTTGGGTGAATTGTTTCGGTGTGTGAGCAGGAAGCAGATATTTAGGCCAGCAGGTTTGTGTGTGTGTGTGTGTGTGTGTGTGTTGAGGTCAGCAGCCTTTAATCCGATCGTGGGGGTGGTGAGAGTGCAAGCAGGGGAGGATTACGGGATTAGGCAGAGATGCGACATGAGATGGCCAATCTGCAGCCGCGGCCCGCCGCGCTGGCTATCTGAGGTTGCCATGGTGACGGAGAAACGCAGACACTAAACAGAGCCGGTTGTTTCTGCTAAAGCAGGAAGCTGAAACTCATTTAGCAGAGATAAAATGCAATTTAATGCGATCTGGTGAAACAAATGCATTTATTTTTTATGCATAATGAACAAAGAAGTGAGTGGAAACAAATAACTAAGGTTATTTTTTATCATTTTATACTTGAAGAAACTATAAAAACGTTACATTTAAAACATTTCAAAAGAAAAAAAATCAATATAGTCAATTTAAATAAGCTTCAGTGGTTTACAGTAAATTATCACTTAAAGCTGCAAGAAAAGTCAAAACTCAGGCATAAATTTGACCTGTTTGGAATGTGCTGATGTGTAGGTTCACTGAGTTAAAGGACGAAGAGAGGATTTCATGTCTCCAGTCAGCCTTCACAAATCATCTGAGTGGATGTTTTGATTGCAGCCGTAACTGTTTATGCTCTGCACAGCCCTGAATGTCTACAAGGAGAAAAACGACTGGACAGCAGGAATCCTCCAGCAGCAGGAACTCCACAGAATAGTAATCAGACTCTAGAAAATCATTTTTAAAAAATCAGGCTTCTTGGGTGGAAGGGCTGGATGGTAGTAACTTTGAACATATTCTAATATCTGCTAGTGCCCCCTTGTGGTCAAAAACTAAATCACACAAAATGACAACATAAGGATAAAATCCAAATAATCAATCAAAATGTTGCAATGTTATCAAAAGTGGTAAAAAGTATGAAAAAAAAATCCACAAAAGTAGAACAAAAGTAATATTTAAATCATTTAGGAAAGTCCAGTAGTGACAACCAAGTTTATGCCTTGGTTGTCACTACTGACAACCAAGGCAGTAGTGACTTGGTTGTCAGTAGTTTGGTGGCATCATAGTTATGATGCCACCAAACTATGAAAGAAAACGTTGAAATAACTTAAATCAGCCACAAAGTTTTTCAAAAATATTTCCCTAAATATTTAAAATAAAGAATACTGGAGCATTAAACAATGAATCAGCAAGAAATGTAGTTAAAATGCATCCAAAACGATCTGCAAAAGCTACGAACCGACCATAAATAAGATGTGTATGTCAAACACTGCTATCTAGCGGTCAAAAGCAGAACAACACTTTTATTCCAAGAAGTAAAAATGTATTAAAAGAAAATACTTTGTTTATTTTCTAATACAGAATTTAACTGTTTTAACAGAACTTCATTGTTTGTGAAAACTTTAATGCCTTTTTACAAACTTTTTGTCGTACAGCAATCCATCCTGAGAGGAAAATTACACAATAAAAGGGCCAACATGGGAAATAAATGTTTACAAAATATTAATGTCACGTTCTTCAGGTTTGGTTTGCTGTGTTATTCCCCACTCAAAAGGAATAGTTTCTACTGTGAAGCTTTGAACTGGATTTCACTCATAGAGCCTTTAATTTTGTTGAATCATCTTTATTCTGTATGATAGTCCACATAGCACATAGCCCATAGGTGAAAAACCTCAAAAGAAACAGAAACACATCTATTACATTCTGAAATTAACAAGATAAATACATTGTGAATAATCAGATTTCTACCCCTTTACCCTTAAACCAATTATTTCAAAAATATAATAAATAGCAAATATGTTATAGTAAAATTCAACAGCAATAAATAAGGATTTTTATCAACATTTGTTTCTTCTTTCTACTTCTACTTTCTTTCTACTTTTTTTCTACTTCTTTTTCTTTCTACTTTAACCAAAAATCATTCAAAAAAATTAAAGTATATTTAAGAATTTCACTATAAAGTATTGTTCAACACCCTGCTGCCCCTACTGGTAGAAACATATAACGCCTTTTCTATCTTCCATTGAAGTTTTATTCTTTCTGTCAGACTCAAATAGCCTGCCCCACGTCCTCCAAAGATGCTGGTGAAAAGGACGAAAGGTAAAAATGTTCTAATCTTAGAATAAAAAGCAAAACAACCCAAAACAGCAGCGGCCTTTGTCTGCCGGCCCGCTGGTGACTCAGCGGCCCGGTGGAGCTTTTTCCAGCCTGGCAGGAGATGCCAGCTGGCTGCTGTGGAGATGGTTGAGCTCCTGGAGCCCGGCTGGCTCCCAGGAGGCCCCGGCTGTTTCCCAGGAGAAAAAATCCTGAAAGAGACATGAAACACAGAGGAACAAAGAGGAGCTGGAGCTGAAGGGTGTCAGGAGAAGCTGAGCTGCCAGATAAAAAAGAAACTTTAACAACCATCACCAGTTAATCCTGAGAGGAAAATTAAGCAATAAAAGCACCAATATGGGAAAAACCAGGAGATACAATTATAAAATTATGTAAACATTGGTTAAAAACCAGTAGGTTATATGAAATGAGCGAGTATTTCCAGTCATGTATTTTTAAAAATTCAATTCAATGACACTTTACTGATCAGCTATATGTTGTTGTAGCTCATTAATTCAAGATTCTTCAAAGATTTATTAGATGCTGGATTGCTGTGGACAGGAAAATTCTCCTGTAGCAGTCTGTGTTACCGCAAATTTGAAGAACCCTCTGACTGAAGACAGTCTCATGAAGAGGATGGACAGGGTTGTTCATTTTCTTGATTTTATGCAAAAAAGAGAAGAATTTACCTATTTAAAATATAGCTAATTTCAGAAAATGTGTAAAGAATTAACATAAAGTTGGAAAGAATTTAAATGAATTTAATATCAGATTTTTACAATCAATTACTTAGTACTTGTGTTGCCTTTTACTATTATTTTTTGGTAATTTTTAACATTTACTTTTTAATTTTACTTGAGTGAAAATATATTGAAAAAATGTCACTCTGGAATATAATTTTTGGCTAAAAAGTCAATATATTTTTATTCAAGTAAAATTAAAAGGTAGCAGTTAGAAATGACCAAAAATAGTCAAAATGCTGAAATTTGACTACTAACTGTTTCACTGCAGAAAAAATAAATATATTTAATTTTCCTCTTCTGATGCATCATCAATAATTTATTGCGCTCATAATAACCCTGATTAGTTGATGATTTATTTAAAAAAATGCTTAAAAGAAGCAGATTCAGATTAGAAACTTCTTTTAATAGCAAAAATGTTTTTAATAAAAAAATTTACAAATTTTGGTTTAATATTGTTTCATAAAAACTGGAATTTTGATTTAGAACAATTTACACAGAATTAAAAAATCAATTATAGTATAATTCTAATATTCTATTTAAAAGAAAGAATCAAATGTTTAAGTGAGTTAAAGTAACAGATTCGCTCTGATTGTGTCTCTTTCTCTCAGCCAGACTAAACAGCAGCTAAAGTGAGACGCTGTAAACCAGTGGGCCTGAACGTGTGGCGCTGGTTTCCAGTAAGTTGGTCCAGTTTCCTGCACAGAGTCGGATTGTTTGAGGCGAACAATGAAGCGGCCAGCAGTCGTCTGCGTTCATCACCAAACAAAGACGCGTTTTGTTTGGAGAAGACAGCCTGATACCTGCTCTTGTCACGATGCCCACACATCACCAGAAAGTCGATTTAACAGCTTCAAAATAAAGATTTACTGGGGAATATTTTCCCAGTTTGTGGAGGGAAACTTGTGGCTGTTGGGTTGTGTTGGTTTGCGCTCTGTGGGCGGTGCAGGGCACACGTCTGGCCAAGAGCAGCTGTGAAAAGAGCGACTTCATTAACATGCACAGCCAGCCACTTCCTGTGAAACCAGCCTTTGTGGCTCAAACACGACCAGGAGAACTGGACCAACCTGAGAGACGAGTCAAACAGACAGGATAGCATTAAAAAAAAATCTGTTTTTGTTTTCATCAGAGTGATAAACAGTAATCAAAAGACAGCTAATTTGAACCAATTTCCTGAATCTTGGGAGATTGTTGATAGGATAACTTCACAAAAGTTTAAAAGTCATCCTGTTCTTTTCTGTTGACAGAAAACCCCAAAAATCAGCACTACTTCAACATATTTATACTCAACTAAAAGTAAAATTACCAAGTAAGAGTGAAAAACTATTTGGTAAAAAGTCTAATCAAGCACCGAATCAGATGGACCAAAATATAAAGTTTGGTATTTTATGGACAAAAAATGGCAGTAATTCATATAAGTAACAAAAAATAACAAAATCAGGCCAGTGTTTTCTAAATCAATTTATCTTAATAAAAATATAATAAAACTTTAATAGAAACGGCAGGTGTGCATGTGTGTGTTTGGAGAAAACCCTGAAATTTTACTCAAGTAAAACCAGAAATACTTCATAATAAAAATACTCAAGTAAAAGTAAAAAGTACAGTCTAGTAAAAATACTCATAAAAGTCCATTTTTCCCAAAACGTTACAAGTAAATGTAACTAGTTAGTACCCAGAGAGATTTGACTGTTAGCCCCGCCCACCAGGTCATGTCTGCTTGTTGACAGGTAACAACAGTTGCCCCTCTGTTACCAACTAAACAATGTTTTTGCTGTATGTTTGACATTTCAGATACAAAGAAATATCATTGGATAAAATCTGAAGTGGCTGATCAGGTTTTTTAAAGATCGGTAATCAATGATTGGCCAGAAAACTGCGATCGGTGCATCTCTGCTGCTGAGGTCTAAACACAAACGTCTCTGACAGAAAGCTGAGTCTGTTTCTGCAGAAGCAGTGGAGTGAGGGGAGGCGTTGGGCTGTGATTGGTCAGCGGTTTGACCGACAGCATGGCTGACCTCAGGTCTGTATAAAGCCTGCAGCGCAGCAGCAGCCTCCACTGTCTGGAAACGCAGCGTCAGTTTGCATCTGAACTACGGTAAGCACAGCAAACCTTTAAACTGCAAAAGACTGGATTCATATGCAGAATAAATGTCTTGGAAAGCAGTAAAATAATGTTAGATACTTTAAAATAGGTTCAAACTTCAAGGTCTTAAAGACAGTTTAAGTTTATGTTGTGTTTATTCTATAATGTAAATTTTTTAATCCAAACTTTTACTTTTTTACTTTAATTTGTTTAAATATGAGTTTTTCTGTCTGCTTCTATTTCTACTCTTTTTTATTTATCTTTGGCGAAGACAGCCACTGGGTCTGCAATGAGTTCAAAACAATTATTTTTAAAGTATTATTTATTATTTTTTACTTTGTATCAAATTTAATGATATCATATTGTATCAAGTTATCACATATCATGATATTTGTTACATTGCATCATGAAATTATCTTATTTAAACCAACATGTCGTATTGTATACTTGTGGTTTTTATTGTATAATAAATCAAATATCATATTATGTCAAATTAACATTAAGATTGTGTGGTATTGCACTTTATTACATTATAATGTAATGTTGTATCATAGTCTATTACATTGTACCATATTAATATGTTATATTGTATTAATTTAATGTTTCACTGTTTTCATTGTACACAGTTATTCATTTTGTATTTCTATTAAATTTTATTAAATTATATAAATGTATCATATTTTACTGTCCTGTTTGCATGGTATGATATTGTACAAAATTGTAAAATTATAGCCTTTTTCATTTTATATCATATTATATCGTCTCATTTATGTGATATTTTATTTTTCATAACAGAAAACATTACATTAAAACATTTATTTATCATGTTTGTATTTTACTAAATGTATAATTTATTGTATAAAATAATACATTGCTGTGTAATCAATTAGTATTAGATTATATTGTATCGCATTCTTGAATATCCTGTATCAAAACAGTTTGTAACATTGTATCATATTCTATTGTACTTGAAATATTGTATCTTATTGAATCAAATAATATCAAATATATACAATATGTAACCCAACCATAACTTATGCATGTAATAGTGATGTCGTATGTATTAAAATATAACTTATGCTGTATAAATACAGATTAATCCTGATAACTTTGAAAAGTTTAACAGTTTTTCTTGCTTTCTTTCTCGAAGTTGAAGGTCAACAATGACTGACCTTGAGACCTCGATAGCCACCATCATCGCCGTTTTCCAGAAATACTCAGAGCGAGAAGGAGACAAGCACAAACTGAAGAAGAGCGAGCTGAAGGACCTTCTTCACGACGAGCTGCCAGACCTGATGGCTGTGAGACTAACTGTTGCTTTCATTGTAAGAGCTGAAACGAGAGTAGGCTCCTGACCTCTGACCTCTGACCTTGCAGCACGTCAAAGACCAGTCCACGTTGGACGGCCTGATGGAGAGTCTGGACGCGGACGGCGACTCCGAGTGTAACTTCCAGGAGTTCATGACATTCATCTCCGTGGTTACCGTCTGTTGCCACGAGTTCTTCGAGCACGAGGAAGAGTGAGGAGGGCGAGACGAAGAGGAGCGACAGCGAAATATAAAGAAATAGAAACCTAGCAACGCACAAACTGAGAGGCGTCGCATGGAGGAAACGCATTTAGCTTCCAGCACAAGTAGCAACTAATAAAATGGAGAAGTTAAAACTTTACAGCAATAACAGCAATTTTATTTTTAGTAGTTTTAATCATTAATGTTTGGCTTGAAAGCAACTTCACCACATTCAGAAGAAAAAAGAAAAAACATTTTGAAAACGTTTCCAAATTTGACCAATATTTGTCATATAAAACTTTAGTTTTTTTTCCTGGTTTTCAACTTAAAAAAGCTACTTTGATAACTTTGCTTAATTTCAGCTGTTGGAAGAGATTAATTAAATATAGACTCATAATTTAGCTAACTGTTTCTTTGGAAATGCCAGGATGTTAGCAGACAGCTATTAAGGTTTAATGAAAATATTTGAAATTTCAGTTTGACTTTCCTCATTTGTGTTATTCTTCTGAAAAATGTAGTAAATACAGATTATTTTTTTCAAGCTGTATTTTGATCCCATGAAAATGAATGTAAAAGAGATGATTTTATTATTTAAGCGTCTTGGAAAGTTGGTGTAATTGAATAGTTTAGGATTTTACTCTTAAATTCAAATATACTGGAAACTGAGTGAATCAATTTAGCTCAATGTTATGAAGTTGGACCAAAGGCAGATTATTAAAATATCTTAATGATATTCTATGGAGAGTTGTTTCATTCAAAATCAATCAATAAATATTAGCTCACGTTACAGCCTCATGCTATAAAAATAAAAGTCCATGAAATACATAAAGTAGCTTTACAAAATAAAACTATGAAATAAACAAACAATTCAATACTTCATCAAATAAAATTTTAAATAAATAAGTAACTGAATCAATAAATAAATAAAACTGATTGACAAGCTTAAAATAGAAAACAATTATATTGTTTATATTGTTTTTATTTCATGGGGACATTTATTTATTTGATGAAGTATTTTTAATTATCTGTCAATAAAAGTATATATTTTTTAGTCATTTTTTGTTAAACGGCTTCACTGGATTTTTCATTTTTCTTGATTTTTCCTGCAGTTTCTACTTTTCGTTCTTTATTAAAGCGCCATGCTTAATTAATTTCCTATTTTTATCTGTTTTATGTTTAAGCTGATGTTTTACTGGGAAGAAATTACTTCAGATTGGATTTTTATGCATTAATAATGTGGTCATGAGCCTGAACATCTTAAATGAACATTTTTTTTATTCATCTGGAAGGACAGACCATGTGGGGATCAGGAGCTCCCCCTGCTGGACACGTTGAGGTTACACGACACTCTGAAAAATAGAAAAAGAAAAAAAAAATTATGCTAATATTTACCAGAGTTGGGTAGGAAGTAGTTATATTTACATTTACGTAAGCAACTTTTTTTTTAAATGTACATTTAGAAGTATTTTTACTATGCTGTACATTTTGCTTTTACTTCAGTAATTTTATTATTTGAGTAAAATTTCTGTTTTTTCTACCCACAGAATGAAAAACAAACATGTTTTAGCCAAATATTCACCAGACACAGACACAACGCTGCAGTTTTTGTTAAAGTTTAATACGTTTAAAGTGGAAAGAAAATGATCAGAAAAAAAACTTTTCTGACTGATTCTGTTATTTTTGTTACTTACATGAATTATTGTCATTTTTGTCCTTAAAATACCAACATTTCTAATTAACTTTATATATTTTGGCTCATCTAATGATGTAATTTTAAAATATTAAATGGTTGATCATTTGATCAGTTACTCAGTACTTGAGCAGACATTTTGCCAAATACCTTTTTACACTTAAATAATTTCTTGCATTGCTATTTTTTTTACTTTTACTTAAGTAAAAATATGTTGAAGTTGTGCTACTTTTACTTGAGTATGATTTTTGTGCTCTGAAATTGCTGAGACATTTCTTTAGCATCTACATTTAATTCAACAAGTGGTCAAAAGTTGCTTTATTCCAAGTTTAATCTCTTTCTTGCAGTCAATATCGCTGCAGTTTGACCTCATGAAAATCTGTTGCAGAAACATTAAATAAAATTCCTTTTCTCCTGGGAATGCTTTAAAAGGAACAGCATTTCATTGCATTTTCTTTTAAAGAAATGCAATGAAATTCTTCTTATTTTCTTTAAAAGAAAATCCAATGATTTTTAAAGATGTATTTTCTTTGAAATAAAATGCATTAATTAATGCAGCATTAATGCTGCAGATTAATAAATAAGGATGATGCAAGAAAGCTGTGAGCTTCAGAGTTGGAGACATCTGCAGGCTGTTTAGCATCACAGAGGTGGAGTCAGAGCAGCGATTGGCCGGATCTGGACCCCAGGGAGCAACACCACACCCAGCTGAGTCTTAATGTGTCCAAGACATTTTATTCTCATTCTCTGTTTCTTCTTATTGGATCTTAAACTGCTGCAACCTGATCAATAGTAAGTTCATGGCTTCATTTTCTATTTGCGTCACATTTTTTGTTGATATTTTGAACTAATTGCTAACAGTTTTAGCTTTAGTTTTCATCACTTATTACAAGAAAGTGATTATTATTATTAAATATGTTGATAAAGTAAAAATTCTTAAATACTGATATTTAAAACTTCTACTGTTATCTTAATGTAAAGACTTGATAGAAAATAACAGCTTTCAGACTGAGGCTCATTTGTTTGTTTATCTCCTAATGTTCTGCAGCTGTGTCAGAGTTAAGGAAAACATGACTCTCATTGTGACAAACATCAACGCTCTCAGTTAACCTTACTGTCTCTCTAGGGTCCATGACTCAGGAGGTGAAAAACACTAAATTCTTTTAATAGACTGGATTGTTCCATGATCCTTTGCACATTAAGCAGGTTTGCAAGAGTTTTATTTTTAGGCAACAAAAATGAACATCAATGTTAGCTTTTTATTCTTACAGAAATTTGGACGTTTGCATGAAAAATATATAAATATATAAATCTGATAAATTTAGTGCAAAGCAAGTTCAGGTTTTCTTGCAACAGCTGCAAAACAAGAACAAAGATATGAAGGAAATCGACAAATATGTGATTTCTTTATTAACTTAATTTCATTAAAAAGAATATGATGGTTTCAATTTACTTTATTTTAACAGGAAATATTTTTTCCCATCAAACTCTGACTGAAACCTGTTGATTTCGTCTCCAGGTCAAGATGAACTCCTACTCGACTCCCTCTCCTCTGACCCAAGCATCAACTGATGCCTATTCAACTGTTTCCGATCTTGTGACCAAGATTGGAAAAAAAGGTGCGTCCATCTCCTTACAGACTGCAACTTCGTTATATGTCACTTTTATTAAAACTGTGAGAATTTAAGATTGTGAACGGCTTCTGTCTATTTTGAGTGCAAGTCAATGTAAAGATGATATTTAAAAATTTAAGTATGATTAGTTGTTCTTTGTTAACCTTCGGATAGTTTTCTTCAGGTGTCAAAATAAATAAATGCGGATTATTGACAGCAAAGTAGCTGCAGAACATTTAAGGGAATAATTTGACATTTTTACTTGTAAGACTAGTGCAAATAGAAATTAACTTGGAAAATCCTGAAATTAAACCACAATAACAACAAAGGATATAATGAAATACAAAAAGGAGAAAGGATTTGCCTTTTAGGAAGCTGTAATATTTTAACTGGAAAATGTTTTAGCTTAATTTTCCAGTCAAATCTCAGTGTTTAGTTATGCCAACACAGATTGTCACAGAGTTAAACACGTCATAGTAACCAGAATATCCTATTTTTCTGACTTGTTACTGTTGAGCTAACCACTTCTATGCTAATTATTAGTCAAATAAAACCTAAAATCTGTTCAACTAATAGTTGCACAGAAAAGTGATGCAAGAGTAAAACTAAATGCCTATAAATGAAAATCTGCTTCTATCTACAAATCCAAAAGTGGCTAAGCTATAATTGCATTGACTAGCTAAATAGTTGTAAGCTAAAAGTTGCTAAGCTAGTTGCTACTAAACTCAACATCAATTAGTATTTAAAACACAATAACTTTATCTCTTTAAGTGCATTTAAATGCTCTCAATATAAAGTCTAAATATTAAAATGAAAATGTTGCTAAATTAAAAGATGCTAATTCCTGCTAATCATTTAGCATTTAACAATCAGAATAATTTGAGCTCATCAAATGCAGTTAATGCATACTATGTGGTCACAACAGGGAGTGTTTTATCAGCATTACGCCTCAGGGGCGTGTCGCCGTGGAGATGAGTGTCAAAACACTGATAGCAGCTGGAGGCGGTTTCCACAGCAGGGGGCAACAGGTCCAACATGGGCTATAAGCAGAGACGCCCCAGAGAAATAATATATAAAAAAAAACAAAAATGTGAAATAAATAGCATTGTATTAGATGTTTTTTAGGTTGATGATGGTATAATGTTTAGATCATGACTACGGTAAAGACTATTTCATTGGAAGTAGCATTTATTCTGAAAATGATATTTTGAATATACAGTGATTAAATGCTGTGTTTTTACAGATATCTACAGCAGCACAGAGGATTTAGCTGCCTTAATCGGAGGTGAGAAATTTTTACTTTTGCTTTGGTTCCACTTTCTGAAATGTTGAAGCATAAAAAATGCATTTTACTTATGCACTTATAAGTGCATATTGATGACATTTTAAAAAGCTAATTCCTCTTAAATATAGATGAAGATATAACTTATAATCTGTAAATACATTTCTTTCTGATGCAACCATGATGTAAGCCAAGTGGAGTTACGACTCGTCTCTGCTGGAATAAATCAAACTCTTGGTTCAATCTGATATCTAGTCCATCTGATTATATTGGATTTTTAACATTCAGTTAGTTTGATGCTTTTCCAGGCAAAATTTTATATATTTCTTTTGAAAAAATCATGAAACTTTTCCTCTGTTCTCGTGTTTGTAAAATAAAATTTAAGAGACAAATGTGTTGAGAATTCAACATAATAATTTATGATGGACTTCAGTATTTACTGTCTATGTTTCCTTGCAGGTATCATCACTGTGGTGCTGCTGGTCTTCCTCTGCACCATCACCGTCTTGCTGTGGTGTCTGTCCAGACAAAAAGGCTCGTATGTCACCAACGAGACGGAGGATGATGAAGAGGAAGACAACGAAGACAATGAGTCTGTCGGCTCCAATGTGGCGCTTCAGTCCAAAGAACCTCTAAAGATGGACAAAGAGGACTGAAGGGGACAAAACATAAGTTCAATTTAAGGACTACTGAGATTCTTTTTTTTAATAAAAGCAGAAAGATGAGAAAATATTTTAGCATTTTTTTTTAAAATAGGCAGCTTATTTTGTAAACCAGTAATTGTGCATCAACCCCTATGATAACTGATAGCAGGTCATTTCCTTGAGCTGTTCATTTGTGATTTGTTGATTTATTCACTATGCAAATTTACTATTTTATTACTTCTTATGTGTTTAAACTCAACAAGTCCACTTAGAGTAAATCTTGTATTAGAATGGGTTAGTTTGAGACTTATTTGGTTCTCCAGGACAGCAATTTGAAGGAATTTTTATAGAGTAACAACAGAGATTATAAATTGTGTGTAGATGCCATGAGTGAGATGAAATGCTACAGAACTTGGATAAAGTAAATCTGGGAAATGGTTCTCTGATCATTTCTATATATTGTTTGTATACACTGTTTTCTTGATTTAAAAAAGTTATTTTTAAACAAAATATGTAAAATTGGTGTGTGGCTGTTTTATTGGTGACACAGAAAAAGAAAGGAGTGAACACTTTCCCTACAAATATCTATCAAATCATGGCTAAATACTTTTCTGGAAGCTTGTTCACAACATAACACATACAAGTTGGTATTCAAAAAGAGAAAATTGCAGCAAATAAGTAAGTAATAAAAACAAATAAAAAATTAAAAAACAAACCGGTGGGAGTGGTACAGAGAAAACTTCCGGTATAAAAAAAAACCCAAAGTGAAAGTGAACGCTCTTACCTCGTGGTCAGCTTTTTTACATTTTCAGTTTCCAGATCCGAAAATCACATAACGGTTTGTTTTTTAATTTTTCGTCTTGGTTCAAGAACGGAAAAGATAGTGTATTTTTTGTTTTGTGCATGTGTGTGTGTGTGTAAGTTTTGGATTTCAAACGAAAAAACTGCCTGATTTAACTCGGACGTCAAACATAAGGACCTACATTAACCACAGTTTCCGCATTCCTCAGTGAGGTATTTCTCCTTTCAAACGAGGAAATGAAAGACAATGAATCTGTCACCGTGATTGCAAATGTCACACAGGTAAGATTTTAAATATCGTAATGAGTTTCAGTTCGCTTATGTGTTCAGGTGTAGCGTTTAGGTTCCCTCTGAAGAAGAAATTACTTTAACTTAAGTTTAAGAGCTAGTTGGACCGGATGTAAAGTTGTTTTTCAAGGTTTCAGAGTAGTAGTTGTTCTTCTTTTATTAACGTGTGGCAGTTTGTGAGGAGATGCAGACGTTTACAGGGTTCACTTTATTTTCTGTTCGTTTCTGAAACGATACGATAGTAAAATGAAGGAGTGCATTTCCGAGTTTTATGACTCATTCAGGCTTGTTTAACGGTTTTTTTTCATCACCGTATGCTATATTTTAGTTGGTTTGTATTTTGTCTTTAGTCGCTATGAAAGGGAAAAAAAATGCAGAAAAGTTTTTTGACTTTCAAAATATATGTTTCAAAATTAATGAGAACGTTTTTGCTTTTATTTAAGTTTGAGTCAGCTTTATCAGATAAAATGAATACTCTTAAATATTACACTGGATGTTCTGGTATCTCTTAAGATTAAAGGTGAGAGAATATTTGGGTTAGACTGCTTTGGACCTGGTTTATTACGCATACAGAAATGTGGGGGTTAGGCCTAATCTGAGATCACTGACCCTCCTTGATTTCACAATCTCCTCTGACTTTCTCATTCTGTTTTTTTCTGTTATTTAGTTGTCTGCTTTTTCCTGTCCAACTCACTGTCTGCAATATCTTCACATAACCTCTGCGTATAGAAATAAATTAGCATTTTTATGTCAGCCTACACACATTTGCACCTTAGATTGAAAAATATGTTTTGCTCATGGCAAACTGTGGCTTTAAAACTTAATTTTGTTTTTTGCAACTAATTTATTTCATTACATTTCTCTGAACCTTTCTGCGCTTTCCCTAAAACTCCAGCTAGTGCCTGTTTTAAACAAGCAGAGTGCACATGTAAGGGGATAAGCTTAAAGAAAAACTACATAACATGTATTTCTATACTTTGATATGTTTAAATCTTTGTGATAATTTTTAAATGCCAAATTTTAGTTTTTAAAAACAAATATTGGAAATTTTTAGAAATTTTAGTAGTTTATATTAATTTATTATTTGGAAAAAAAGAAAGAAAAAACAGAAATAGAAAACATATAATTAAACAGTCATCGTTTGTACTCCAATCATAATTGGATTATTCATCCTTATTGAAATGTTTCCATTAGTTCTACTCCTGGAGATAAAATCCTTTATTACTCTAAACCTTTGAGCTTGAGCAACCTAAATTTCTATGTCTTGTCTTTGCAGGGTTAAGAGGACACATGAAACACTGCTTATCTGGTCAAAGATACTTTGTTATTCTGATTATTACAGAAAATAAGGAATGTTGCTGTTTACTTGTGAAATTAATTACAAGAAGTTTTCCACTTTGTTGTTTCTGTAGCTTTCAAAGGAACAGAGTAGTTTATGGAGATCTTAAACATAATGAATATACTGTTTTGTGTTCATGCATACTGCCTTAACTAAAAACTTCTCCTTAAAGCAATTTTTTGTCTTGCAGATCAGAGAAGTTGGGTTTGTCTGAAAACAAACCTCTGAAGTTATGGCTTGTACATCACAGTCAGCCTTGGACTATGTCAAGAACGCCAGACCTCACCTTGTAGGAGAATTAAGGAATCTTTCAGTGATTCTTCAGAATTTGTATCAACAAGAAGTTGTCATTGATGAAGAGGTCAGCAAGATAAAGGCAGAGAAAGATGACTATGATAGAACCAGAGCGATACTAGACTCAGTCATTAGAAAAGGTGAAGAAGCCTGTTACAGGTTTCTAAGGATTATTGACCAGACGAGGAGGAGAACCTTAGAGAGAACAACAAATGAATCTTCAACTGAGGCTAAAAGGTTTGATCTGCACCACTGGATCAGCTGCTTTTCTTTCAAAGAAGAAGCAGAAATGGAGCAAAACTACATACAAGGTAATTAAAACTTCATTTTGATTGAATGCAGCATCATATCAACCTAAAATAATGCAACACTATTTCTCTTTAAAAAACTTTAAAATCTTATACATGACTGGGAAACTGCAACAACATAAGAGATACATAAAGTGAGTAGCACAACATAAACATAAGAAGTATAAGAACAGTAACTTCAAAGAGTAATCTATTTTTACTCTTTGAAGGCAGAAGAGTAAAAATATGTTTCAGCAGGTGTTGAATTTAGAGGAGTGTTTCTCAAACTTTTTCAGGATGACTTTTACTCCCGAAGCCGAGACCAAAACAAAACCACAAGTTTTGTTTGTACTTGAAACTTCTTCTCTGTGCTTTCTCAAGCTTTCTCCTCACACTCAAAACTTCTCTCCGCTAGGATCAAATCTCCGCTTGCAAACCTGTTTGCTTGCTTGTAAATTATTTTCTGCTTTCTCTGAAACAAAAAGTACCATTGCTGGCAATGTCTTAGCCAATATAATTGAAAGTGTTACACCGGGTATGTTGGCCATCTCAGAGTCCATTGCTAAGAATAACAAGGACCATACTGGCAACATATATATTTCCAGAGGTAAAGTTGCCATTAAGATCAGCCAGAGTTTGTTGACCCTGTGAATGGGCTATAATAAGGAAAAACCTATTCAAGGAATGCAGGAAAAACATCAAGTATAGGTAGAGTTGTTAAGTGAATTTTTTTCAATGTTTTTTGTATAATGGTGTTTTTTGTGTTTGTATCTAATGTAGGTATTGTAAGAGATTAATTCCCAGATTATTTTAATTTATTGACCCATTGTTACTTTTATCTCAGGTCCGAAGCCATGCTGCAAATATCAGGAAAAGCTAAAATCAAAAGCAAAAACATTATCAGAGAACTTCTGGAGGGCAAGTAAAGATCTTTTTGCAGAAGACAAGCCTGATTTGTTTTACAGAACAGTTGCATTTGATATCCAAGGAAAGATTTCTCCATCCAAAATAAAAAAAAATAAAAACAATAAAATCAAGAAGTCCCGTCCTAAAAAGTTAAGGACTTATATTCCAGAGAACAACCCTGAAATCTCCCCCAGTGACCTGCTGAAAATGGATAAAAACGTCCTCCTGGTTGGGAAGCCTGGTATTGGAAAGACGGCTCTGAGTCATGAAATATGGAAACTGTGGTCAGAAAGAGCCAACAAGGATCTGGATTACATGTTTTTTATTGATATTAGAAAATTAACCAACATCGCACCAATCAGGAGTTTGGAGGATCTTCTTTTCACTGCATGCAGTGAACCAGATGAGGGCAAAGATGAAGTCTTACAGGATATAAAGAGCAACTCTGATCATGTTACAATCATTTTAGATGGAGTCACAGATTTCTCTTCATCAATTGTGGAGAAACTTGTAGACAAAGATCTCTTACCTGATGCTAAAATCATCATTACCTGCAGACCAGATGATGAGGAAGACCTCTGTCCCGAAAACTGGCTCAGAGTGGAGGTGAAAGGCTTCAGTGAGGAAACAATAAAGACATATTTGTCTTCAACTCTGGGTGAAAATCACAAGAAGGTTCTGAATAATGTGGAGCTGTTCACTCTTTGTCATGTTCCAATGTACGCACTGATGGTGGCTGCCAGCTTTTCATCAGAAGAATCTCTGCAGCCCAGAACTGTGACTGAAATATACATCATATTGTTCGGTTTGGTCTCCAGATGAACAGCAACAAAACCAAGAACAAGAATCTCAATCTGTTCATCGAAACCAAGAAGGAAGAAATCCTGTCTCTGGCTGAAGCTGCTTTTAATGCAACTGAAAGAAAAACTGTGAATCTGGGAGAACTTTCCTGTGAAGATGGCTGTGTCCTTTCCTTCCTGAAAACACTTGATGTCAAAGTTGCCCTTACTGAAACCATAACCCTCTACGCTTTTCTCCATTATACCATGCAGGAGTTTTTTGCAGCTCTGTGGCTTTTGAAGAATCCTGATAAGATCAGGGAGGTTTTCCAGCAGTGCCTCACCGAGGAGAAGAAACACATGAAGCATCTGATCCCGTTCTTGTGCCGTTTGTTGAATAAGAAGAGTCCCAGTTTGATGAGCTGTCTGATTCCAGCTGAGGAGCTCCAGGAAACATCTGGATGGTTCTTCAAAGAGATGATTGACACATTTATCCCCAAAGATGAAGACACTGAACTTGATGTTGATATAATGTTCTTATGCCAATGTTTGTATGAGTCCCAGAGCTCTGAAGACTGCATTTCCTTTCTGACAAACTGACTTCCATCTTGACCTCAGTGGAGAGAACTGGACCCTTATTCCTGCTGTGCTGTGGCCTATGTGGTCACTCAGTCAAAGGAAAGGAAAATAAGACTGAATCTTCAGAAGGTGACAGTGTCTGAAATAGGAATGAGACAACTGTTTGGATGCCTTCAAAATGTTCAGTGGTAAGACTGTGGCATGTTTTTCATATTCACTCCCCATGATAAGGTCATATACTGAAAATGAAATTTATTCTAGGTTAGTTTTGTAACACAGTGTATTACTTTCCTGTATAGTTACTTAGTTTTCTCTAAATTACAGGGTTTACCCTCTGGCTCAGCAGCTGTGGACTGTTGTCTTTCTCAGTGAACGGCTGACAGAATATATGACATTCCTGCATATCTGTGGAAACCAGCTGTATTTTCCAGTCTTAGGTGAAAAGCAGCTGTTTGAAAAAGCTGTGAAAGTCATTCAGAGGTCACCTACAAAGGTCAATCTCTTCCTCCAGTGGACCCAAAGAGGTCCAGTCTGCCAGAGTTTGTGTGAATCCCTGCTACAGACTCTGCCATATATACATTATCTTGGGTAAGAAACATTAACACTTTATTTGAAGGGGTGTGCATAAGACTGACATGACACTGTCATAAACATGACATAACATCTGTCATACACATAAAGAAGTCTTTATGAATGTTTATGACAGTTGTCATGAAGTGTCATTCGGTAAATAATGACACTTTTAATCCAAAGTTGCTCTAAAAGTTGCATTAAAAGTGCCAACTTTGCATGATTTTTTAAATTATGATAATTTAATGCATGACATTTCATGACAACTGTCATAAACATTCATAAAGACTTCTTTATGTGTATGACAGTGTTATGTCATGTTTATGACAGTGTCATGTCAGTCTTATGCAAACCCCTTCAAATAGTGTTACCGAAACAATATTTCTGTATATTAGTCTCCTAATGTCTCCCAATGTAATATAATGGTTCCTTTCAGAAAATGTGCTGTAATTCTATAGATAACTAGCATAAGAATATATTTACTGCAGTCCAAACATAACTTTGGTATATTTGTATTTCTGAAAGTTTTAAATGAGGATGAATTGGCTTTTCCTATTATCTTGAAGACATTTTGCCTCTCATCTTACATATTTCTTCAGTTCAGAAAGTTGGGTTGGGAATTACCTGCGACAGACTGGCGACCTGTCCAGGGCGTACCCGCCTCTCGCCCGAACGCCAGCTGGAGATAGGCACAGCACCTCCCGACCCATTAAGGGACAAGGTGTAGGAAAATGGATGGATGGATGATGGATGGGTTGGAATTATCTGATTTATAAAATGTGATCAAATGATCAGACTAATAGGGCAATATAAGGCACTAACAAGGCCATGATAATAATTATTGAGACGATGAAGATACCATGGATCTGCCTTTAAAACCTCTATTCAATCCTCTGTTGGTGCCATTGACTGATGATCCTAACAAGTTCTCAGTGACGCTAACGTGTGTTGCCTTGATTATATGCCTCAAGGCATGAGTTTCTGTGAAATTGCATGTCAAGACTGCAAAGTAGCTGTTAGTAAAGTAGAACCTGAGGTCTTGTAGTGCCTCTTTTCCAGTAGCTCCAGGACCGTGCAGAGACCTTTGGAGGGGCAGGGGTCCAAATTTAACAGACTCAACTGGAAATGCAACAATCATGCCATGAACAAGACAACACAGAGAAATCTCAGGTCCTTCAGTGTTTGCAGAAAAATGTTGCACATTTTCTAGAAGTGGAGAGTGTTTTCTTCAATCATCTGCTGGGGTAGCAACATAAAAAGGGACATAGCAAGGCCAAAAAACTTTATGCAGCTCAGATCAAATCATCACTAAATGTTTCCTTCTTGTTGTTCCAGGATGGATCATCAGAGCTCAGATGAAGAAACCAGATTGTTAGTGAATTTGTTCTGTGCAGCAGCAGAAAGAGAACAGCGGACAGGAGAAAAGATGCTGGAGATGTTAGCATCAGTCTGCAGATATGAGACATTTCCCTTTTGGGATGACTACATGGGTGATGATGATGTCAGATATCAGAGTAACTTCCTGTTGGATCTGTACTCCCAGATGAAGGACAGAGAGACTAAAACAGGTCTGAGTCTCCTTCATCATTAAAGTCAGTTTTACAGTCAGTTCCTAAAGTCTGGACCATAAAGCTCTCAGAGAGAAAGACCTCCATCCTCCTGGAAGTGATGAAACTCCAACCAGAGAAGAAACCAGTCGAGCTGACAGACTGCTCACAGAAGAGAGTGAAGTGAGGAGTTTCCTACAGTGTCTGCCTTTTATCTCACAACTCAGGTACAGTCATTTTAATTCTCCCCTTTTGTGAAAACAATATACTAATCCAGATAGTATACTTCGTTTGTTAAGGATGGTTAACCCCTTAACCCACACCAGGAAGCCCACATGCCCTTTTTCCGTGTATTTTCTGGGTCTAAGATTTAAGGGTTATTATGATGCTTTTATTACCAGCCTAGACACCCAAGCCCCTTTTGATTGACTCTGTATTTGACCAATGATGTTATATAATAATGTTTTTTCCGAGCCAGAGAGCGACTTGAGCTTGTTTTGACATGCCTGCATTCTTTCTGGAATATTTCTGACTGGTCAACTCGAAAACTAAATCTAAAGCCACTGATGTGTAGCCAACACATGTCCTGTCAAAAGGATATAAGGTATTTTGGGGTTCGTTTTTGACATGAATCCACCAGCTGTATGCGTAACCATGCGTAATGTGTGCCCCTTTGCTGTATGAAAGTCAGGCTCTGTGCGCCCTCATGCATCCTGATGTTTACAGGACTTTTTCTCACCAATGGAGAGCCGCGGAGAGACACATTGTCAGAAAGTGTAAAAAATACATCAGAAGAAATACATCTTCTGATGTATTTCAGAAGACAAGTTTTGGATTTGAGAATACTGGAAATTTTTAGTCATCTGCTGCTACATTCAGAGCGAGGTGGGGTAAAACGTAACAAGGAGGGGTTTTGAAGGTGGGAGGCAGACTGGGAGGGGTGCTAGCATATTGTTGGAAGGAGGCGAAGACGGAGGGATCTGGGGGCCGGGGGTCCAAGGAAAAATGGTTGGGGGGCTAGCGTTCTGTTGAGTGCTGGGGAGGCATGGATGGGGGGGATGGACGGAACTTGCCGTGGATGGACGGACAGCATCCATCCATCCACGGCAAGTTATTGGACATTGTTCCAATAACTTGTTCCAATAAGAAAGAAAAATATTTGTATTTTTGTATTTCTACAAAATACAAGGGGGAGAAGGTTTGACTGTACGCTAACTCCCTTGGCACCTGAGATGTGCTTTTATATTTTTAGAATTTTAAGCAAATTCCACTATCAGTAATGTTGTACCTCTACCAGAGGATTCCTCTGGTTATTATCTTTCATTAGCGCTCTCATTGATGACTGTATGTTGAAGGACTGAGGAGTTACAATCATTTGAAGTTTGTCTATTAGGTGTTGTCCATGCGTCCCATTTGGAAACGCCAAATGGAGACTCCAAATGGCACACTTGGACATCTGTACACCTGTACATCCTCATAAATAAACATGTCCAAAATGACATTTCTTTTTTGTGTTATTTTGATTATTCTTGAAATTCATAAGCAGAAATATTTATTCTACAGAATTATTGTATTTTATAGTCTATACATTCAATGTGCATTTAAAAGAAATAAAAATGAATTAAAGCTACGCGGATCCTCGTGTGGCCCTCACAGCAAAGCCCCTCTCCGGCCTATAGCCACCGTGGGGGATCCAGCACCACTGCCCGCCTGCCAACGCGTATGCTCTCACGCAGTTTAAGCAAGACACAGTAAAAGTAAGACATACAGTAGAGAATTAGGTCACGCTCATCAACGACTGTTATGGATTCCTGTTGAATGTCCCCACAAGGATCGATCCTAGTGAGTTTGGTGCAGCTTAGCTTGAAACTGGAATTCACGGCTAAATGTAAGGCGACGGCGTTACAGGTTACTTCACCACGCTGCCACGCCCACCTACTCCATCGAAAACAAACGGGGTTGGAATCCATAACACACTAACATGTTTTCTGTCTGTGGACAGTTTCATATGGATTAGGTCAAAGGGGTCAGATAGCGACCGTTCAGAGTAAAACATGACACTTCCTGTTCTGAATGGGCGTGGCCTAAGTGATGTCATAATTTGACCATTGTTTATTGTAGGGGACCCGGTGATGATCAATCACTGAAAGTTTGGTGCTTCTGTGAGCTTTTGTGTAAGAGTTATAACAGTTTCGTGTTTCATGGCGAATAGGTGAACCTTGACCCCTGGTATCACCACTTCAGCATGCAAGAAAACTCACCGTTTTGATAACTTTGAATCGGCCAAGCCTTATGAACGATCTGACCGAGTTTGAAGCCGATCAAAATCCCTAGGAGGAGTTCGATCAAATACGACATCTGTAAAGGTCAAAATGGGGTCAAAATCTGAACTTCAATCCAAAATGGCCGACTTCCTGTCATACTTGCACTATGACATTAATTGTAAATTCTGAGTGTCTTGGGGAGTTCTACAAGTGTACCGAATCTCAAGTCTCTACAATAAGTAGTGAAAAGGAAAGGGTTTTTTGAAAGTTGCTAGGTGGAGCCCTTGAGCCATTTCTTGTGCGATTTTTGCAACGACCTTAAAATACGTAAATTTTACATGAGCTCTATGCAGCTGCAAAGTTTGGTGAGTTTTTGAATATGATAAAGCCCCCAAAAAGCCCCTTAAAGAAGGGGGAAAAATCGTAATAATAAACATCACAATTTCAATAGGCCTTCGCAGCGCTTAGCTTCTCAGGCCTAAAAATCTGTGTGAAGCAAAATGTTTCCATTTTATTTTGTTGCAAATGTAGTAGTTGCAAACTACTTACAGTTAAAGTATTTTGACTGCAAAAATAGAACATTTAGCTTCTCTTCTTCGTAAAGACACCAAGCTTTTCCATGTACTCTGAATCGTTCAAGAACAGCAGCTGATTTAAATAGGTATGCCTCTTCAGGTGCTTTTATTGATTTTGGGTGTGAGGGTTAAGAGGTTAAGGATTATTTAACTTGAAGCATATTATTTTGGAGCAATTAATTTTGTGCTTAATGTATTTTAATTGTTATTCAGTTGTAGAAAATCACAACTTGAAGTGTACTAATTGCTATCACGTGCTTTTTTGGAACAACTAAAGGTATACTTTTTACATTTGAAGTGCAACGCTGTTTATGTAGTATAAACGTGCTTAATTACTACAGGGTGGCCCACGAAAAGTAGCCTGCGTTACCGTAGTATTACTGGCGGCCTCCGTAAAGAAAGAAAGAACTTGAAATGCCAAAATCTTTACTAAATTTTTACAGAAAGTGCTGAAAATGTACGTCATGTAGTTTTGGGCGCACCTTAACATATTGTCATATACGCCAGTGGTCCCCAACCCCCAGTCCACGAACCGATACTGTCCGTGGACCAATTGGTACCAGGGCCATGCACGAAATAAATATTTCTGTTTTATGTATTATTTGAGTCTGGAGGATCTTTTATTTTGAAAATACTTTAACCGGATTCTTTTGGTTACTTGTGCGCCAACATTGAGCCCACAAACGGCACTCCCTGATGTCTTGTTGCAGAGAAAGAAGCTCAGGGCTCCCGTTAGTCAAGTTAATAAGTTAAAATTTTCACAAAAATAAGATGTTCGATTTTGTGGCGCACCTGTGACTTATTTTGAAGGGATGTGTAAACGTTACCATAGCAACCAGAGTCAGAGAGCGTTTGGGCAGTGGTCGAGACAAGAGAAGAGGAGTAGAGCTTGTGAGTCTTAAGTCTGGTTCACACATTTAAGATTTTCCGCACGATTTAAGAATTGTTGGCTAATTTTAA
The DNA here is from genome assembly GCA_033032245.1 of Poecilia picta. Classification (NCBI taxonomy): domain Eukaryota; kingdom Metazoa; phylum Chordata; class Actinopteri; order Cyprinodontiformes; family Poeciliidae; genus Poecilia; species Poecilia picta. The sequence goes on from CM065354.1 coordinate 12,883,812, forward strand.
AACCTGATATTGCACAGAAGCTGATGAAAAAATCTTAAGTAAGACAGGTTCTATCAGTTGGTGTACAGTGAGCAGACACACAGCAGAAGCAACACGCCACACACAAACCGATTTCACTGACAAACTGAATCAGAGGATCAGAGTTTTTTGAGTCAGTAACAGCTGCTCTGATCAAACATGTTAGACATGTAATTTCATCACAAAGATGACAGACAAGATGGAGTCCATCAGTAGTGTGTGGATGTATTTATGCAGCTCAGATGAAATCATCACTAAATGTTTCCTTCTTGTTGTTCCAGGTTTCATTATCAGAGCTCAGATCTTCATCAACAAACCAGGTTCTTAGTGAATCTGTTCTGTGTAGCAGCAGAGAGAGAACAGCAGACAGGAGAGAAGATGGTGGAGATGTTAGCATCAGTCTGTAGATACGAGATCATTTTTTAGTTATGAATGATAAACATCAGAGTGACTTCCTGCTGGATCTGTACTCCCAGATGAAGGACACAGAGACTAAATCAGGTCTGAGTCTCCTTCCATCTTTACAGTCAGTTTTCCAGTCAGCTCCTAAGTCTGGCCCATAAAGCTCTCAGAGAGAAAGACCTCCATCCTCCTGGAAGTGATGAAACTCCAACCAGAGAAGAAACTAGTGGAGCTGACAGACTGCTCACATGAAGAGAGTGAAGTGAGGAGTTTCCTGCAGTGTCTGCCTTTTATCACACAACTCAGGTACCGTCATTTTAATTCAAAGAAAGAATTAAAAAGCACTCGCGGAGACTTGAGAGGGTTTCTTTGATTAGATGTATTAGTCTTTCCCAGATTCCACCGTGGTGAGTCCCAAAAGGAGGGTTAACAATCCATTTTATTCCCTCTACTAAGAGAGTGCTTTGGATTTTTTTTATGATTTAGCTCTTAATGCCTCTTGTAATTCCTTTTGTGCTCCCACAATGTTTGTCCTACAGTCTGTTCTGATGCTCATCACCGATCCTCTTCTGCAGATGAGTCTGCATATAGCACTTATGCATGAGTCTGTGATTAAGAAATTTGCCATCTCCATAGCTCGAGGTGTGAGTTGAGGTGGATAGCTTGATTCACCAGACAGGTGAATATGACTCCCCATCGCTTCACCTGAGCTTGTCCCCTTTTTACTTCAATAGGACCAAAGTAGTCAATGCCAACATGACTAAAAGGAGGTAGATCTGGAAATAGACGGTCTTCAGGAAGGTCTGACATCTTCTGTTCATCAGGTTTTGCCTGCATGTGTCTACAGAAAACACAGCTTAATGATTTTTCGGGCTAAGGAGTTTGCATGAGGGACCCAGAATTTCTGCCTGAGTGTGGAGAGCATGTAGCTCCTTCCTGAATGTCCAACTTGGTGATGAATATGCTGTAAGATGCTTTTAGATATATGTGAACTATTAGTTAGAATGATTGGGTTGTTATGGTGGACTGGCATTGCGATTTTGTTGATCCTGCCACCAACTCTCAAGATGCCAAAATCTTATTTTGAAGGGATGTGTAAACGTTACCATAGCAACCAGACTTAGAGAACGTTTGGGCAGTGGTCGAGACGAGAGAAGAGGAGTAGAGCTTGTGAGTCTTAAGTCTGGTTCACACAATTTAAGATTTTTCGCACGATTTAAGAATTGTTGGCTAATTTTAAAACCTGAGATATTGCACAGAAGCTGATGAAAAAATCTTAAGTAAGACAGGTTCTATCAGTTGGTGTACAGTGAGCAGACACACAGCAGAAGCAACACGCCACACACAAACCGATTTCACTGACAAACTGAATCAGAGGATCAGAGTTTTGTTGAGTCAGTAACAGCTGCTCTGATCAAACATGTTGAACATGTAATTTCATGACATAGAGGACAGACAAGATGGAGTCCATCAGTAGTGTGTGGATGTATTTATGCAGCTCAGATCAAATCATCACTAAATGTTTCCTCCTTCCTTTTCCAGGATTGATCCTCAGAACTCAGATCATCATAAACGAACCAGGTTCTTATTGAATCTGTTCTGTGCAGCAGCAGAGAGAGAACAGCAGACAGGAGAGAAGATGCTGGAGATGTTAACATCAGTCTGTAGAGATGAGTTATTCCTTTCAGATTATGGTGATAAACATCAGAGTGACTTTCTGCTGGATCTGTACTCCCAGATGAAGGACAGAGAGACTAAATCAGGTCTGAGTCTCCTTCCATCATTACAGTCAGTTTTCCAGTCAGTAGCTCCTGAAGTCTGGCCCATAAAGCTCTCAGAGAGAAAGACCTCCATCCTCCTGGAAGTGATGAAACTCCAACCAGAGAAGAAACTAGTGGAGCTGACAGACTGGTCACAGGAAGAGAGTGAAGTGAGGAGTTTCCTGCAGTGTCTGCCTTTTATCACACAACTCAGGTACCGTCATTTTAATTCAAAGAAAGAATTAAAAAGCACTCGCGGAGACTTGAGAGGGTTTCTTTGATTAGATGTATTAGTCTTTCCCAGATTCCACCGTGGTGAGTCCCAAAAGGAGGGTTAACAATCCATTTTATTCCCTCTACTAAGAGAGTGCTTTGGATTTTTTTTTTATGATTTAGCTCTTAATGCCTCTTGTAATTCATTTTGTGCTCCCACAATGTTTGTCCTACAGTCTGTTCTGATGCTCATCACCGATCCTCTTCTGCAGATGAGTCTGCATATAGCATTTATGCATGAGTCTGTGATTAAGAAATTTGCCATCTCCATAGCTCGAGGTGTGAGTTGAGGTGGATAGCTTGATTCACCAGACAGGTGAATATGACTCCCCATCGCTTCACCTGAGCTTGTCCCCTTTTTACTTCAATAGGACCAAAGTAGTCAATGCCAACATGACTAAAAGGAGGTAGATCTGGAAATAGACGGTCTTCAGGAAGGTCTGACATCTTCTGTTCATCAGGTTTTGCCTGCATGTGTCTACAGAAAACACAGCTTAATGATTTTTCGGGCTAAGGAGTTTGCATGAGGGACCCAGAATTTCTGCCTGAGTGTGGAGAGCATGTAGCTCCTTCCTGAATGTCCAACTTGGTGATGAATATGCTGTAAGATGCTTTTAGATATATGTGAACTATTAGTTAGAATGATTGGGTTGTTATGGTGGACTGGCATTGCGATTTTGTTGATCCTGCCACCACCTCTCAAGATGCCAAAATCTTATTTTGAAGGGATGTGTAAACGTTACCATTGCAACCAGAGTCAGAGAACGTTTGGGCAGTGGTCGAGACGAGAGAAGAGGAGTAGAGCTTGTGAGTCTTAAGTCTGGTTCACATAATTTAAGATTTTTCGCACGATTTAAGAATTGTTGGCTAATTTTAAAACCTGAGATATTGCACAGAAGCTGATGAAAAAATCTTAAGTAAGACAGGTTCTATCAGTTGGTGTACAGTGAGCAGACACACAGCAGAAGCAACACGCCACACACAAACCGATTTCACTGACAAACTGAATCAGAGGATCAGAGTTTTGTTGAGTCAGTAACAGCTGCTCTGATCAAACATGTAATTTCATGACATAGAGGACAGACAAGATGGAGTCCATCAGTAGTGTGTGGATGTATTTATGCAGCTCAGATCAAATCATCACTAAATGTTTCCTTCTTGTTGTTCCAGGTTTGATCCTGAGAGCTCAGATCTTCATGAACAAACCAGGTTGTTAGTGAATCTGTTCTGTGCAGCAGCAGAGAGAGAACAGCAGACAGGAGAGAAGATGGTGGAGATGTTAACATCAGTCTGTAGAGATGAGTTATTCCTTTCAGATTATGCTGATAAACATCAGAGTGACTTCCTGTTGGATCTGTACTCCCAGATTAAGGACAGAGAGACTAAAACAGGGCTGAGTCTCCTTCCATCTTTACAGTCAGTTTTCCAGTCAGCAGCTCCTGAAGTCTGGCCCATAAAGCTCTCAGAGAGAAAGACCTCCATCCTCCTGGAAGTGATGAAACTCCAACCAGAGAAGAAACTAGTGGAGCTGACAGACTGGTCACATGAAGAGAGTGAAGTGAGGAGTTTCCTGCAGTGTCTGCCTTTTATCTCACAACTCAGGTACAGTCATTTTATTTCATATTACTGACTTAAAAAATTAAAATATTTCACTGTAAATGTTTCAAAATTCATACACTTTAATGTTGCCATCATATTAAATATAATCCAGTTGTGTTTCATCAGCTGATAAAATTAATGTTCTTCATATTTTTATACATTGTTTAAATCTCCTTCATAGCTGAGAGGGAAATCTGATCTGTTGACGTCAATATATTTGTTTCATAGTTTTATTTAAGGATTATCTTTTTGAGTTTTATATTTATGGTCATGAGTTTAGGTTTTATTTTCCAGTAACTACCAGGATGTGAAGTAATGTTTATTAGTTTCTAGTAGAGATGTGCCGATCAGTTTTTTCCTGCCGATTCTGATTCCGATCACCCATGAGGGCTGATCACTGATACCGATCACATAATTATTATTTTTTTAATCATAAGCACTACCAGTTACATTATGTGGAAAAAGGAACCATGCATTCACCTTAATTTAGACCAAAACCTGTTTCTAATAACTTTTTCCAAGAAAAAACATTGTGCAAATTGTACTGCTATAGTAATACTATCTTTAAAAGACTGAAAACATATGAAGGTTCTGAAGAAACTAAATAATGCAAAAAGTAAAAATGAAACCTCTCATTGCCAAAAACTTCAAGTATAAAACTTAACATTCAAAGGCAAATACAGGATCCATTACAATAAACAATCCAGAGTTGCTGAATGAAAACTTCCTGTTAGCATAGCGGCTAGCTGGTTCCTGCTAGTTCTGATTGGCTGTTTCTGACTGAGCGGAGTAACAGGGAGGAGATAGATTATTTTTTAAAGATTATCTGTCTCATGTTAGGACAGAGAAAGTTTTAATACGTATGTAAAATGTATTTTTTAGGTTATATGCTGCAGCTTTAAACAGGTTCGGTGTGAGTCACTACCAGGTGGAGCAGAAGCGGCTCCGTGTCAAATATTACTAAATATTAAATATTACTACCTGTAGCGGAGCAGCAGTTCAAAAGCAGAACCAGCGTCTTACATCGCAGCTCGAAGACTTAAATCATTTTGCGGGTTGTTTATCTTCCTGACCGTCATGCTAATCCAGGTGAGTGTTTGTAGCTGTGCTGCTTTACCTGCTGTCTGATCCTCCATATGTCATTTTTACTGCAGTGAGCCTCGATGTAGCCAAACTCTGTCAAGTATGTCATTGTTTTTATGTCTATTAGCTTCGTTGTGTTGATGCATTTTGACCTGCTTCAATTTTCCGCCGCAACACACAAACTTCCCCAGTCACTCAGTGCGTTATAGTTACACATTGCTTAGGATTTGTTGTTGCACGCTTGCAGCAGAGTGAAGGAAAAAGGAGACCAGCTGCACAGACCACGGTAAAGCTAGTCTGCTCTTCATCCAGCCGGGCCGGCACACGATTTACAAGTGCGCGGTAGCTCAAGACATTATGGTACACTCATTTATATGCTGCTTTCATAATAAAATTATGTTTGAGCTACTCAAAATAGGTTTCCAGCCACTACATTTGCTAAAATAAAATAATGTATGCTGAAAAACTAATACAAAATAAAAACTAATATATATATCTCTCTCACTGCATATATATATATATATATATATATCAGAAAGTTGCTAGATCTGATATATCATTTCAAAATAAAAGACCATTAAAATTGTATTTGTATCTTTTCCCCCTAAGTTGCCATGCTTATTGCTGAGAAACTCTCTGTTTCCAATGACTGCTACCACCTCTGGGTGACACAGGGACACCTCTACAACAGAACCAGAAAGTGGCAACAAGATCTGATGTATACTTTCAAAATAAAAGCATAACAAAGTCCTTTGTATCTGTTCCCCCAAAGTTGCCATGCCCATTGCTGAGAAACTCTCTTTCCAGTGACTTTTCTCACTTCTGGATGACAGAGGGACGCCTCTAGAAGACAACCAGAAAATATCAATCACATGTGATGTATAATTTCAAAATAAAAGCCTTTTAAAATAAGAGTTTTTACTTGTATTTTCCAAAATAAGTAGAAAATGTAGTGAAGAGCTGTCTCACTCATCAATCTGGTTTAACTCAATCATCTTATTTATATACAAATGTTTCTGTGTTATACTTGCCTACCTACCTACCTAACTAACTAAACTAACTAACTAACTAACTAACTAACTAACTAACTAACTAACTAACTAACTACTACCTATCATCATATATATACTACTTGTATACAAACCAGATTCCAAAAAAGTTGGGACAAGTAGCAATCAGTGGCTGGAAAAAGGAAATTAACATATAACAAACAGCTGGAAGACCAGTTAACAGTAATTAGGTCAATTGACAACATGATCGGGTATAAAAAAAAGCTTCTTAGAGTGTCAGTGTCTCTGAAGCCAAGATGTAAGAGAATCACCAATTCCACCATTGTTGCAAAGAAAGGTAGTGCAGCAATATCAGATTAGTGTTACCCAGCATAAAATAGCAAAGACTTTTAAGTTATCATCAACAACCGTGCACAACATCATCAAGAGATTCAGAGAATCTGGAACAATCACTGTGCGTAAGGCTCAAGGCCGTAAAACTCTACTGGATGCTCATGATCTCCAGGCCCTTAAACGTCACTGCACTTCAAACAGGAATGCCACAGTCAAGGAAATAACAGCATGGGTTCAGGAATACTTCCAGAAAGCATCGTCAGTGAACACAATCCACCGAACCATCCGCCGCTGCCAGATGAAACTCTACAGTGCAAAGAGGAGGCCATTTCTAAGCAAGCTCCACAAGTTCAGCCGTTTGCACTGGACCAGGAGTCATTTAAATTGGAGTGAGACAAAATGGAGGACTGTTCTGTGGTCAGATGAGTCACGATTTAAAGTTCTTTATGGAGCACTGGGACGCAATGTTACCTGGACCAGAGAGGACAAGGATAACCCAAGTTGTTATCAACACTCCGATCAGAAGCCTGCATCACTGATGGTCTGGGGTTGCATGAGTGCTGGTGGCCTGGGCAGCTTGCATGTCTGGAAAGGCTCCATTAATGCACTGAACTATGTTTCATGTTCTAGAACAACATATGCTCCCATCTAAACGTCGTCATTTCTTTCAGAGAAGACCCTGCATTCTTCAACAAGATAATGCCAGACCACATACTGTCAGGAACGGTGGTTGTAGGTGGTGAGGAGAGACGCTGAGACCCAGGTATGATGATGAAAATGGTGAATTTATTTGTAGCTCACAGTCCAAACAAGCAGGCAGCACGGCAGAGCGGGGAACACAGAGGCTCAGCACTGGTAGCAACAGACTTAAAACTGGACTGACACGAAGAGCTTAGCAGACCAGGACTTTACAGTTCAACTGGTCGAGCTAACAGGTACGTTTAAACCCAGGAACAGAGACAACACAGGAGACTAAATACACACGAGGTGGGGGCGCTGTGGAGCCGCGAACTAAGATGGCAGCTTAAAGTGGAGGCTCCGTGTACCTTCACCAAAATTTCGAAAAAACCCAGGATTAGAAATGTAATTTGGATCCGAGAATGTCAAAATCAACCACTCTTAAGGACTGTGATATTTTCACACGAAAACGCGTTCTCAAAAACCAGCTAAAACTGATGTTTCGTTAGCAGATCAAGACAAAGAGAGGGCCGCTAGCATTGGTAGCATGTGTGACCTTAGCACGGTGCTAGCTGAACTTCGGTCGTTGCATTCAGAGTTTGGTGGATTTGGAAACAAATTGGACAGCATAGATAACCGTATGGGTGAAATGACAAAGTCCATCGCCTCTTTGGAGAAAAACATGGCAGAGGTGAAGCAAAATGTTGCTGCTAATGTTACTAGACTGGAGGAAGCTGAAAACAGAATCGTGTCAGTGGAGGAACTCTTAGAAACTAGTTCAGCTAATCTTACTAAAGCTCTGAAGCGAATATCCTACTTGGAAGCCAAGACCGACGACTTGGAGAACCGAGGCCGAAGGAAGAACCTGCGCCTTTTTGGGCTCCGGGAGAGCGCCGAGGGTCAGCGGCCTTTGCTGGAGTTTATACGGGAGATGCTGCCACGCTGGCTGGAGACCGGTAGATCCTTCACCATTGAAAGGCCCACCGCACCCTAGCACCTCCCAAACCGAACCAGCACAGAGCCGTCCTCATCGTTTCCTGAATTTCCAGATTGGGAATTTGTTTTCCGCTCTTACAAAACAACGTAACATTGAACTGCGATGGGAATAAACTGTTTTTTGTTCAGGATCTTTCAGTAGAAACCATCCGACAGAGAGCTGAGTTTGACAACACCAGGAAAGCTTTTGCTGAAAAAGGAATGTTCCGCGTGGTTTCAATACAACCCATACAAAATGAGAATCCTCCACAAGGGGAAGATACACCTGTTTTCATCTCCTAAGGAAGCTGGGTGTTTCCTCCGCACACACACCGGACAGGACTGACGATACAGTGAGCGGTTCAATTCCTGAACCACAGAATTAGCTGCTTATAACTGATAACTGTTTTTCTCTACCTCAGCTGACTTAATATCCAGTTAATCCTTCATGTATAAGTCATGAGCAGCTATGGAGTGACTTTTTTTTTTCTCTCCTTATGCAGGATAGTTCAATATGTTCGTATAACACTTTTAACAAATACTTTTGTACTTGCTGGCTATGTATGTCGCCTTAATACGAAATATTTTTGGTTACACGTCTCTTAGAAGAGGGAATTTATGGCTACTTTTGGGTTTGCTGTATTAATGTTTTCCTATGGTGTTTGGTTCGCGGGCACCACTGTTGCTTTTGAAGTGGGTTTCATAGTTCAGCTACTCCTCTTATTTGTGGATTAGCATAAGCCCCAATTTATTAATCTGAGTAAGGGAGGGGGGACTTTAAGGGTTATGTGTCATTTTTAGGGTTTTCATTTTTTATTTAGTTACTTATTTTATTTTACTCAATTCTCTGTGCGTTTTACGTTAACTCAGCATCATCTATTGTCATTAATATTCCAGAAAAAAAAAAACAAAGTATGGAACAAGTTAATACTCATAATATCTCTTACATAAAAATTACAAGCTGGAATGTGAGGGGACTTAGGAAACAAACTAAACTGAAACAGGTTATAAACAGGATTTATCTCACAACTGATTGTGAGATAAAGTTTGTAAAAAATAGATGGCCGGGCCAAGTGATATATGCGTCATATAATAATTATGCAAGAGGCGTAATTATTTTGATCCACAAAAGCATACCATTCCAAATTGTAAAAACAATAAAAGATCCAGATGGTAGGTATGTAACTGTTCAGGGTAACATTTTCTCATTTACTTTAAATTTAGTGAGTTTATATGGCCCAAATGAAAATAAGCAAAAAATTTTGAAGATCTGTTTCTTACTATATCTACTCTTCAAGGATTTTATGTAATTGGAGGAGATTTTAATTGCACTTTAAACCCAAATATTGACCGATCAATTGGCTCAGATGTTTATAAAACTCAAACTAGAAAATTAATAAATCAATATATATTGGATATCAATTTGGTGGAAGTGTGGAGAGAACAAAATCCTAATAAAATAGAATTCTCTTGTCACTCGAGTATGCATAAATCCCGCTCACGTATAGATTATTTTCTTGTTTCAAGAGAACTTTTATCAAGGGTCAAACAATGTCAGTATGATAGTATAGTGATCAGTGATCATGCAGCTATCTCACTGAATGTTCACATTGAAAATTTTGTTCCTAATCCACCTCGTTGGCGGTTTCAAGCAAAATGGCTACAGGATAAAACTGATAGGGGAGAAGATAGATACTTATTTTGAATTAAATACGGATCAGACTTGCGCCTCAGTGAGATGGGAAGGATTCAAAGCATATATCCGAGGTGAAATTCTTAGTTATACTAGTACAAAAAACAAACAACAAAAGAAACAAATGGAAATTTTGGATAAACAAATCAAAATTTTGGAATTAGATTTAAATGCAGATGACGACCAAATAAAGCAGAGTGAATTGTTACGTTTGAGAACTGAATATAATAAATTATCTTTTGAGGCAGCAGCAAAAAGTTTAATGTGGTTAAAACAATCTTATTATGACCAAGGAGAGAAAGCTGGGAAACTATTGGCATGGAGAATTAAGAAGATACAAAGTGAAAGAGCAATTAATAGTTAAAGCAATTAATACTCCAGTTAAAGACTCCTTCTGGCAGGGTAGATCCATCTGAGATTAAAGACAGCTTTAGGCAATTCTATGTGAAACTATATAAATCGGAGTGCTGCCTCGGAAGAACAAGATATATTCTTAGACCACCTTCAGTTTCAGACACTCACAGAGGAGACAAGAAAGGAATTTGATACAAATTTGACGATTGAAGAAATTGCACAGGCCATACAAAGTATCAATTATCAATAGTGGTAAAGCTCCTGGGCCAGATGGCTTCCCCATTGAATTCTACAAAACTTTCAAAGAAAAACTTATAGTCCCGCTCTTCAATATGTATGAAGAAGCATTTAGAAGTGAAGTTCTTCCACCTACTCTGAGACAAGCAATGATCGTACTGATGTTAAAGCCTGGTAAAACTCTTGAGGAGTGCTCTTCATTTAGACCATTCAGTCTGATGGGGGTGGACACTAAAATACTTTGCAAAGCCTTTGCAAAAAGATTAGACCCCTTTATTTCGCATTTAGTTCATAACGATCAAAATGGCTTTGTACCAAAGCGTCAAGGGTTTCACAACATAAGAAGAGTCCTAAATATAATTCATGAGAAATTTGACTGCTAAAGATACGGCTTTATTATCACTTGATGCTCGTCAGGCCTTTGATAGAATTGAATGGTCATATCTATTTAACGTTCTTCCGAGATATGGATTTGGCCACAATTTCCTCAAATGGCTTAAGCTTTTGTATACAATTCCTGAAGCCAGTGTTTGGACAAACAACCGAGCCTCCAAACCTTTCACATTAGAACGTTCCACCCGCCAGGGCTGCCCGTTATCTCCAATGTTATTTGTCTTAGCCATAGAACCCTTGGCAATGATGATAAGAATGCGAACTGATCTATTTGGCATTCGGTTGGGAGACCAAGAGCATAGATTGGCATTGTATGCGGATGATCTGATAGTTTTTTGACAAGTTTGTCCATTAGCATCCCAAATTTAATGCAACAAATAGAGCTGTTTGGTCAGTTTTCTGGCTACAAAATAAATGATTCAAAGTCCTCTATTCTATTTTTGAACAGAGATGAAAGATTAATCCTGGTTATACAAACCCCATTTATCAATGCAAGAGAGGGATTTGTGTACCTTGGTGTTAAAATCACCCCAGACATTAAAACAATTGTATCAACTAACTATGATCCTCTGGTCAGTGAAGTAAATGAGTCACTAAATAAATGGATGATAATGCGCATATCAATGATTGGCAGAATAAATATGATCAAAATGAATATATTACCAAAATTTTTGTATCTTTTTCAGTCAATTCCTTTGCCTCTTCCAGAACAATTTTTTGATGGAATGAACAGTATTTTTAGTAAATTTATTTGGAATAATAAAAAACCTAGATTGAGACTTCGCCTGTTGTACCTGCCATTTGAGAGAGGGGGGTTACAACTCCCTAATCTTAAATTGTATTATTGGTCCGCCCAGCTGCGTTCAGCCATGTTCTACTTTTCAACTGGAACGCCCCCAGCATGGATAAAAATTGAACAATTAGTAACAAACCTTAGATTAAATTTGTATTTGTATTCCGCAAGGCCAAAACAATTGATAAAAAATACAAAAAATCCCTTTTTAAAAAACACAATTGATATTTGGTATAGAACCCATCAATGTATTGGAGATACCCCTTCCATTTCGTCTCTCTCACCTATCTGGGGGAATAGATACTTTAAGGCAGGAAGAGCTGATGGAGGTTTCAAAATCTGGGCAAATAAAGGTGTACAGAAACTGGCAGATCTTTATAAGGATGACAGGCTTCTTACATTTGAGCAGTTATGTCAAATATATAACATTTCTAAGAAACACTTTTATAAGTATTTACAAATTAAACATTTTATTATGTCAAAACGTAATCAGATTGAATCCAAACCACCACTGTCATACCTAGAGAATGTTATACTAGGAAATTTAGAGAGGAGAGGTCACATTTCTTTATTTTATACAGCTTTACTAATGCATGATAAGGAATCCACTGTAGATAGATTGGATGCATGGAGATCTGACATCCGAGAAGAGATACAGGTAGCGACTGGGAAACTGCATGCTTAAAAGCCCAAAAGCAGTCAATTAATACAAGGATGAAACTCCTTCAGTACAAGTGGTTGATGAGAACTTGCATAACCCCAGTTAAACTGAACTGCCGGGCACCCAACATCCCAGATACCTGCTGTAAATGTATGGTTAGAAAGGGCACTCTTTTTCACTGTGTACGGGGGTGTCCAAAATTACAGCAATATTGGAACTTAGTTACGCAAACTCTGTCAAAGATTGTTGGAGTGAATGTACCTGCTGAGGCCAAAATGTGTGTTTTAGGTATTCATCCAGAGAACTGTGTTTTTAATTCCAGACAGTTAAAATTGATTGACTTTGGACTCCTGCAGGCCAGGAGACTAATATCTCTACACTGGAAAAAAATGGACATACCATCTAACCACATGTGGGTGAAGGAAATGGCATCATGTATGGCTCTGGAGCACTTATGTTGTTAGAGGAAAGGGAGCGAAATTTGAAGAAACATGGTCGCCGTTGACAGAGTGTCTGAAACACTACAAAGGACATTAAGAGAACTATGCAGAGACTGCTGATTTTTTTTTTTTTTTTTTTTTTTTTTTTATGGTTTGTGTGTTTTTTGTTGGGGTTTTTTTGCTTCGGGGACTGCGTTATTTAATGTGAATCTGTATTATGTGTATCACTATCACTTGTTTTTCTTTTATGTTATAAAATTCAATAAATATAATGGAAAAAAAATACACACGAGGTAATCAACAGAACGAGACACACCTGGGAAACAATTAACGGGGAAGACGCAGAGACAGACTCACAGGGAACAGGACTACACAGAGAACTCAAAAACAAACACACAGAAACACAGATCATGACACATTCTCCAGCAATCACAACATCATGGCTACGTAGGAGAAGGATCCGGGTACTGAAATGACCAGCCTGAAGTCCAGATCTTTCACTTATAGAGAACATTTGGTGCATCATAAAGAGGAAGGTGCGACAAAGTAGGCCCACAGAAAAATTTGTATATAAATAAGATGATTGAGTTAAACCAGAAATGACGAATGAGGCAGCTCTTCACTACTTTTCTACTTATTTTTGAATAGAAAAGTAAAAACGTCTCATTTTAAAAGGCTTTTATTTTGAAATTATTATATGTGTTTGATATTTTTGGTTGTCTTCCAGAGGTGTCCCTCTGTCACCCAGAGATGGTAGCGATCATTGGAAACAGAGAGTTTCTCAGCAATGGGCATGGCAACTTAGGGGGACAAGATCAAAAAGGACTTTTTCGATAGGCTTTTATTTTGAAATTATACATCAGATCTAGTTGCCACTTTCTGGTTCTGTTCTAGAGGTGTTCCTCTGTCACCCAGAAGTAGTAGCAGTCTTTGGAAACAGATAGTTTCTCAGCAATAAGCATGGAAACTTAGGGGGAAAAGATACAAAGTACTATTTTAATGGTATTAATTGTCTTTTATTTTTAAAATTATTCATAAGATCTAATTGCAACTTTCTTGCAATTAGACGCTTGCAATTTTTGATGCTGCAAATGCAGCGGCTGGAAATTTTGAGTATCTCAAACATGGACCGGATGTGCGCTTTTATTGTGAAAGCAGCACCTAAATGAGTGTACCATAATGTCTTGAGCTACTGCACACTTGTAAATTGTGTGCTGGGCCGGCTGGGCGCAGAGTCGACTAGCTTTACCGTAGTCTGCAAAAGCAGGCTGCGAAATGAGAAGCAGATGATCAGTTTGTGTGAACGGCAACAAGAGACCGTTAATGGCAATCACCGATCATGGACTTTTTCATGGAAATTGGCCGATTATGATTGGTGGCCGATCGATTGGCACAACTATAGTTTCTATATGTTGTTAGTTCAGCTTCAGGTTTGTCATTTTCTTCCTGCTTCAGCAGAAATTGACTCCAGTCAGATGAAGGTTGAGTGTTTTCAGGTTCCTCCTTCAGTCCATCCTGTCTAACTCCTCCCTCATGTTTCCAGCCCTCAGAACATCAACATGAACCATTACTGGTCTGACGTCTAACTGGTCTGAATGAAGGTCTCTGGTTGAACAAATGGTTCTCAGAGAACAATGAGGGAGAACATCCATGTTGTACTGAGAAACATTGAGCTGCAGCACTTTGAAACATGACAGTTTTCAGTGAGAGAATAATGAGATGATGAGAATAATCTGATCTCTGCAGCTCAGTGACAACAACACAACCATGTTAGCAGAGAAAAAGCTGCAGCTAAAGCTGCTGCTGGTTGGTTGAATTTCTCTGCAGCTACAAACCCAAAGAAGAATCTCTGTCAGTTTCACTGAACAGCTTTTAGACAAAACATGAGAAAAACAGACAATGTTGCATTGAGCTGCATTTGAACTTGTGACTGCAGTGAACTTTACTGAGCATGATGAAGATCCTATCAGCTCTATAGAGAACAACACATTAGTATGACAGACACCAAGGAGTCTTCATCACTTTGTGTCTCCAGCTGCAGATGTTGAGCAGCAAACTGAGATTTATGTATTAAGTGAGGATCAAGGTGAAGCTTTAGCTCCTGTTGTTCATCAGATAAACTGAAGTTTTGGTAGTTTCTCTCATGTTTGGTTTTAGTTTTGATGTTTTAGTCTAAAAACTCAAACCTAAAATCCCAGAGATGATAATAACTCAGAGATCTGAAGCACAGGATCAGAGATTTGTGTTGAGTCAGTAACAGCTGCTCTGATCAAACATGTTGAACATGTAATTTCATCCCATAGAGGACAGACAAGATGGAGTCCATCAGTAGTGTGTGGCTGTATTTATGCAGCTCAGATCAAATCATCACTAAATGTTTCCTTCTTGTTGTTCCAGGTTTGATCCTGAGAGCTCAGATCTTCATGAACAAACCAGGTTTTAGTGAATCTGTTCTGTGCAGCAGCAGAGAGAGAACAGCAGACAGGAGAGAAGATGCTGGAGATGTTAACATCAGTCTGTAGATATGAGTTATTCCCTTTAGGTTATAATGATGATAACATACAGAGTGACTTCCTGCTGGATCTGTACTCCCAGATGAAGGACAGAGAGACTAAGTCAGGTCTGAGTCTCCTTCCATCATTACAATCAGTTTTACAGTCAGCAGCTCCTCAGTCTGGATCATAAAGCTCTCAGAGAGAAAGACCTCCATCCTCCTGGAAGTGATGAAACTCCAACCAGAGAAGAAACAGTGAAGCTGACAGACTGCTCACAAGAAGAGAGTGAAGTGAGGAGTTTCCTGCAGTGTCTGCCTTTTATCTCACAGCTCAGGTACAGTCTTTTAATTCATATTACTGACTAAAAATAAAATATTTGACTGTAAATGTTTCAAACTTCATACTGGACTGCATAATGTTGCTATCATATTAAATATAGTCCAGTTGTGTTTCATCAGCTGATATAATTAATGTTCTTCATATTTTCATACATTGTTTAAATCTCCTTCATAGTTCTGAGGTAAATCTGCTGTGTTGACATCAATATATTTGTTTTGTAGTTTTATTTAATGATTATCATTGAGTTTCATATTTTTGGCCATGATTTCAGTTCAATGTACTGAAGTTTATCTTCCAGTAAACTACCAGGATGTGAACTAATGTTTATTAGTTTCTAGATGTTGTTGGTTCAGCTTCAGGTTTGTAATTTTCTTCCTGCTTCAGCAGAAACTGACTCCAGTCAGGATGAAGGTTGAGTGTTTTCAGGTTCCTCCTTCAGTCCATCCTGTCTAACTCCTCCCTCATGTTTCCAGTCGTCAGAACAGCAACATGAACCATTACTGGTCTGACTGGTCTGAATGAAGGTCTCTGGTTGAACAAATGGTTCCCAGAGAACAATGAGGGAGAACATCCATGTTTTACTGAGAAACATTGAGGTGCAGCACTTTGAAACATGACAGTCTTCAGTGAGAGAAAAATGAGATGATGAGACTAATCTGATCTCTGCAGCTCAGTAACAACAACACAGCCATGTTAGCAGAGAAAAAGCTGCAGCTAAAACTGCTGCTGGTTGGTTGAATTTCTCTGCAGCTACAAACTCAAAGAAGAATCTCTGTCAGTTTCACTGAACAGCTTTTAGACACAACATGAGAAAAACAGACAATGTTGCATTGAGCTGCATTTCAACTTGTGACTGCAGTGAACTTTACTGAGCATGATGAAGATCCTAGCAGCTCCATAGAGAACAACACATTAGGATGACAGACACCAAGGAGTCTTCATCACTTTGTGTCTCCAGCTGCAGATGTTGAGCAGCACAACTGAGATTTATGAGTTAAGTGAGGATCAAGGTGAAGCTTTAGCTCCTGTTGTTCATCAGATGAACTGAAGTTTTGGTCGTTTCTCTCATGTTTGGTTTCAGTTTTGATGTTTTAGTCTAAAAACTCAAATCCTAAAATCCCAGAGATGATAATAACTCAGAGATCTGAAGCACAGGATCAGAGTTTGTGTTGAGTCAGTAACAGCTGCTCTGATCAAACATGTTGAACATGTAATTTCAACACTGTATTTATGTGACTGTATTTATGCAGCTCAGATCAAATCATCACTAAATGTTTTCTTCTTCTTTTTCCAGGTTTTTCCTCAGAGCTCAGATCTTCATGAACAAACCAGGTTGTTAGTGAATCTGTTCTGTGCAGCAGCAGAGAGAGAACAGCAGACAGGAGAGAAGATGCTGGAGATGTTAGCATCAGTCTGTAGATATGAGTTATTCCCTTTAGGTTATATCATAAACATCAGAGTGACTTCCTGCTGGATCTGTACTCCCAGATGAAGGACAGAGAGACTAAATCAGGTCTGAGTCTCCTTCCATCATTACAGTCAGTTTTCCAGTCAGCTCCTAAAGTCTGGATCATAAAGCTCTCAGAGAGAAAGACCTCCATCCTCCTGGAAGTGATGAAACTCCAACCAGAGAAGAAAACAGTGGAGCTGACAGACTGTCACAGGAAGAGAGTGAAGTGAGGAGTTTCCTGCAGTGTCTGCCTTTTATCTCACGGCTCAGGTACAGTCTTTTTAATTCGTATTACTGACTAAAAATAAAATATTTGACTGTAAATGTTTCAAACTTCATACTGGACTGCATAATGTTGCTATCATATTAAATATAATCCAGTTGAGTTTCATCAGCTGATATAATTAATGTTCTTCATATTTTCATACATTGTTTAAATCTCCTTCATAGTTCTGAGGTAAATCTGCTGTGCTGACATCGATATATTTGTTTTGTAGTTTTATTTAATGATTATCCTTGAGTTTCATATTTTTATCCATGATTTCAGCTCAATGTACTGAAGTTTTATCTTCCAGTAAACTACCAGGATGTGAACTAATGTTTATTAGTTTCTAGATGTTGTTGGTTCAGCTTCAGGTTTGTATTTTCTTCCTGCTTCAGCAGAAATTGACTCCAGTCAGGATGAAGGTTGAGTGTTTTCAGGTTCCTCCTTCAGTCCATCCTGTCTAACTCCTCCCTCATGTTTCCAGTCCTCAGAACAGCAACATGAACCATTACTGGTCTGACTGGTCTGAATGAAGGTCTCTGGTTGAACAAATGGTTCCCAGAGAACAATGAGGGAGAACATCCATGTTTTACTGAGAAACATTGAGGTGCAGCAGTTTGGAAACATTTGACAGTCTTCAGTGAGAGAGAATAATGAGAAAACAACACATTAGGATGACACACACCAAGGAGTCTTCATCACTTTGTGTCTCCAGCTGCAGATGTTCATCTGATGAACTGAAGTTTTGGTCGTTTCTCTCATGTTTGGTTTCAGTTTTGATGTTTTAGTCTACGAAACTCAAATCCTAAAATCCCAGAGATGGTAATAACTTAGAGATCTGAAGCACAGGATCAGAGTTTGTGTTGAGAGTCAGTAACAGCTGCTCTGATCAAACATGTAATTTCACCACACAGAGCAGTGTTCCCCAATCCCCGGTCCACGGACTGGTACTGCTCCATTGACCAATTGGTTCCGGGCCGCACAAGAAATAATTAAATATTTCCGGTTTATGTATTATTTAGTCTGGAGGATCTTTTATTATGAAAATCATTTAACCGGATTTCTCTGTTACGTCTTGCGTGCCAACATTGACCCCACAAGCAGCAAAATTAATAATGAATAAACAGATGTCTTTGGAAAGTTTCTTTGCGGAGGGAAAAAAAGGCCTAGAGAAGAGACAGGAGAATGGATTTATCCCGGAACGGTAGGTGAGTCCCATGTCACAAGCAGTTCTTCATAATATGCAGTGACTGGCTTGCCACATAGAGACCAATCACCCTGTGCATAAGCAACACTTCGGGGGTTACTGTCTCACTCCCAGATGGGACCATCTCGTTGCAGAGAAACAAGCTCAGGGCTCCCATGAATTTGTCGATATCGTGAGTTAAAGTTATGATTAAAGTAAAATGTAGTTTTTGTGGTGCATCTGTGTCTTATTTTGAAGGGGTGTGTAAACGTTACTATAGCGACCAGAGTCAGAGAGCGTTAGTGCAGCGGCCAAAAGGAGAGATGTAGAGCCTGTGAGTCTTCAGTCTGGTTCACGTGGCACAATTTAAGAATTGTCGGCCGATTCTCCAAACCTTGTGATCACACAGGACACGAGCCGATAAAAGTACAACAGGTTCGATCGGTTTGTGTCTCCAGCCACAAGGCAGGACCAACACACCACACCCGAACCGATTCCAGTCATGAACATCCCGATTATAGAGGATAATCCAGTAAACCTTCAACATACCACACGTGAATTTAGAATAAACAAATGATGTAGAAACAGTGATAGTTTGTGGACTCGTTTTAAGCGATAAAATACGTGACAAAAACTGTTAGATAAAAGAGTGCGGAGCAGCTGCTCTATTTGCTGCACTATGTGCTAAACCAATGTCAGCTGTTTGGTGCTTACGTTCACCGCACTTTCTACCTGTCACATTCAACAGGCTGCGTTCTCACTCCCAGATAGGCAAAACCCCATACCGCCCACCCCGGGCTGCAGTACAATTGCGAAGCCTTGACCGGTCCCCGGTGATAAAAAGGTTGGGGACCACCAGGTTTGACATAGAGGACAAACAAGATGGAGTCCATCAGTAGAGTGTGGTTGTATTTATGCAGCTCAGATCAAAATATCACTAAATGTTTCCTTCTTGTTGTTCCAGGTTTGATCCGTCTGAGATCAGTCTTCATGAACAAACCAGGTTCTTAGTGAATCTGTTCTGTGCAGCAGCAGAGAGAGAACAGCAGACAGGAGAGAAGATGGTGGAGATGTTAGCATCAGTCTGCAGATATGAAACATTTTTATGTTATAATGATAAACATCAGAGTGACTTTCTGCTGGATCTGTACTCCCAGATGAAGGACAGAGAGACTAAATCAGGTCTGAGTCTCCTTCCGTCATTACAGTCAGTTTTCCTGTCACCTCCTTTTCTCTGGATCATAAAGCTCTCAGAGAAAAGACCTCCATCCTCCTTGAAGTGATGAAACTCCAACCAGAGAATAAACCAGTGGAGCTGACAGACTGCTCACATGAAGAGAGTGAAATGAGGAGTTTCCTGCAGTGTCTGCCTTTTATCTCACAACTCAGGTACAGCCATTTTTGTCACATTAAAAGAAAAAAATAACCTTTAACTGTGAATTTTAAAAATAATCCAGTTATGTTTCATAAGCTGATATAATTAATTCTCTTCATATTTTGACACATTGTTTGAATCTCCTTCATTGTTCAGAGGAAAATCTGCTCTGTTCACATCAATATATTTGCTTTAAAGTTTTATTTACTGAGAATCTCTTATATCGTGTATAACGTGTCCAGTTTCACTGAACAGCTTTTAAACACATGAGAAAAACAGACAATGTTACATTGAGCTGCATTTCAACTTGTGACTGCAGTGAACTTTACTGAGCATGATGAAGATCCTAGCAGCTCTATAGAGAACAACACATTAGGATGACAGACACCAAGGAGTCTTCATCACTTTGTGTCTCCAGCTGCAGATGTTGAGCAGCACAACTGAGATTTATGAGTTAAGTGAGGATCAAGGTGAAGCTTTAGCTCCTGTTGTTCATCAGATGAACTGAAGTTTTGGTCGTTTCTCTCATGTTTGGTTTTAATTTTGATGTTTAGCCTAAAAACTCAAATCCTAAAATCCCAGAGATGATAATAACTCAGAGATCTGAAGCACAGGATCAGAGATTGTGTTGAAAGTCAGTAACAGCTGCTCTGATCAAACATGTTGAACATGTAGTTTCATGACATAGAGGACAGACAAATGGAGTCAATCAGTAGAGTGTGGTTGTATTTATGCAGCTCAGATCAAATCATCACTAAATGTTTCCTCCTTCCTTTTCCAGGATTGATCCTCAGAACTCAGATCATCATAAACGAACCAGGTTCTTATTGAATCTGTTCTGTGCAGCAGCAGAGAGAGAACAGCAGACAGGAGAGAAGATGCTGGAGATGTTAACATCAGTCTGTAGAGATGAGTTATTCCTTTCAGATTGTGCTGATAAACATCAGAGTGAATTCCTACTGGATCTGTACTCCCAGATGAAGGACAGAGAGACTAAATCAGGTCTGAGTCTCCTTCCATCATTACAGTCAGTTTTACAGTCAGTTCCTTTAGTCTGGAAAATAAAGCTCTCAGAGAGAAAGACCTCCATCCTCCTGGAAGTGATAAAACTCCAACCAGAGAAAAAACCAGTGGAGCTGACAGACTGTTCACAGGAAGAGAGTGAAGTGAGGAGTTTCCTGCAGTGTCTGCCTTTTATCTCACAACTCAGGTACAGTGAGACACTATCATTTAGATTTTACCTCCCTTGACATCACAAATTATAGTTTTTCACTCCTTTCTCTCTCTCTGTTTCAGCTGTCCTCCAGGCTTTTTCCAGAGCATTTGTTCATCTCTATCAGTGAGATCTAAAGAGGAGATCCAGCAGCTGGTGTCTCTCCTGCAGCTTCTGAACTTCAACTTCCTGCTAACAGGAGCTTTGCGCAGGAAAACCTGCAGCATTGTGGGAAAAGTTCTCCGACTGTGTGGATCTAAAGTGGATCTGATCCTCACAGACAGTCGGATGTCCGTCAGAGGAGCTGCTGTCCTCTTCAGATCTACAACACACCTCCACAGTCTGAGGCAGGAACCTGAAGAACAACGTCTCTTTCTCACCACTTCTCTGCTGTTGAACCATCAGTTCTTGATGTCCATCATCTCTGTTCTTCTCTCTGATCCAGATTCTCCAACAGTCTGGTCTTGTTCCTGTCTCAGTGGGTGAGAAGAGGCAGAGTGGCCTGTCCTCTTGTCCAAGAAGAGCTTTCTGTGGTGTCCACCAAAGCTCAGCCACAGAGAGTCTTGTTGAAGGTCGGCAGCAGTTTGGCGTCTCTGCTGAGGTTCTGGACAGTGGGACGGTTGGACCTGACTGAGTCTGGACTCCCTGCTCAGAGTCTCTTCAGTCTGCTGCTTCATGATGCTCCTCTCACTCTCAGGTAAACATCTTCATCTCTGTCAGAAAGTAAACGGATTGACCTTCCGGTGTCATGGCGATTAGTTTGGCAGCATAGAAAAGAGGTCCTGCATTGCTAGATATAATAGCCCCCCCAATTCAAAGTGTTAACGTGCTAAAAGTTTATTTTTCTCAACAAGAATGAGTGGGGATGAAAATAAGAAGGTTCGAGTCCAGCCTCGGAGCTCAGAAATGCAACACAAAAGCAAAGCTTGCAGAACACACCCGGTCGAGGAAGGAGATAAGATGGAGGATGAGGCCTTGCCTGCTACAATTAGCTCATTGAGAAAGGTGGTGGGTGAAATAATGGCGGCGGGCATGCAGGACCTCAAATCAGAAATGAAGAACGAGTTAGCGCAAGTGAAATTGAGCTTAAAGGAGGAAATTAAAGTTCTATTGAGCGAGCTGACAACCGAAATAAATCAACAGTGTAGCACCGCTATCTGCAAGATAGAGGAGATGGGTAAGCACCTTGGAGAAATGGAGAAGAGCACGGCAGAGAAAGAAAGATGGGACATTGGAGGGAGAGATGCTATCGTCCAGCTGCTAAATGACCAGAAAGTACTTTGGGAGAAGAACACAGATTTGGAAAGACGCTCACGGTGGAATAATTTGCGGGTATATGGCATCCCTAAAAATGCGGAAGGTACCTCGATGCAGAGATACGTGAAAAACATGCTTAAAACTGAACTCGGTGACAGTTTGGACTTGGGCATTGAGAAGAATCTGGGGATAGAGAGAGCCCACAGAGCTCTGGGTGCGCAGCCTCCACCGGGTGCCCCACCTCGGTCCACGGTGGTATGCTTCATGAAATATAACGTTAAAGAACAAATCCTCTGCGCGGTGTGGAACAAGCTTATATATATATATATATAAGAAAAACACATATTCTTCGATAACGACTATGCTGAAATCCTACAACAGAAGAGGAGAGAGTATGCTCCGATTAAGAAAGTGCTCAAAGAGAATGTTATCCGGTTCCAAACCTCGCTGGCCAAAATGTGTGTGCACTTTGACTCCGGCATGGTCATTTTCAACAGTGCAGAGGAGGCTGCGCTGGACCTGAGAAGATGTGGATTCACTGTGGGACCAGTGTCTGCAAACAGATCCAAAGCCATCACCGCTGAGACAATCAACAATCTTCTGCCAACGGATATAGTGGGATCGCGACGCACTGGGAGCGCACCTGGCCTGCAAGAGAGCGCACGGGAAAAGCTAAAGGCATTTCAGCGGCCAGGCAGAGAGGACGTCATTATGGATGAATAGTCTTCCTCAACTTCACCGAAGACACATTTGAGCTGCTCACAGAGAGAGTTTCAGGTCAGCTGACTGGTATCATTCAGAGCGTCAAGAGGTGGCCGTTTCTGCACAGAAGTATGGTGAGGACTGTGACTCCCCTTTATAACGGGAGTGATGAAGAACCGATGGAGGTGACTCTTAAATTTACCTTTTCAGTTTCCTTTCTTTGAGTAGGTAACTAAGCAGGTGCCCCACTAGTGGCAGTTACCCCTACATCAAGAGGAATAAAGGATCCTCATATTTGGAAGACCTGTTCATTGTTATGTCAAGTTATTGTAGTGGGATGGTGTTTCACCGTCCCCCACTCTGTGCATCGGGTACCGTTGATTGGTGGGTGGGGCGAATGGCTTTATAGTTGGCCGGGTCGCTGTAGGGTGTGTGCGTCTTTGCTTTTCCAACTGTTGCTGCGGTCAGCGGCTGCATGTCAGCCTGTGGGTTTGGTCGGTTCGTCAGCGATTGTAAGTGGCAGTTTTTCCATCCGTGGTCGAGATTATGGTTGGTTTTTGGGTGTGACACCTGTCGTGCGTTTTCTACAGTGTTACTATGATGGTGTTGCCGGCTGCAGCTGGGGGTTGCTGTGGTGGGCGGCTTCAATCTAGTCCTCACCTGCTGACCCGCTTCCTCCCGGGTTAGACTGTGTCTCCACCCCTGGGTAGGATACCTGCCATTTAGCTTTTGATTTCTTGTATTAGTATTCATCGTTAATGGGTTTTTCTGTTTTAGGCAACTGATTATGTTTGGAGTTGCAGCGCTTCGGATGCTCTGCTGTTTTGTCTTCCCATTGTTTGTTCAGGCCGCTCTCCGTTGAATCTGTTGCGGATTGGGCTGGCTGTGTGGGTGGGGCATTACTCCTCCGGCCCAATAGAAGGGCACCTGGAGTGACGACGACGACAACTTGTTCCCTTGTTTGTATTTTCTTTTACCGTTTGTTGAAGTATTCATTTGTTTTCTTATTGATTGCTTTGTTTATTTCTTTTTGCGTTGCATGTTCTTTTTCTTGACTTATTTCTTTGCATGTATTGTCCTTTCTTCCTTGTGTGTTCCTTTTGATTCTGGGGACCGAGTAGTGGGCCTGACACTTCGGGTTTTAAAAGAATTGTTTTAGATAATTGTTTAATAAAGTATTGTGCACTGTTAAATCTGTGTTCTGGTGCATCTTGTTGCTTTTTAAAAATATCTCCACCTGCTGGTCACATTATGTTTTGTGTTTCTGTTCTTTGTGTGTTCTGAGGGCTAGGAGTGTTGTTACGCAGGTAGAAAAAACATGTTTGTGTTTAGAGGATATTCAGTACTATAATATACAGACTTTAAATGTGAATGGTATAAAACATCCAATTAAAAGAAGTAAAATCATTTCAAAGTTTAAACGAGAGCAGGTTGGCTTTGGTTTCTTGGAGGAAACACATTTGTCAAATGAAGAACATGAGAAAATAAAAAAATGGGTTACAGAAAAACATTATGCTTCTCACAGATCTGGGAAAAAGAGAAGTAGCCATTCTTATACCAAAAAGTATCAGGTTTGATTTTATTGCAGAACATAAAGATGACGAAGGCAGATATGTGTTGTTAAAGGGGAAGCTGGAACAGGAAGAGGTCACCCTATGTAATATCGATGCCACCTCTGGTAGTAGCATAGACTTCTTTAAGGAGGTATTTAGTCTTGTGGCCGCAGAAGCTGTCATGTGGTGGGGGTTTGAGGTGGTGAGGAGAAACGCAGGTAGACCCAGGATATGACGAAAATGATGAATTTATTGAAGGTGCTCTACAGTCCAAAACCAGGCAGCATGGCAGAAAGTAGCACACAGCTAGTACCGGTAGCAACTGATATCTACCGACTGACAACAAGAGCTAAGCTAGCCAGGACTTAACAGTTCTACTGGCAAGCAACACAGACAAACTTAGACATACGTTGGACAAGGACCCGACGAGGAACACAGACAACAGGGGAGACTAAATACACATGGGGTAATCAAGGGAACGAGACACACCTGGGAGACAATCAACGGGGAAGAAACGCAGCGACAGAGACTCACACGGAACAGGACTACACAGAAAACTCAAAAATAAACACACAGAAACACGGATCATAACAGTACCCCCTCCTCAAGGGGCGGCTACCAGACGCCCAACAAAAAAGTCAAAAAACAAAACAACCCAACAGGGTGGGCGGAGGGGCGACGGCAGGAGGAGAAGAGTCCAGGAAACAAAACAAAATCCAAACAGGAACTCAAACACGGAAAACCGTCCGGGGGCCGCCCACGGAACAGGAGGCGGAGCTTGGACCGTGGTGGGCGGCCACGTTGGCGCAAGAAGCAGAGTCCCGCAGGCGGGACGAGCGGTCTCAGCCGCCGGCGCAGGAAGCACAGACGAGGAGGCGGTTGCGGCGGTCTCAGCCGCCGGCGAAGGAAGCAGACGAGGCAGCAATTCAGGCGGTCGCCGCTCAGCAGGAGGCGCTCAGGCCCGCAGGACCGGCTAGAGGCCTTGGAAGCCTGGCAGAGGTGCCGGCCAGCAGGAAGCTCGGAAGGAGCACTAGGAGCAGACAGGACGGCCGGAGGAAACAGACTCTGGAGGACCGGCAGGTCGGCCGGACGGAGCAGACTCTGGGGGCTCGGGAGTGGCAGACTCTGGAGCGGGCGGACGCAGGAGACTCTGGAGTAGGCCACGCCACTAGCCGTGCCGCTTGCCGCCCAGGCGCCAGCCTGGCTACTTGGAACCCCATCACCACGGGGACTGTGGCGACAGGAGAGGATGCTGGGACTGGCGGAGGTGGCGTGAACGGTGGGGGTGACGGAGCTCTGAACGGAGAGGTTAATACTTTTTTCTGCTGAAACTCTTCGTGAAGCTCTTGAACCAGCTCCAACATAAACGGGTCGGAGTGAAACATGGTGAACAGATACTGAAAGTCCTCCTCCTATTCAATGTTATAGATGTCTGGAGATTTGATGAATGGGTATGGAGCTGTGGGGGTGGTTGCTGGGTCCATGATGTTCCTCACCTCGGTCTGGTCGGGTCCTTCTGTCATGTGGTGGGGGTTTGAGGTGGTGAGGAGAAACGCAGGTAGACCCAGGATATGACGAAAATGATGAATTTATTGAAGGTGCTCTACAGTCCAAAACCAGGCAGCACAGCAGAAAGTAGCACACAGCTAGTACCGGTAGCAACTGATATCTACAGACTGACAACAAGAGCTAAGCTTATTTGCAGGTCCGAAGTTTATTCAGGAAAGAAATCAAAACTTATGACTTGGATACAGAGCCAGGAATAGTACAAATATTTATGGATTCATATGCTGATAAAAATACAAAAGGCACTATCGGCAAACTATATAAATTTAGCATCTATGAATAAGAAATCAACTGACTATGTCAGACGATGATGGGAAAAGGAAGCAAATGTAATAATTTTACCTGAGGTCTGGCTGCGGATTTGGAGGAATATTCCGTCCAACACAAATTCTTTAAAATGGCGCGATTTCTGTTGGAAGAATCTAAGCATATTTTTTTATTACGCCAAAGCAGAAATCAAAGCTGGTTTATTCTCATTTCTATTGCTAGAGGTAGTGTGGTGTGGTCTCTGCAGACTATTTTCATATCTTTTGGGACTGTCTACAGTCAAACACCTTCTGGAAGGATGTAAATCGAGTAATCTATGAAATTCTGTGTATAACTTTAGCCTTTTCATTTCATGCTATGTACCTTGGAATACTTCCTGAAGGACTCAATAATAAATACACATACATGTTAAAGATATTTATGATGGCAAGCAAGAAGGCGATTACTAAATGTTGGCTCCAACCTAGACCCCCTACTCTGAAGCTTCTTGTGAATATCATAAACTTGATATACAATATGGAAATGTTGACATTTACAATTTGTCTCCAGAAGGAGAAAGGAGAGAGACTTTGGGGAAAAATGGGATCATTTTATAACCAAAAATTTGTAACAGTTGATGTTTGTGATTCTATATCACTCGGACAGACACCTGTCTGTATTTATTTTGTGTAACATCATACAGTGAAATGTCTGCGTTGTAATATTGTCACCAGTATGACTATCTGCATCCTGCCCCAAACCCCCTCATGTTCTGAATGTATGTGTTGTTTAAAAACGAATAAAAATAAAGTATTGGAAAAAAGAAAGTAAACGGATCAGAAACACAGTAAGAGTTTAATCTGTGATCTCTGCAGACTGAGTGAAGAGAGACTCCAGCAGCTTCTGGTTCTCCTCCATGAGGTCCAGGACCAGAACCTGACGTCGCCCCTCTTGAATAAAGTTGGTGGAGACCTGAGCTCCTGCACATTGAACTGGGAGCTTCTTCACTACCTGCTGCAGCAGCCGACGGCTCAGACCATCACTGTGGATCTGAAGAAGAACCGATTCTTAGAGGAGAGAGCCGCTCAGCTGCTGCCCTTTCTGCACAGGATGGAGATTCAAAGATGGAGGTTTTTATCTTCTAATAAATAGTTGGTTTGATCTTCCATCAGCAGCTTCTGGTTTCTGGAAGTAACAAAGTGTTGTGGTGAATCCTCTGTCTGCTTCCAGGCCCAGTCCCAGCTTCATTAGGACGTCCATCAGGGAGATCTTCAGGACTCACCACAGTCACCTGATACCCGGGTTGCTGAGGTCACTGGATCATGTGATCAACCTGAACTGCACAGAGCTGGACTCAGAGGACTGTGATGCTCTGCTGTTCATCCTCAGACACAGTGATGGAGTTAAACTGAAGCTGCTGTGGAGCTCCATCCCAGCAGAGGGACTACAGTCCATCCTCTCTATGCTGCACACAGTTTCTGCCCTCAGGTCAGATATCAGAGTCTGATCCTCAGGTCTCCTTCTCATGATGAACCATTCCCTCCTGTTCATTAACTGGTTGGTTTTCTTTCTTCTCTGTTCCCACCAGTGTGGACAGGAATCTCCTGCTGAGGTTCATCCACTGCTGTGCTGCCCCTGACAGCCAGCAGGGGCAGCATCAGACCTACTGTGGACTCTGCAGCACAGGTTGGATCTGTCCTGCTCCTCCTGTGTGCAGCTACCAGAGGAGGATCAGACTGAGCCTCTGAGTGTGACGGCTGCTGACTGCAGGGCCGTGTCCACCGTCCTGAGACACAGCAGCAGAGACACACAGCTGGACCTGAGAGACTGTGAGGTGGAGGACAGCGGGCTGGACCTGCTGTTTTCTGTCCTGGGCACAGTCCGTCTCAGGTGAGTAAGATGGACCCTGAAGCAGGGAGAAGTTTGTTGACCTTCATGTTGATGTTCTTTGGTCTGTTTTTCCTGTTTAGAGTCAGTAAGACGGTCCTGGTCCAGCTTCTGTCTCTGCTTGCTGTGAACAATCAGAGGGACACAGTGAGACGGACAATGTCCCTGTGCAGAGCCCTGGGAGGAGAACTGGGCCTGAGTCACTGCCCACTGGATCAGAGGCTTTGTGGAGCTCTGGTTCTGATGCTGGACTACTCTGAAGGTCTGACAGAGCTGGACCTCAGTCACTGCCAGCTGACAGACCAGCTGCTGCTGCAACTCATCAGACATCTGCACAAAGTCCACAACCTGGAGTAAGTGTCCCAGATTGTCAAACATTCCTTCCAAACAAAGTTGAGCAGCAGAAAAACATGTTTGGAGGAGACGTGATGGTGCCTTCAGATCCAGGAGAGTCTCCTGTCACCATTTACTGCTGTATTAGGTGGCTTGTTGTTAATAAATTACGGCCCAGCTGTCATTGCATCAGTGACTCATTAGCACGTTAGGCACCACTTATTGTTGTGTAGGTGGCTGTTAGCACATTGTACGCCACCTATGGTGCCACATGTCACTGTGTAAGTGGCTCATTAGCACATTAGATACCACTTATTGAATAGGTGCATCGTTAGCACATTGGGTGCCACATATCGCTGAAGAGGTGCATCATTAGCATGATAAGCATCACCTATCGTTGTATGAGTTGCTGAACACTTCCCCACTAAATCCCTTCACTAAGAGGGTAAAACTTTTATCGTGTGAAGTACTAAGCCCCTTCCAACTAACTTATTCTCTGAGAGCTTAACACCTAACCCTCTCTGTCCCACAGTTAATGAGATCCTTACGAATGCCAGATATTACCCAATTCAGGTTCCACAGTGGTTTATCAGGGAAAACTCATTTTGATTCTAACAGCTAACCTGAGTCTTCCACCGTCTTTCTCCCATGACTCAGCTAAACTTAGTAGCCTGCAGTCAGCGAAGTTTCACTGATCACATTTATTGAACATTTTGCCTCTATTACGACTAGTTCTGGACTTTGATCCACCCCTGGGATTCCAACTGAGTTGGAGTCCCAGGGGTGGATCACACCCTTGGGACTCGTATGGAGTCCCAAGGGTATTGTTTTAGTAACACCCCTATCTCTCATCTTTTACACAGCTCATCCTACAGGCTATTTTAGCTGATGATGTTTCTGATGATGTTTTAGCTCAGCCTGTTCCCTGACACTTCCTTTATAACATGCCCTATCTTAGCATTCCACCTCAAAGGTCAAACTGATCTCTCATAACTCTCATAACTAATGCATCACATTCAATCATCACATAAAACTTTATTGCAGATGCATAAAAAATATTGCATATTTTTAATTATCTGATCCCTAAGCCCTCATGGTGCAATTATTTCTTTGAAAGGAGAACTAGCACATCACGGTCAAACAAATGGTGCTTTCTGCTTTCTATTGTAGGACCTCAGATGAGTTTGTTTAGGTGATTTCAGTATCCTTTAACTTTTGCATGAAAATGATCAAAAAATCCTAATTCGTTTAACTAATCCTCTTTTCATCTAATATTTATTAAGTTGCAAGTCCGATCCAACAAGCAAGGAATCACAGTTTGGTTTAATAATTAGAATTCAGTAAAAAATAAAATCATCCTCATCATTACTTGCTTTTTACTTGCTTTCAATGCTGCAATTAAAAAGCAAATATAAGTGCATGCCTTTGGTCTTGCATTATTCAGTTATTCAAAGGACCAATACTTTTATGGCTTAATTATATCATTTATAGCTATTTATACTTAGAAACAAAGATTGATCTCATCTTTCCAGTAGAACCCAACGTAACGTGGAGTGTTGTTTGTGTTCCAGTCTGAGTCACAATCAGATCACTGATGCCTCCACTGATTGGTTACTCCACCTGGTCTCCATCAATCCCTCCATTGGTTCTGTGAAGTAAGTAAACATTCATTAGAGCTTCATCAGTGGAGGAGTTTGTCTTCAGAGGATCACTGGCTGATATCTGAGCAGCTGAAGCCATGTCTGAAAGAGTCATATCTGTTCTCTGATTTATTCTGTTTCTAGACTGAACAACAACATCATCAGCAACAAAACTCCTTTTAAGGATAACAAGAAGTTTGAAATCTGGTGAAGCCGCTGGTCATGTGACCAAAAGGACATCCCTGTCTCATTAAAAACCATCTCATCTGGACTATCAGATGGACATAGTGGCTGCTAACTGAGCCAGCAGTGGGATGGATTTATTTTTTGTTTCCATGTTTCAGTTTTGACATTTCAGAGGAGCCATCCAGGACCTGAACACTTGAGAGGAAAACCAGTCTGGTTCTTGAATTGGAAATGTGCCTAAAAGATGCTTTACTGTCAACTGCAGAGAAACTTCAGCTTCCATCACCTCAATCAGAGACTCTGATTAAACCTGCTTAACCAGTTTCCAACTGGATATTCTACAAAACAATGATCTTAGAGCATTTTTCTGTCATTTTATCTGGATAAAAAGGGTATTTTTGTCTTTAGGTTTTTGGTAACTAATGAAGTGTTTAAAAATCCTAAATGTCTACTTAAGGTTTAGTTACATCATTTAGTTTCTTACAGTTTTTTTTTTGCTGGTGTACTCCTAACAGCACACTTTATGTTCTAGTTTTAGCTTAATAATGAAATTAAGTTGATTTTGGAAGACCTCACTGGTTTCATATCAGGTTTTTTATTGTGGTGATGCTTTTTATATTCAGAAATATTGGACAATATTGGAAAAGTCTGACTAGATCGTTTATGACGTCTTCACTTTATATTGTAATAAAATATAAGTTCTTGAGGTACATAAGTTTTTGTTCAAGTTCTTAGTAATTTTTTTTCTACATAACTGTCTGTACTTTAAATGTTTACTGCCTTCTTGTAGTGGAATATTGTAACTGCACATTTTTATCAATGTTATTTATATTTCCCTTCATATTTCCCTTCATGCCGTTACATTCATATTTGAAAGTACAAGACCTTTTATATATATGTATATATATATTTTTTTTGCTTTAACCGTAAGAAGGTTACGGCCTCCCACCCAAAAGAAGAAGAAAAAAAAATCTTTTTTTAGTTTGAAATAATCCAGTCTGGTTTTGATGACTTGGTTTAAAATATTGAACTGAATTAAGCACATTTAGTGCCTTACGTAAACTATGATTTGTGTGCTAACTTCAGCATTGTTCATAAATCAGTTTACTGTAGAAAAACTAAAGGGAGGACAGTTGTATATCCACTAAGCACTTTGCGACATTGTCTAATTTGTCTAATAAGTCCTATTGTACTTATTTAGAGACTCAACATCCTTCACCCATTTTTATCATGAACATGTGACAATGTACTTGAGGTCTGTTTTGTTTTTATTGACAGATAGAGAACTCTATGACTGGAGTATTGTGCTCCAAAGTTTCTCTTGTCACCTTACAGTGAAACTCCTCTGGGTGGTGGTGGGTTCACCCTGGTGGTTTCTCACTTTCTGGTTATGTTGGTTTTACAAACTATTTAATTAACACACTTGCATGCAGCATTACTTCATCACAGACAAAAAGCATGTTGTTTTATGTAAATAAATCACATTATGCTGAAAATCACTACCTCGGGTTGTCTCTGCATTTTTGTTGTATTTTATTACTTTGTCTTTTTAATCCATTTTTATATCTGGTCATCATTGGGCAAAAAGCAGTGTAAAACCTGGGCAGGCCATCCGTCAATCACAGGGCATTTATTGTAAAGCACTTTGAGATTTTTACATCTTAAAATACGCTATTAAATCAAGTTTTTCTTATGCTGGTTAAAGCAGTATGATTTTAGCTTGATTGGTGTAAAGCCATTTGACTAGTAAAATTATTGTGCCACATTAGGGCCTTTGTAAACAAAATAGTTTTGATTGTTTTTAAGGTGTTAAAATTGTTTTTGTGCATTCAGACCTTTAGAAATAGACATAAAGGCTTTTGTATCACTTACACATTGGAAATTTGATTGTAATATAAATGTATTGGTTTGCATGAACACGTCAGTTTTAGACCTGGCTTCTTTTGCAAAATATGTTTAGTACAAATCAATGAGTGAAGATGCCACAATTTTCATCAGCTGAACAGAAACAAAACTGACATTGTATTTAGACCCTAATAGGAATGATCTGCAGCTTCAGTTAATACAGCTAGAAACTACTGACCAGGCCTGAAATATGGGAGTAGAGATGGACTCTGACCTGAACTTTCAGTGCCACATAAATACAGCTACAAAATTGGCCTTCTATCACCTGGAGAACATTTCCAGGATTAAAGGACTAATGTCTCAGCAAAATCTAGAGAATTTCATCCATGCATTTATCTTTTGTTACATTGATAACTGCAACAGTGTCTTCTCAGCTCTGCTTAAAAAAATCGATAGTCCAGCTGCAGTTGATCCAGAATGCTTTCTGAATGCTTTTTATTCTCCACACATCTGGAATAAACTGCCCATTTGTTTTAACGTTACCTTTAATTAAAAACAACTGGAACATTCATATATTTGATGATCATCCTTGATGATTTTGATGATGGCATTTGACAAAATGTAATGTTAGTGTTAATCATTTAAACCGCTTTGAACTGCCTTGTTGCTCAAACGTGCTGTGCAAATAAACTTGACGAATCTGCGACCAGCGATGCTTAAGTGAATAAATTGAGCTTCATGTGATCTTGATCTGCTTCACACACCTGATATTGATTAATGGTAAACGTGGCGTATGGTTTGGTATGTTTTTGGTCCAATAGTGTCATCTAGTGGATTTTAAGAGTTTTGTCTCCTTCAAAGTGAAAGTAAAAGCTCAATACAATGTTCTCAGAACGAAACACATACTGAGAAAAGAAAGAGGTCCCATTGGTAAGACTAAACCGTGTCCACAGGTTATAGTTTCACCTGTTTTCACTGAATCGTTTAGATTAAAGCCGAGGCAGGAACTATTTAGATGTTCTTGTTTTCACATTTTATTGAAAATAGACCAGTATTTTTCGG
The DNA here is from genome assembly GCA_033032245.1 of Poecilia picta. Lineage (NCBI taxonomy): Eukaryota > Metazoa > Chordata > Actinopteri > Cyprinodontiformes > Poeciliidae > Poecilia > Poecilia picta. The sequence goes on from CM065354.1 coordinate 12,917,114, forward strand.
TCTGATAGAACACGATGGAAGATGGTGTTTTTTTTTTTTTTTACTTTAGCTCTGTAAAATTGGATAAATATATTTAATGTGTTTATTGTTTAAGCCCAAAAGAAACGCTTTGCTGAAAAGACTCATTCATTTCTGTGCGTCTTGAAGGAGGTTCAGGTGAGGTTTTTCTACTTCCGGTCGACTTTCTACGTCATTTTCCAAACACCAGACTCTCATGTTATTAACTAACTTTAATGATAACGAAAATGTGTTTATTGTGATGTTAACGGGATTCGTTTCATCTTCTGTGAAAGGAAAACAGAGATCTTTAAACATCGAGTATTTTCAGGAGTTTAAGGTTTGCTTGATGTTAGCTTACCTAGCTATACTGTGATGTTGCTAACCAAGTAGTTTTAGCAAATGTTACAATTTGAATAACTTCACGGGTTTATGCGAATAGTTTGGTTGATCTAATGAAAACATTAATATGTCAAAGTTAAAGTTAACTTTGTTTAGTTAGACGACAATAAACTCATAGATGTAATTTCAGTCCAACAGTAGACTAACTTTATAATAACTTCATTTTTGTTAAAGGTGCCTGATGAGTTTCGTTCATGACTGAAAGAAAATATTCAAGTTAAGTAGAAAGGACTGTTGCCTTCCTCCAAACGGGTTTAGTTTTTAATTTCTTGCTGTGGAGTTTGCATGTTTTTCCCCCCATGTGTGTTTACTCTTTGAGAACTCTGGCCTCATGCTGCATGTTGGCAACAGTTGTCCTTAGGTGTCTTTGTGTGTCTCTGTTGCCCTATGATGTATTGGCAACCTGCACAAGTTATACCAGCTTATTGAAGGGGTTAACAGGTATAAAAAATTCATATCATAGCAGTGGTTTGTGTCTACAGTTATACGTCTGTCGGACAATTTTAATACTGTCTGTTTAAAGTAGATACAAATTTGGAGAAATGTAATATTTGCTATTATATTAGCAGTTAAAGTTGATATTAACTGTTACTTACAGAAATCATGTATATTTTTCTACCCTTTAGACACAGTTTAAAGGGTACCATGCTGGAAAAAATGTGTTGGAAAAATGGCCACACCTCTGATGTTGCTTCGCTGCCTCACTGAAACACCCAACAGTCCTGTGCTCAATAAGAACATTGACTAATTTCTTTTTCTATTGTGGTTTATAATGTAGCATATATGTGCGAACCTCCACAATGTTTCATTGAGATTCAATTCTTTTGTCTCTAGGTCCAGAGAAAATGAGAAAAATCACTCTTTATTACACCATGTAGTCCAGAACTGTTTTCACCAAAGAATGTCATGTGTTGATGGTCAGAACAGGTGATGTTTAAGTTTTGTTATAAAACATGCAAAAAATCAATTCTACCAGTAAAATGTTGATCTTATTGGATACTTTGTATTTAGTTGTTATTTTTCTTGTTTTCTCAGTGTTGGAAGGTAATGAACCATTGATATCATCATCATTTGAGACCTTAAGGGCAGCTTACCCTTAATGTAGACCTTAAAGGTAAGTTCTACACTTCCTAGTGTACAAATTACATTGGGTAAGTTCTAAATTATGTACCCAAAATACATAAATGTTTCTACGTTCTACATCTGGTTTATGTGCAGAAGAGAGAGTTCAAGTGTTATGGCTTGTTCAAAACAGTCTGCGAAAGATTATATTGCCAATGCCAGAGTTCACCTGATTGGAGAACTCAGGAATCTGTCAGTGATTCTTGAAAACTTGCATCAGCAACAAGTTTTCACTGATGAAGAGGTCAACACGATAAAGGCAGAGAAAGACGACTATGATGGAACCAGAGCAATACTGGACTCAGTCACTAGAAAAGGTGAAGCAGCCTGCTACAGGTTTCTAAGGGTTATTGACCAGACGAGGAGGAGAACCTTAGAGAGACCAGATCCTCTCTTTAAGAACAGTCATGAAGCTTCAACTGAGGCTACAAAATTTGACCTGCACCACTGGATCAGCTGCTTTTCCTTCACAGAAGATCCAGAAATTGATCGCAACTACACACAGGGTAATTATTATTTCACACTTTTGATATTTTATCTTTGTACTGATTCCTTAATGGCATTTGTGATCTAAATGCGACCATCTACAATATGAATGTTTCTTCTTTTTATTTTTTAATCTCAGAATCAAGGCCATGCTACAGATATCAAGCAAAGTTGAAATCAAAAGCAGAAAAAGTATCAAAGGACTTTTGGAAGAGAAGTGAAAATCTTTTTGCAGAAAACAAGAAACCTGAACTATTGTACGCTTCACTTATATTAGATATTCCAGGAAAGAATTTTCCAACCAAAATAAAGAGATTTAAAAGAGAGATGTTCCGTCCTAAAAAGTTAAGCACTTGCAGTCCAAAGCGCAAACCTGACATCTCCCCCAGTGACCTGCTGAAAACAGATAAAAACATCCTCCTGTTTGGGAAACCTGGTATTGGAAAGACAGCTCTGAGTTATGAAATATTGAGACTGTGGTCAGAAAGAGACAACAAGGAGCTGGATTACATGTTTTACTTTGATATGAGGGAATTAACCAATGTCCCACCAACAATGAGTTTGGAGGATCTACTTTTCACTGCATGCTGTGAACCAGATAAGGGCAAAGAGGAAGTCTTACAGGATATAAAGTGCAACTCTGATAATGTTACTGTCATTTTAGATGGAGTCACAGATTCCTCTTCATCAATTGTGAAGAATCTAGTAGAGAAAGATTTCTTGCCTGATGCTAAAATCATCATTACCTGCAGACCAGAAGATGGGAAGGACATTTGTCCTGAAGACTGGCTCAGAGTGGAGGTAAAAGGCTTCAGTGAGGAAACGATAAAGACATATTTGTCTTCAACTCTGGGTGAAAATCACAGAAAGATTCTTAGAAACATGGAGCTGTTGACTCTTTGTCATGTTCCAATGTATGCACTGATGGTGGCTGCCAGCTTTCCATCAAAAGAATCTCTGCAGCCCAGAACTGTGTCTGAAATATACATCATTATTGTTCGCTTTTGCCTCCAGCTCAACAGCAACAAAACCAGGATCAAGAATCTCAATCAGTTCATCAAAACCAAGAGAAATGGAATCCTGTCTTTGGCTGAAGCTGCTTTTAATGCAACTGAAAAAAAAACTGTGAACCTGGGAGAACTTTCCTGTGAAGACGGCTGCATCCTTTCCTTCCTGAAAATACTTGATGTCAAAGTTGCTCCTACTGAAAGCACAACCCTCTACGCTTTTCTCCATTACTTGATGCAAGACTTTTTTGCAGCTCTGTGGCTTTTGAAGAATCCTGATAAGATCAGGGAGGTTTTCCAGCAGTGCCTCACCGAGGAGAAGAAACACATGAAGCATCTGATCCCGTTCATGTGCCGTTTGTTGAATGAGAAGAGTCCACGTTTGATGAGCTGTCTGATTCCAGCTGAGGAGCTCCAGGAAACATCTGGATGGTTTTTCAAAGAGATGATTGACACATTTTTCCATCAGGCTGTTGCTAATATCAGTGAGCTTCATGTGGACACACTGTTCGTATACCAGTGTTTGTTTGAGTCGCAGAGCTCTGAAATCTGCATTTCCTTTTTGGACAAACTGGACTATCATCTTGACCTCAGCAGAGCGAATCTGGACTCTTATTCCTGTTGTGCTGTGGCCTACGTGGTCACTCAGTCAAAGGACAGAAAAATAAGTCTGAACCTTCAGGATCTGACAGTCACTGCACAAGGAATGAGACATCTGTTTGGATGCCTTCAAAATGTTGAATGGTATGAATGAATATAGTAATACTTACTAGCGTACTTTATGACTGAGCACTTTAAATAAACATTATCATGCATTTGCTTTACAGGTACGATACCCTCAAACAGCAGCTGTGGAAGGTTTTTCTTCTGAGTGAAGAACAGATGGATTACCAAACCTTACTGGGTCTCAGTGGGAACCTGCTATACCTCCCAGTTGTGGGTAAAAACAAGCTGTTTGACAGAGCTGTGAAAGTTTTGCAGACGATTGCAACAAAGGTGAATGTTTGCCTCTACGGGGACAGAAAAGATCCACTGTGCCCGATTTTGCGCGACTCTCTTTTAAAGACTTTGCCGTGCATCAGCTCTCTCAGGTCAGTTCATTTGCTTTTTTCTAATAAATATTTAGAAATGTTTTTTATATGTTGATTTTATATTTCAAATTTTTGATGAATTGTGGTTTATCGTGAGTTATAATTCCAGTTCAAAGCATGTATGTCTCAGTTCAGGCAGATAGATACTGGAAATAAGACAGCTGCTGTGGTGTCGCTACAACACACGAGACCTGAATGTCTACATTTGTTTACTTCCTGTCCCATATTAATAGTAGCACACAGAGATTGCTTTCTGCATTAAATTGTATTTGTTTTAGCGTTTTCTGCCAGAAGTAGGCCTAGTTTAACAATACTTTGCCGTCCTAGGAGTTAGAAAAAAAAAAAAAGTCAAAACTGAATTGAATGTGAAATAGTCTTATTGTGGAGGTTGATTGGACATTATTTCTTAATTCATCTGGTGTGTTATTTCATTTGAAAGAAAAAACAAACCATTTTCAGAACACTTCATTATTTCTGTAGAATAAGTAGACTCTTCACTGTGATGCCACTCGTCTAGTACATCTAACAAGCTCAAGGTTTTCTGTATGTAATAAGCCTAACCGGCCACGAGAATTTACTTGCATCTTACCTGTATTTTAAATAGGTTTTTATCCACCAGTAACCATGATAACAAAGATGGGTTAAGCAAGGTTTATACACAGTCCAGTCACATTAATGTGACCACCACGTACTTTCCACTTCAGAGTTAAATAACCAATCACAGAAGGCAGGTGGCAGCACAGTGCAGTTGAGCGTATATAAAGGGTGTGTGTGGGCTTCGGAAAACATTTCAATCGTTGGCGTAATGCAGAAACGAAGCGATTTATCCGACGTCCAAAAGGGCATGATCATTGGCTTTCGGGCCAAGGGTGGAAGCATTTCCGAAACGGCTGAGTTTGTGAACTGTTCGCGTGCCGCCGTGGTAAAAGTGTACCGTGCATGGCAAAATGGGACTGTCCAAAATCAACGACGTGGCAAATGTGGTGCACCACGGGCCATAGATGACAGAGGCGAACGACGGTTGCAGAGATGCGTTCGGGCAGATAGACGGGCTACCGTTGAGCAACTGACCACTAAAATGAACCAAGGGGCTACCACAAGTGTCTCCCAAACCACTATTCAGCGAACATTGCTGCGTCTGGGCCTCCGAAGCGGACGCCTGGTTCGTGCACCTATGCTGACTGGTGTTCATCGACGACGAAGGCTAGAATTTGCACGCCAGTACAGCAGCTGGACGTCCACTGAGTGGCGACAGGTAGCGTTTTCAGATGAATCGCGTTTTATGCTCCATCGGACAGATGGACGTTGGCGTATAAGGCGTGAAACCTCTGAAAGGAACCACCCTGCAACCATTGCAGGAACGGTCCAAGCTGGAGGCGGGAGCATTATGGTCTGGGGAATGTTTTCCTGGCATTCTCTGGGTTCACTGATTATTGTGGAAGGCACGATGGATCAATACAAGTACGCATCTGTCCTTGCGGACCATGTCCACCCCTACATGCGCATTGTTTTTCCTCAGGATGATGGCATCTTCCAGCAGGACAATGCGAGGTGCCATACAGCTGCCAGTGTACGTGCGTGGTTCGAAGAGCACCAGGATGAGTTTACCGTCCTCCCCTGGCCAGCAAACTCACCTGACTTAAACCCAATCGAGCATCTGTGGGACCATCTCGATCGAGTTGTTCGCGCCATGGATCCTCAACCGCGTAATCTAGCGCAGCTGGCCACGGCATTAGAGTCGGCATGGCTCAACATCCCAGAGAAGACCTTCAGGGACCTAAGTGACTCTCTTCCTGCACGTCTCGTAGCAGTTCGCTCTGCGAAAGGTGGTTATTCTGGCTTTTGACAGATGGTCACATTAATGTGACTGGACTGTGTAGTTGATGCATTGAACTGGGTGCCATAGCCCGCTGAGTGTTGGTGTTGTGGACTGTCACAGTGCCCGGTAGTGCACCTCTAACTTTTTATTGTGAGCACCGTCTTTCTCTCAAACTGAACAATTTGGGAGGTGCTCCTGCAGAGCAGGTTCACCTGTAGCAACATGATCCCTGTCTGTGGCGTCATTTTCAGAGAACGCTGTACATGTCAATCATGCGTGGCTCATGACTATACAGGCTGAATTATAATCAACCTTTTAGAGGTATCTCATTGAACATTAATCTGAAATGAAATGCAAGTTGGAAAGTTAAAGTCCCTAACTACGATCCAACATGAATCCTTATTGGCTGACATTTTCAAATCAGAAAATGTAGGAGTGCCATTATTTTTTCTTTGCATTGATTGCTTGGACCGCCCATATGTTTCGTGGAGACATGCTGCATAAACCTGTTTGAGTGTTTCACTGCGTAACTCTGCACTTTCTATAGCTTTGTTTTTAGTCTGTGTATGGATGGTTGTTTTCCCTAACACCCTGTGAATACCTAGGGTTTACCGGACGACCAATAGCTTTTTGAAGGATCATGTAGTACTCGCATTATACATTGTTTTTGCAACTCAAACATAAATGTCACCATTTAATGCTCTTTGCCAGACTATAGCATGAGCCAATTCATATCATCAGTCCTGTATGCACATGAGTTCAGATTGGGATACACTGAACTAAATCAAGATGTTTAATTTATGAACCTTCAGGATGACCTACAGATCTGCAGGTTCAATGAACCAGGAGGAATGCAACAACACAATGGAAAAGGATCAGAAGAACATGTTCCTGGATTTATGCTTCACAACAGCACTCCATAGCAAACAAAAGTTTCATAGTGTAATGCCTGAGCTCGTGACAATTTGTCAGATTAAAACTGATTTGGTGAATACTCTTGTTGATTTACATCAACATGCAAGTAGCAAAGGGCTTTCCACTGACTTTCCAACCCTGCGACCAGTTTTCCAATCAACTCCTGCAGACTGGCTTATAGACCTCTCAGAGAGAAAGGCCTCCACCCTCCTGGAAATGCTCAAACTCCAATCAGAGAAAAAGAAAGTGCAGTTGACAGGATGGTCACATGACGAGAGTGAAATGAGAAACTTGCTTCAGTGTCTGCCTTATCTCTCAAAACTCAGGTACTTTCCCATTTGAGTCTTTAACACTTTCTCTTTTGGTTTGCAGTTTTTTTCTTAACTTTCATTTTTCCTTTTATCAGTTTTGTGACTGGACCGTCATCAGAGAACATCTGGTTCTTGGAAACGTTGATCCGTGCTGCGGCAGAAATGAAAGAGCAGACAGGAGTAAATATGCTGGATCTGTTATCAGTTTGCACATATAAAGGAACTCCACTCCATTGGAAATGGTGTGATTTCCTGCTGGACCTGTACTCCTCTAAGACTGAAACAGGCCTGATGTTTTCATCATTCCTGTCAGTCCTCCAGTCAGTAGATCCTGCAATATGGTTTGTTAACCTCTCAAAGACGAAGGCCTCATGCTACTGGACGTTCTAAAACTTCAGTTAGGGAAGAAACAAGTTAATCTGACTGGCTGGTCACATGAAGAGGCTGAAGTAAGGAGTTTCCTACAGTGTCTGCCTTATATCTCACAACTCAGGTAAATACGTCCTATATTACTGATATTATATACTATATAATATCACATTTTAAGACAGTTTTAATAAACCAATGAGTTATGGGCAAAAAAGTCACTGTATAATTATTTATTTTTGCTTTTTTTTTTTTTTACTTTTTGTACTATTTTTCTACTAATTGTACTACCTCAAAGTGAACCAAATGTGCTAAAATTAAAAAGGCAACAGGCTAAATGGTAAAAGAAATTTAAGATTACAGATTTTATGATGATTATGATTAATTACTGCTTTTGAAATACAGTTGTGTGGAGTTATGTCTCCAGAGATAGATGTGTGTATAAATATTTTTATTCTTTTTGTTGTTGCAGTGTGGTTCCTCTTTGGTCAAGCTCTGTTGAGCAAACCATATTCTTAACCAGGCTTTTCTGTGCTGCAGCAGAAAGAGAAAAGCAGACAGGAGAGAAAATACTGGAGCTGTTGGATCAGTCTGCAGATACAAGCATTTTCCATTCAATAACAGATTCATTGATGAAACATGTAGGCGTAATTTCCTGTTGGATCTGTACTCCCAGATGAGGGACTGTGAGACTGAAACAGGCTTAAGTCTCCTTCCATCAATTCAGTCAGTTTTCCAGTCAGCTCCTGAAATCTGGATTTTAGACCTTTCAAAGATAAAGACGTCCATCCTCCTGGAAGTGTTGAAAGTCCAAACAGAGAAGAAACAAGTGAAGGTGACGGGCTGGTCATATGAAGAACGTGAAGTGAGGAACCTCCTAATGTGTTTGCCTTATATATCCAAGTTCAGGTACATCAACTGTATTTCATGTTCTATCTGAACAGGATAGGTTTTTATAGTTAGATTGTATGCTATGACAGTTAAATATTAAAGTTGGTTGTAAATGTTTTTCTTTTTGCTCAGATTTGTTCCTGAGAGCTCAAAACTTCATGAGCAAACCAGCTTCTTGGTGACTCTGTACTGTGCAGCAGCAGAGAGAGAACAGCAGACAGGAGAAAAGATGCTGGAGATGTTGGCATCAGTCTGCACGTTTAAAATAATACCTGTCAGCGACATGGATATGAACGAGCAAGCCCAGAAGGCTTTCCTGTTGAGTTTGTACGGTCAGGTGATGGACTGTGAGATGAAAACAGGCTTGAGTCTGTTTCCTTTGTTAAAGTCTGTTTTCCAGTCTGTTGCTAATGTCTGGATAACTGATCTCTCAGAGAGAAATACCTTAATGTGAGAGAACTGATGATCCAATCAGAGAAGAAACAAGTGGTTTTGAAAGGCTGCTCGCATGAAGAGGGAGAAGTGAAGAGTTTCCTAGAGTGTCTGCCTTTTTTCTCACAGCTCAGGTACAACCCTTTAGTTTTTAAACGTCTTTATGTAATCTGGGATTTTAATATAATTAGTTTAACCATTAAAAACAAATTTTTTTTGTGAATTGTTTAGCTTTGAACCTTGGGTATCGGAAGCTTCTGAAGAAATCCGGTTTCTCCGGAGTTTGTTCTGCGCAGCAGCAGAAAAAGATAGACAAAAGGAAATGAAGACGCTGGATATGTTGGCATCAATATACATTTATAAAGAAGCACCTCTTAAACAGAAATGGTCTGAATTCCTGCTGGAGTTGTTCTCTTATGAGCTTAAAACAGGCTTGAGTGTCCTTCCTTTACAGAGAGCCAACGTCATACTCTTCAAAGTGCTGAAGCTCAAGTCAAGCAGGATACAAGGACCCAGGTAAGTCAAATGCTCTTTGCCTTTGGATCAAATTATCCATGTAAGCAAAATTTAGCAACTTCCAATACAACAGAAGAAGACAAAGCTTTTTGGAAAGACCAGAGATAAACTAAACAACGCAATATGTTTAAAAGATAAATGAAGCATCTCACAGAAGCATAATCACAACAGAGAAATATTGAGTTATATTAGTTCGCTGTAAAAACAAAATATCTTCCCAAGTATTGTGGTCTAGTTTGTATTGCATGTGTTTAATACACTTGAAATAAGACAAAACAGACAACAATGTGGCACAGCTCAGATCAAATCATCACTAATTGTTTCCGTCTTGTTACAGGATTGCATCTGGGAGTTCAGATCTTCATGAACAAAGGAGGTTCTTGGTGAATCTGTTCTGTGAAGCAGCAGAGAGAGAAAAGCAAACAGGAGAAAAGATGGTTGACATGTTGGCACCACTCTGCAGATGTAAAACATTCCCTTTTAAAGCTGGTGATAAATATCGTCTTGACTTCCTGCTGGATCTGTACATGCAGGTGAAGGACAGAGAGACTAAAACAGGTCGGAGTCTTGTTCCATCATTACAGTCAGTTTTCCAGTCAGCTCCTAAACTTTGGACCATAAAGCTCTCAGAAAAAAAGACCTCTGACTTTATGGAAGTGATGAAACTCCAAGCAGAGAAGAAACGAGTGAAGCTGACAGACTGCTCACATGAAGAGAGTGAAGTGGGGAGTTTCCTGCAGTGCCTGCCTTTTATCTCACAGCTCAGGTACAGTTATTTTACTCCATGTGCTTTTAACTTAAACTTTTTCATCTCAATTTTTAAAGCATCAAATAGCTTTTAATGACAAGCCCATTATTGGTATCCCTATTATGGTTAGATGAACACACCAGCACTGGCTGTAGTCTATTTATTATTTTAAAGAGTTATGACAATTTATCTTTTTTCAAAGGAATATTTTATTTTCCTGGGGGTCAACACTAATTACTTTGAGGCCAATATACATAATATGTAATATAAAGGCCACAGTGCCCTGGTGGAAAGAAATGGGACTGCGCACCCATCTAGGGTGCAAGTATATCCATTTAGATTGTGAAAATTAAGGCATTTGTCACAGGAATGTAATCAATCTGAACACTCGACTGTGAAATCTCAATCGTGAGTGTGAAGTCTGCAGTATGTGGGATCTTCAAGTCAAGATACAGGCCAGAGTTTTCCATTAGTAGCTAGATTGTTTGTAGTTCGAGAAAGAAGTTATTTCAATAATTCAGCTACAACATTAGACTTTTTTGTTAACAAATTCCCAGACGTAATTAGAAATAAGACTGTCAGTGATTATTGTGGTTTGTGTGAAAAGTTTTTTTTCTGCCATGGGTTCACTACAACAGTGAACCCATGACTTGAAGCAATCACCTCTAGATAAAAGTCTGCGTCAAAGTACTGAAAACACAGCTAGCATTCACACTCCATCACATGCAAGATGGAGTCCATTGAAAGAGTGTGGAGTTTTTTTTTCTCATAAATTGATAAAATCATAAATGTTTCTTTATTTTTTTAGCTTCAATTTGGATGACTGGGATGATTCCAGTTATGATCCTGATAAACAATCCAGGTTCTTAGTGAATCTGTTCTGTGCAGCAGCAGAGAGAGAACAGCAGACAGGAGAGAAGATGCTGGAATGTTTTGCATCAGTCTGCAGATATAAAACATTCCCTTTTGATGACATTCATGCTGACGATGAAGATAGAAGTGACTTCCTGTTGGATCTGTACTCCCAGATGAAGGACAGAGAGTTTAAAGCAGGACTGAGTCTCCTTCCATCATTACAGTCAGTTTTCCAGTCAGCTCCCAAAGCCTGGTTTATAAACCTCTCTAAAAGAAAGACCTCTGACTTCCTGGAAGTGATGAAACTCCAACCAGAGAAGAAACCAGTGATATTGACAGACTGCTCACATGAAGAGAGTGAAGTGAGGAGTTTCCTGCAGTGTCTGCCTTTTATCTCACAGCTCGGGTACAGTCATTATATTTCACTCTGTTTTAATGAGTCGTATTTGTACTGTTATCCTGTTTATGCCTACAAACAATGTTCATCTGCTCTGATCAAACACGTTTTTAGCTTTTTATTTCATCACATTCTGTCAGATGTGTAAAATATGGATTCTACCAGTAGTGTGGCTGTTTTTTTGCAGCTCAGATCAAATCTTCGCTAAATATCTCCTCCTTGTTGTTCCAGTTTGGATGATGATGAGGGTCACAGCTGTGATCCTGATGAGCAAACTGGGTTCTTGGTTAATCTGTTCTGTGCAGCAGCAGAGATGGAACAACAGACAGGAGAGAAAATATTGGACATGTTGGCATCTGTCTGCAAATTTGAAACATTTAGTTTTCAAAATGAAAAAACGGATAATGATGGTGATGCCATCAGAGATCGACTTGACTTTCTGTTGGATCTGTTTTCATATGTGAAGAAGTGTGAGACTAAATCAGGTCTGAGTCTCCTTCCATCATTACAGTCAGTTTTCCAGTCAGCTCCTAAAGTTTGGACCATAAACCTTTGTAAGGAAAGACCTCCATCCTCCTGGAAGTGATGAAACTCCAACCAGAGAAGAAACCAGTGATATTGACAGACTGCTCACATAAAGAGAGTGAAGTGAGGAGTTTCCTGCAGTGTCTGCCTTTTATCTCACAACTCAGGTACAGCTATTTTTCACAAAGATTTAATTATAGTTCTGACAACAACACTTTAACCTTCATAAACAGCATATCCATGGCAATATTTTAAATCAAACTAATATTTGTTTGGTATAAAATTCAGGCTTTCAGACTTTAGTCACATGCAGTCATATCTTAATTACTTGATAAATTAATCAATTTCAGAAGAAAATATTGTTCTCAACACATTTCTGTGCCGAAAATATTAAATTTGATTGTTTGAGATGAACATGTGAAACATTGACACCAGGACTGAATAGAAATATGAGTTATGAGAGTTATTTTTATTTCATAACATAAACAACATACATTTAGTTGGCAAACAATAGTGTCTGGTTGTATTTTTACAGTTGAGGACAGATCAAGATTAAATGTTTCCTTCTTGTTGTTTCAGGTTTGATTTTCAGAGCTCAGATCTTCATGAACAAACCAGGTTCTTAGTGAATCTGTTCAGTGCAGCAGCAGAGAGAGAACAACAAACAGGAGAGAAGATGGTGGAGATGTTAGCATTAGTCTGTAGATATGAGACTTTTCCTTTATGCTATAGTAGTAAATATCAGAGTGACTTCCTGCTGGATCTGTACTCCCAGATGAAGGACAGAGAGACTAAATCAGGTCTGAGTCTCCTTTCATCATTAAAGTCAGTTTTCCAGTCAGCTCCTAAAGTCTGGACCATAAAGCTCTCAGAGAGAAAGACCTCCATCCTCCTGGAAGTGATGAAACTCCAACCAGAGAAGAAACCAGTGATACTGACAGACTGGTCACATGAAGAGAGTGAAGTGAGGAGTTTCCTGCAGTGTCTGCCTTTTATCTCACAGCTCAGGTACAGTCATTTTATTTTATCTAAGTTATAAAAATGAATGGCATTTGAATATTTTGTGAACGTTAAGTTTGCCATATGTAATATTTACATTCATCTTTATGCACATATACATAAATACACTCCATTCTGATTTAATTGGTAGTGTGTTTAACTACAGATTAAAAAAGGTTAATAAAGTAAGTTCTTCCTACATGAAGTCGACCACAAATCATATGTTCCTAAGGCACTCGCATGCCTAGCAACAACTAAGGTTGAATTTATGCAGCCAAGATCAAACCATCATTAAATGTCTCCTTTTCTGTTCCAGCTTTGATCGTCGATGCTCAGATCTTCATGAAGGAACAAGGTTGTTAGTGAATTTGTTCTGTGCAGCAGCAGAGAGAGAACAGCAGACAGGAAAGAAGATGCTGGAGATGTTGGCATCAGTCTGCAGATTTAAAACATTCCCTTTTGATGACAGATGCATGGCTAATTTTGAATATGGATACAGAAAATCCCAGAGTGACTTCCTATTGGATCTGTATTCTCAGATGAAGGACAGAGAGACTGAAACAGGCCTAAGTCTCCTTCCATCATTACAGTCAGTTTTCCAGTCAGCTCCTGAAATCTGGACCATAAAGCTCTCGGAGAGAAAGACCTCCATCCTCCTGGAAGTGATGAAACTCCAACCAGTAATGCTGACAGACTGCCCACATGAAGAGAGTGAAGTGAGGAGTTTCCTAAAACTTCTGCCTTTTATCTCACAGCTCAGGTACAGTCACCCTACTTCAATTTTTCAAGTACATGTTAGAGCCTAATACCAACTTTATTACAATGTTTCATTTATTTGTTGCTTTATAAAATTAACCAAATTTTATTAAATGAGCACTGGACTCTTCTAGTTATGCGCAGACCAATTTTTTCTTCAATTTCCTAGTGTTCAGGTTTGAAGTACACGGCTCTTAAATAAGCTGGGGAGCCAAACTCCTTTGAATAATTACCTAATTTTTTAAGGGGGCTACATTGTCTAATGGCACTAATGAGACGGGTTAAAGATTAAATTGCTGCCTTCAACTATGTTTTTCTGAGATTTTGAGGGAATTTAACATTAAATCTTTTTAGTACCGTATTTTCTGCACTACCATATTTTCCACCATTATAAGGCGCATAGAACAGACGCTTCAGTTTGGGTTTCCAATTTGTTCCGTACTTTATTATTATACATCCACGTTTGTAAAGAAGTGGTCCGCGAGTATTTTATATAGTAGGCTGTCCCGTTCGTTTCACTCACGGTGTTGCGATATTGTGCCCAACTGCTTTCTGGGTAACACAGACCAACCGACACCTGTCTCTGTCTCTCTTCCCTGCCCCTCTGCCCTCTGGCTTTAAATGTATCATCAAACTTTATTAACAAACAGCGTTCTGACAACTATCCCAGCATGCACCCCACACTTCTTCTATGGGGGAAGATGAAGTCGGCGGCATCTTATTGTAGTTGTAGACCTATTGTGGCTCAATATTGGTCCATATATAAGGCACACCGGATTATAAGGTGCACTGTCGGCTTTTGAGGAAATTGAAGGTTTTTAGGTGCGCCTTATAGTGTGGAAAATACGGTACTCAAAATATAAAAAAATTGTCAGACAACACAAGGTTATGAAGAAGTACTGCTACTGATATGTTGCCATGTGCAGATTTGAGTACATGGCAACAGCGCTTTCAAAAACCCACTCAATCTTTAAAAAGTTGCAGTGTTACTCAGAGAAAGCCTCGTCTCCTTTCAATGCCAGCTTCAGTGAGGGACTCTTAAGTATAATACCTTAATTCTGCCACTAAATGGCACCAAACAAACACTTCCAAAGCATAAAACTGTGTAATGTCAATAAACTGACATGCAACATAAAAGTTGCTTTAGTACTTTGCACCTAGGATGAGGAGAACAAACTTTTTTAAAAATTGATCTGCCACTGGATGTTGTAAGGATTTTTGTGTTGATTATTACAAAATTTAGTGTTATTGCATTTTGAAGTCAGTTATTACATGTTGCTTCATTATGTAACGTGGTGGCAGTGGTAGATTTTGGTGAATGGTTCAGGGCCAGCTCTGGCCTATTACTCCAGGATTTATCCTGTAAAGTTTTGTTTTTCTCATCTTTCCATGGTTTCTCTGTTTCAGGTGTTTTGCCAAGGTTTTTCCAGAGTGTTTGTTCGTCTCTATCAATGAGATCCAGAGAGGAGATCCAGCAGATGGTGTCTCTCTTGCAGCTTCTGAACTTCAAACTTTTTTTAACAGGAGAGTTGAGTGATAAAACCTGCGGCTCTGTGGGAAAAGTTCTCCCCCTGTGTGGATTTAAAGTGGATCTGATCCTCACTGACAGTCGGATGTCCGTCAGAGGAGCTGCTGTCCTCTTCAGATCTACAACACACCTCCACAGTCTGAGGCAGGAACCTGAAGAACATCTCTTCTCACCACTTCTCTGCTGTTGAACCATCAGTTCTTGATGTCCATCATCTCTGTTCTTCTCTCTGATTCAGACTCTCCAACAGTCTGTCTTGTTCCTGTCTCAGTGGGTGAGAAGAGGCAGAGTGGCCTGTCCTCTGGTCCTAGAAGAGCTTTCTGTGGTGTCCACCAAAGCTCAGCCACAGAGAGTCTTGTTGAAGGTCGGCAGCAGTTTGGCGTCTCTGCTGAGGATCTGGACAGTGGGACGGTTGGACCTGACTGAGTCTGGACTCCCTGCTCAGAGTCTCTTCAGTCTGCTGCTTCATGATGCTCCTCTCACTCTCAGGTAAACATCTTCATCATCATCTATCAGAGAGTAAGCGGATCAGAAACACAGTAAGAGTTTAATCTGTGATCTCTGCAGACTGAGTGAAGAGAGACTCCAGCAGCTTCTGGTTCTCCTCCATGAGGTCCAAGATCAAGACAGGACATTGTCCCTCTTGAATAAGGTCGGTGGAGACCTGAGCTCCTGCACATTGAGCTGGGAGCTTCTTCACTACCTGCTGCAGCAGCCGACACCTCAGTCCATCACTGTGAACCTGAAGAAGAACCGATTCTTAGAGGAGAGAGCCGCTCAGCTGCTGCCCTTTCTGCACAGGATGGTGTTTCAAAGGTGGAGGTTTTTGTCTCTTAATAAATAGTTGGTCTGATCTTCCATCAGCAGCTTCTGGTTTCTGGAAGTAACAAAGTGTTGTGGTGAATCCTCTGTCTGCTTCCAGGCCCAGTCCCAGCTTCGTTAGGACGTCCATCAGGGAGATCTTCAGGACTCACCACAGTCACCTGATACCCGGGTTGCTGAGGTCACTGGATCATGTGATCAACCTGAACTGCACAGAGCTGGACTCAGAGGACTGTGATGCTCTGCTGTTCATCCTCAGACACAGTGATGGAGTTAAACTGAAGCTGCTGTGGAGCTCCATCCCAGCAGAGGGAAACTACAGTCCATCCTCTCTATGCTGCACACAGTTTCTGCCCTCAGGTCAGATATCAGAGTCTGATCCTCAGGTCTCCTTCTCATGATGAACCATTCCCTCCTGTTCATTAACTGGTTGGTTTTCTTTCTTCTCTGTTCCCACCAGTGTGGACAGGAATCTCCTGCTGAGGTTCATCCACTGCTGTGCTGCCCCTGACAGCCAGCAGGGGGCAGCATCAGACCTACTGTGGACTCTGCAGCACAGGTTGGATCTGTCCTGCTCCTCCTGTGTGCAGCTACCAGAGGAGGATCAGACTGAGCCTCTGAGTGTGACGGCTGCTGACTGCAGGGCCGTGTCCACCGTCCTGAGACACAGCAGCAGAGACACACAGCTGGACCTGAGAGACTGTGAGGTGGAGGACAGCGGGCTGGACCTGCTGTTTTCTGTCCTGGACACAGTCCGTCTCAGGTGAGTAAGATGGACCCTGAAGCAGGGAGAAGTTTGTTGACCTTCATGTTGATGTTCTTTGGTTTGTTTTTCCTGTTTAGAGTCAGTAAGACGGTCCTGGTCCAGCTTCTGTCTCTGCTTGCTGTGAACAATCAGAGGGACACAGTGAGACGGACAATGTCCCTGTGCAGAGCCCTGGGAGGAGAACTGGACCTGAGTCACTGCCCACTGGATCAGAGGCTTTGTGGAGCTCTGGTTCTGATGCTGGACTACTCTGAAGGTCTGACAAAGCTGGACCTCAGTCACTGCCAGCTGACAGATCAGCTGCTGCTGCAACTCATCAGACATATGCACAAAGTCCACAACCTGGAGTAAGTGTCCCAGATTGTCGCTTCTCGGGGAGCCAAACACAAACATTCCCTTGGTTTTAATCCAGTCAAAGTGGAGCTGCTGATGCAGTAATATTTCAGCCAAACATTTCAGCCGTGTTGCTGTCCCTGTTGGTGTCTTTACGATGAGAACAGACATGTGTCCAGCAGGATATCTGGGCCTGTCACTGGCCTCCCTAGTTCAGAATGGATCATTGTTGTATAAAGATGTTCACTGATGTTTGTTGCTCTGCGAAAACATCTCTATGTTGTTCACCACCAAGTCCAGAGACCCTTATCTCTTAAGGTCAGGACCCTATTCACATTTTGTGCCACCTATTGCTGTATAGCGTTTTGTTATCAAGTTGGGTGCCACCTTTTGCTGCTGCATGAAGCATAGGTGGCTGGTTATTGCTTTGGGTGCCAACTATTCCTATATCAGTTGCACGTTGGGCACCAACAATTGCTGTGTGTGTGGCTTGTTGGCACGTTGATTGCCATCTGTTGTTCTACATTGTCATTCATTCCACCCAACTAACTTCCTTCTCTGAGAGGTTAATAACTAACCAGCATTTTACCCCACAGACTTAAGATATCTCAAGTCTGTCAGGTATTACCCTATTCAGGATTTGTACTGAATCTATGTAGCTGGATTTTTTGGAGAAGACTCGTTTTGATTCTTAGGGGTAACCTATGTCCCATTCTCTTTCTTCAGCCAGATCAAGTAACCATCGATCAGTGAAGTTTCACAAAGCAGTCTTTAAACAGCTGCTTTCCCTCTATTACAACTAGTTCTGGACAGTGATCCAAGTATGTTTTAGTGACTCATGTAGAGTCACAGGGATGTTGCTTTAATAACTTTGGGCTTTTTAATACTTCCCATAACTTTACAAACTTTACACTTATTGAATGTCCACAACCTCTCTAAAATTTCAAATGGTTCTTTAGTATGTCTTGGCAGTGGTCAATGCAGCTGAATTTCCATTATTTTAATACATGGATATAGGGATTGATGTCACTTAATTTCAACATGTTCCCAGTAGAACCCAACATAATGTTCTGTGTTGTGTTTGTGTTTCAGTCTGAGTCACAATCAGATCACTGATGCCTCCACTGCTGAGTTACTCCACCTGGTTTCCATCAATCCCTCCATTGGTTCTGTGAGGTGAGCAGACACTCAGCAAAGCTCCATCAGTGGAGAAGTTTATCATTAGATGATTCCTGTCTGATCTCTGAGCTTCAGTGTCTGAAAGAATCACATCTGTTCCCCACTTTGCTCTGTTTCTAGACTCTTCAGCAGCAACAAGATCAACAAAACTCTTTTTAAGGACAACATGAAGTTTGAATTCTCTTGAAGCAGCTGTCAATCAGCGGGTTAAGTGACCAACAGGAAGTCCTCGTCTCTGGTCTAATTAAAAACCGTCTCATCTGGGCGATAAGATGGACATAGTGACTTCTGACACTAAGCCAGTTTACAGATGGATGTTCCACCAAAACACTAATTTAGATGCAGTTTTTGTATATAATTTTTTTCTGGAAAGAGATTTTCTTAAAATGTAAGTTTTCTGTACACATAAGTGAGTATTGTTTACTTATTTTACAAATGTAAAAGGTTAATGAGATTTTACATCATGTGGTAATTTATTTTCAGTTCATTCTGACGACGTGCAATTTGATGACGTATGTATGTGTTAATTTTAGGTATAAAGTGAATCTAGAGAATTTTGGAGAGACTTTACAGTTTTTAAAATCAGGGAATATCATTGCTGGGATGCTTTATTTATTCAGACTCTACAGAAATGGCATTTTTTAAAACTTTTGAATAATTTTATTATGCAATTTTCTTTTTCAACAAAATACAAGCTAGACCTCAGATAGATATTCAGGCAGATTTTGTGTATCTGATTGATTTATCATGTCGCTATTTAATAATTATGTTAAAATGTTAGTCCCTGGTTTATGGTGATTCAATAAAGTTAATGATCATTTTCCCCTGTGCTTGATTACAAGGATTTGCTGCACTCATGGCAAAATTAACAAAACCTGAAAAAAATACTTTTTATGAGACTTCCTATCTTTATTGTATAAAATAATTTCAACCTTTTAATAGATTTGGTATAGGATCAGGATTGATGTCCTGAAAAAGGTTTTATTTAGTCTGAACAGAACCATCCTATTAATTAAAATATTCAAGGCACATTAGCTAATCTTTTAGTCAAAATAAACCAGTTAAAGTGTTATTAAAATAGCAATTAAAGCAAATAGTTATATAACACTGCTAGGTTTGCGCGTAGCTTCTTGGTCTTAGTCGAACGACATCATTTCCTGCTTCCGGTGTTTTATTTTGAAGGAACTCGCAGGAAGCTTATATTTACAATTTTACTAGCTTTACTATTAGCCGTAATAGTAAAGCTAGTAATTTCGCTTATGCATATGATGTAGTGTTTTTTGTCACTGTGTGTGTGTCGTGTTTTGTGTGCGGAGGAGCGATAAGAAACAGCAGAGAACTGACTTGAGGTGAGGCATGCA
The DNA here is from genome assembly GCA_033032245.1 of Poecilia picta. Lineage (NCBI taxonomy): Eukaryota > Metazoa > Chordata > Actinopteri > Cyprinodontiformes > Poeciliidae > Poecilia > Poecilia picta. Next base: position 12,936,738 of record CM065354.1, read on the forward strand.
GTTCTCTAGCCTCATGGCAGGGGGCGCCTCATGTTCCCAGATATTGTGACTGCACAACTGCAGAGTAAGACACAGCGAGCTAACATGGAGCTAACCATGGAGCTAACCACACGGTTTACTCGGACGTCAACATGAAAGACTACATTTCTACACTTAAACAGTTTTCTAAAGTGGATTTACAATTGAAACAGGAGATAATAACTAAAGGAAGACCAACACGGAGCTGAAAGTTTTACTTCAAGACAGTTTGATGATTCTCAAACGGAGTAGAAAAGACATGCCGAGGATAGACTCGGCTTTGAATGAACGGATATTTTTGTGCAGAATTAGCGGAGCATGGATTTCATTGATACATAAAGGTAAGACGGCAATAAGATTTTTTTGTTTAGTTTTTTAATTAAATGTGTGTTTTGTTGGCTACAATTAATGTTTAAATAATTCAGTAAAGTAGAAGCGGTAGCTAATCTACCACAGCAATTATTAATAAAACATTAAGCCTAAAACGAACTACAACAACAAACTAAATGTTCTGCTCTGTGCAAAATTCTTGAATGTTTTTTGGAGTTAAATCCTAAAACATGAAGTGGCATTGTTGTCAGTTGCTATGGCAACGAGTCTGCGTAACGTGGCGAATACGGATCACTTTGCTGTGGATCATAGCACGAAATTCATACCTACATTTTTAAGTTTCACTGATTTAACGCGACTATGGATGACATGTAAAAGATGAGTCTTTTTACCCCACAGCGTTGTACGCATGCGCGAGAAAACGTGGTTGGAACCGTTTATTCGGACCACCGACAGCGCAGCGGCTTTAGAATTCAGAGCAAATTCTGCGTGTCAACATGTTTCATTAACGCAGTTATTTTCGATTTACAGATACAGCATATATAAAAAGAAGAAAAAGACAAAATGATACAAAACTAACTACTTAAACATTAAAAGTAACATTTGGCTACATTGAGGAGCTGGTGGTCAGCATTGCTTACCTTTAGAATTCAGAGCAAATACTGACCGTTGTAACCATAGACATAATATAAGGAAAGACCATCATGCGTCGCTCTCGCCTATTGTCGCTGACGAGATTTAGGGCGGCCATCTTGGATCGGTCCACCACTACACTCAGCCTTATGTGTTTAGCAGCAAAATGACATATCAGCGCATTTAATCGATCATAACACGCTTTTTTGTTACTGGGAACTATATTCAAACATCTATCAAAGCTACATTTATGAACAATTATATTATTTAAGCATGTTTTTAATACATAGTTCAGCATATTTAAATATGATTAGTGGCTATAACAATAGAATAGGAATGGAATATTCTGATATCGATGTATGATGAGCATATTACAAAGCACACAGACGTAGATAATTTATTAACGGCTGTGTGTATAATTTATTATAATAATACATATTTATATAACTATACAAACACAAATAAATAATGATTAATACTGAATATTGGATATATGTTTATATGTATGTATGTATATACATTTATATAGGCTTTTTTTTTCAGCCGGCAATTTCTAGCTTCAGAGATTGAGTCCAAAATCCGATGTAAGATTCATCCTGCTGCAGTGAAACTGTCTCTCTTTAAAGATATTTCTCTCTTCTTCCTCACATTGTGTCTTTATGAAACTTTCAAAACAAAAACGGGAGACTATTATTATTGCTAATAATAATAATAATAATAATAATAATATTATTGCATAATAATAGTCTTTACCACCTGTGTAAACTTTGCAGGTGAATTTTATAACACAAGTTTTATAATATGTTACATTGTTTCATTTCTAACATAGGTTATTGTGTCAGATAATCTAAGTCAATGTTAGAGAATAATTAATTTTTTTAGATTTACGGAATCACAGTTATCCTTCATATCGGGGCTGAACCCGTATTACACCAAACACTGTAGCTAATATTAGCTGTTATCTCGCCGGTGGACATAAATACAGTAAAGTAATATTATGACAATATAAACACAATAATATGTCCATCTTACTTGTGAAATGTTGTCTGTGGAGCCTCACATCAATAGTCCATGGATCAGAACAACAATATCCCTCAGTGCTGAGGAAAATAGGAGGGACTACCGCTCCAAGATGGCCGCCGTATTTCCTGTGCCGGAGCAGCCAATGCGGGGTCTGCTCTTATATTATGTCTATGGTTGTACCACCAGCACACAGTAACGAACGCCAAGTACGGCGTTCTTCAAAGGACACACTTTACAAAGTTCCACAACTCAAAGAGCAGATCCAACACTTTGGTGACATGCAGCGACACATTCAAGCACCGTCCTACATCCACCCCTTGTTTAATTGATGGTGTCCCAGTCATCAGACTAAATACAAAACAACATTGAATAAACAAATAAATAAAAAGACTGTGTGGTGTGTCAATTGCTGCCATATACTCCATTAAGTGGAATTTTCTAAGTGTTTATTGCTTTTTCTGTCTTTAGCTTTCTCCCACAGCTTCTGTCCTCTTTTTATCTCCTGTTGAGTGTCTTCACTTTCCACTACTCGAGACTCACAGGAAAATCTGTTTGGGGGATGCCGATTTCTCTGCATGTTTCTTCTTTTAGCACTGGGTCCAGGAGCTGAAGTGATGCCCCCATCTGTTACGTGTTCTGTCCATCCTATAGATTTTCTGTCTGGCATGTTCACTCCTTTCATTTAAGCTGCTCAACCCGTTTATTTGTTGCCTCGCCTGCAACTTCCTCCACATTTTCCTCCAACTTTTCAGGCTCTGAGTCTTCCATCCCCTGCACGGTCGCTCCAGAGGCTTGTCCTGACATATCCCTTGTGTAACCCGTTATCTCTTCTGCTGTTCCTGCCTCTTCCTGGTCTACTGGGAGGAACATACATTGTGTCAGAAGGTTCTGGTGGACCACCCTCTCAGTATCGCCGTTTTCTGGTCGCACCTCATACACAGGCATATTGGGTTGCTTTTTCACCACAATGTAAGGTTGCGACTCAAAATTATCCCCTAGTTTTGCCGTCCCTCTGCATGGCAGACTTTGACTAGGACTCTGTCCCCTTGGTTGAAAATCTGACCCTTTGCCGTCTGGTCATAGTTCTTTTTCTGTTGACTTTTGGCTTGGTGAGAGGTCTGGTTTGCTTGGGCATATGCCTGTGACAGACAGTCATGAAGTCTCTGCACATATGCACTGTATTCTCCTGGTTCATTAGCAGTCTGGAGCCCAAAGATGATGTCAACCGGGAGTCTTGGATGTCTGCCGAAGATCAGAAAGTATGGCGTATACCTAGAAGAGTCATGCCGTGACTCTACCAGCATGACTCTACTGGCATGATATGTACTATATATATATATATATATATATATATATATATATATATATATATATATACTGCTCACAAAATTAAAGGGAACACTAAAATAATACTGTTGAAATGTATTCACCATTTTTATCTGTTTATTTTATGTAAATTCCAGGTGGAAAGGGCTTCAAGGTAAACATGAAGCCCTTTCCACCTGGAATTTACATAAAAATATATATTTATTCTTTTAATTATATATTTATTCTATTATTTCTTACTGTCTTATGTCGGATATATATATTTTTATGTTTATTATTTTATTATTTATTCTTTTATTTCTTATTATGGCATATGTGATGTGTGTATGTATGCATATATATATATATATATATATATATATATACACGACATGCCATATGTTGTGTGTGTATATATATATATACGATATATGTCGTGCTATAATAAAATGGCACGACATATGCCATTTTATTATGGCATATGTCGTGTGTGTATATATATATATATATATATATATATATACATACACGACATATATATATATATATATAGATATATATATATATATATATATATATATATACACATGACATAATAAAATATGTATATATTTATATAATTTTATTCTTTCATTTATTTCTTATTATGGCATATGTTATATATATATATATATCCATCCATTCATTCTCTTAACACCCTTGTGTTAAGAAACCACCAGGGTCCTGTCCAGCTGGGGTCACCCTGGACAGGCCGCCAGTCTGTTGCAGGGCAACACAGAGACACTCAGGACAAATAACCATGCACACACACATTCACACCTAGGGACAATTTAGACAGACCAATTAACCTAACAGTCATGTTTTTGGACTGTGGGAGGAAACCGGAGTACCCGGAGAAAACCCACACAGCACAGGGAGAACATGCAAACTCCATGCAGAAAGGCTGGGAATCGAACCCAGAACCTTCTTGCTGCAAGGCAACAGCTCTACCAACTGCGCCACTGTGCTGCCCGCTGGATCCGCCTCCTCTGTCTACTGGATCATTTCAGAGGAGATTTCAGACTGTGGCAGGAAGCCGGAGCGCCGGGAGAGAAACCTGCAAACAGGAAACCTGTCAAATCTTTTTACCTCCGTCCCATTAATTTAAATCAGACACATTTTTGGTCCCTGTCAGATTTCTCCAGCCTCAAAATGATTACTAATTATGTCTTCTAGGATTCTTTCCTTCTTCCAGAGGAGGGGCTGGAGAAACTAACCTCTGTTGTCTCATCCTTTCTTTTCATAAATATAAATGAAAGCGTCATTGAACATGTCTTCCCTGCAGTCGCTGTCTGCACGGAAAACATGTTCGTTCTCGGCCTTCATAGTTTGGTCTCCCTTTATTAAATAACAATAAAAGTCATTCAGTGTAGGATCCCCACAGATGACGGAGGACAAGTGGTAGGTCTCTGTCCCACACTCTGCAGGCACTTCGATGGTCCGAGTGGCTTTGGTCTGGTACTCCCTAGTCACCCTGTGCAGAAAAAACACCAGGACCTTGTTATTGGTGAGGCAGTGTTTCTTCTGCCAGGGTGACCCGCAGCCTGAACAACGGCGTTTACATGCTAAATCCAACCAGTATTCCAGTAGTATTGAAATACTGGTTGAGAAAAACACCGGTGGCAGGGCGATCATGGCGCCGTTGTTCAGGAGCGTGAGGGATGTGGCTCCACAGTTGGTGCAAGAGTCGTTGTCATATAACTCTCTGTCTGTGTTGCCACCAAACGAGTCCACCCAGACCATCACAGACTCCAGCAAACTCTTTAGGTCGTAGTCCTTTCCAAGACCTGATGGCAGCTTCTTCTCCCCCAGCTCCATGAGAACTGGGGACAGGTCTTCTTGGCTAAAGTGTTTGCCGGGCTGCCGGACAGCTGAGTGGAGGAGACTCCCAGAGCAGGGGATGGACGATGCCTCCAGAAACACCCTTTCCCGAGCGAGACACTGTTTGGTGACGCTCAGGTTCAGGATGCTCTGGAAAGCAGCGTTCACCCAGCTGCTCTGGAGCTCATTGGAGAACCTGAAGTTCTCCTCAGCTTGTCCGTGTCCTGCAGATGCTGTCCTCTCTACATCTGGGGGATCTGATCCAACGCTATCTTCTGAAATAGCGGAGCAGGAAACCTCGATAGCAACGGAGATATTAATATTCAGGGGTGTCTTCTTGGACCAAAAAGCAACACTGCTTTCATTTGAATTACAACGCTCCCCCTCCGGGGAACGTTGCAATTCAAAGGACCCTTTGAAAGTGGCCTTCAGAGGACCCTCCTTCAAGGACGGGACCAGCGAAACCAAAGCTGTGGCTGTTGCTTCAGCCACAGCTTTGGCTGCAAGATCAGCCGCAGACAAATCTTCCCCCGCCGGGTTGGATTTTTCTGCGACTGCAGTCTCACCCTCACGTTGTTCTGTCTCTGAACAAACCTCCCCCGCCGGGTCAGTTTGTCCAGAGACACCATCGTCCTCTGGACTGTCTGGTTCAGAGGACGAGACGGAGTCCGAGGTCCCATCCAAACAAACGTCCCCAGCCGGGTCGGTTTGTTGGGAGGTAGATGGAAATCCTCCCCAAAACGGATCGTCCTCTTCATAGTGATTATTTTTTTTGTCATCCTTCCCGGGAAAAAAATAATCAGCCACTTTCTTCGCGCTGGTGGTTATGATATGTCCAAGGCCCCAACCGGCCGGGATGATGAGGGGAACAAACGCCGTTGCAAAGCTGAACATTGTTGCTATCCACAAATCTGTAATACCAAGAAACGTCTGGATGCTTAGAGATTCCAGTATTCAAGCACTAGAATTTCTTTGATCTACTGTGATGTACATGATGTCATTATGACCTCATCAGTGAGCTCACTGGACTTCTGGCACAAGTCTTGCTTCTGATCGTTGCTATGGAAATGATCAGCTCAGCTCTGCATGACTCAAGCTGACATAAATACTTAAATAAAACGTTATACTTTTTATTTATTTAATGTGAAGAGATTAATAGGTTTATATATGATTTAATTTTTGCTTTTGTGGTTTTCCATACCTGCTGTGGTGTAAATGTTCTGAAGCCTTTTTCCACTATTATTTTTAATTACAATTAATTTATTAGGATTATTAATGTATTAATAATTGCACAGTGCTAGGAACAGTCTGTGACTTATATTTATTTTTATAAATTTTAATGCTGTGACTATTTTACGAAACATAAGAAACAAAAGCAGAAAAGCGATCCAGGCTTGAACTTATACATCATTTTTTGAGGTCCAAAACCTAGAAGTTCTTGGCTTGGGGATAAAAAGGCGTCATGATTGTATTTCACATTTCTGTTCAGTTTTTATTGAGGAGAAAACGGCCCATGCTGATAACGGCAACAGCTGTTCGTTACCTAGCAACTAAAATCAACAGAAGCAAGACAGTGACAAGAGACAGAACCAGATCCTGTTAAGCATTCTTCAAAATAAAAGACTCCCTCTATCCAAATAAATCACATCTAGATATGTTTCACTTCAACTTCTGTAATTATATACAATCATGTTCAATTCAATTAATAATAATAATCATGTAAATGTTGGTTAACGTATAATTTTAAATCAGCCACTTATCATGCAAATTATTCTTAACATACACAGTCCAGTCACATTAATGTGACCACCACGTACTTTCCACTTCAGAGTTAAATAACCAATCACAGAAGGCAGGTGGCAGCACAGTGCAGTTGAGCGTATATAAAGGGTGTGTGTGGGCTTCGGAAAACATTTCAATCGTTGGCGTAATGCAGAAACGAAGCGATTTATCCGACGTCCAAAAGGGCATGATCATTGGCTTTCGGGCCAAGGGTGGAAGCATTTCCGAAACGGCTGAGTTTGTGAACTGTTCGCGTGCCGCCGTGGTAAAAGTGTACCGTGCATGGCAAAATGGGACTGTCCAAAATCAACGACGTGGCAAATGTGGTGCACCACGGGCCATAGATGACAGAGGCGAACGACGGTTGCGGAGATGCGTTCGGGCAGATAGACGGGCTACCGTTGAGCAACTGACCACTAAAATGAACCAAGGGGCTACCACAAGTGTCTCCCAAACCACTATTCAGCGAACATTGCTGCGTCTGGGCCTCCGAAGCGGACGCCTGGTTCGTGCACCTATGCTGACTGGTGTTCATCGACGACGAAGGCTAGAATTTGCACGCCAGTACAGCAGCTGGACGTCCACTGAGTGGCGACAGGTAGCGTTTTCAGATGAATCGCGTTTTATGCTCCATCGGACAGATGGACGTTGGCGTATAAGGCGTGAAACCTCTGAAAGGAACCACCCTGCAACCATTGCAGGAACGGTCCAAGCTGGAGGCGGGAGCATTATGGTCTGGGGAATGTTTTCCTGGCATTCTCTGGGTTCACCGATTATTGTGGAAGGCACGATGGATCAATACAAGTACGCATCTGTCCTTGCGGACCATGTCCACCCCTACATGCGCATTGTTTTTCCTCAGGATGATGGCATCTTCCAGCAGGACAATGCGAGGTGCCATACAGCTGCCAGTGTACGTGCGTGGTTCGAAGAGCACCAGGATGAGTTTACCGTCCTCCCCTGGCCAGCAAACTCACCTGACTTAAACCCAATCGAGCATCTGTGGGACCATCTCGATCGAGTTGTTCGCGCCATGGATCCTCAACCGCGTAATCTAGCGCAGCTGGCCACGGCATTAGAGTCGGCATAGCTCAACATCCCAGAGAAGACCTTCAGGGACCTAAGTGACTCTCTTCCTGCACGTCTCGTAGCAGTTCGCTCTGCGAAAGGTGGTTATTCTGGCTTTTGACAGATGGTCACATTAATGTGACTGGACTGTGTATAAGTGTAAAGACGTCACAGGACCCTTTGAACCTCACTCCATACCAATAGATAGAGCTACTAAACATCTTTTGCTGACCACCAATACAAAATCAGCAGGAAGAAGAACACCCTGCCCTTTTTGAGCTTTTGTATTTTGATTTTTTTGGCTCTATGTACATACAGGTTTGTTTTCCACGTCAAAGGAGGCCAAGTATGTCCACCACACATCTTGGAAACAGGAACAAAACAGGAACAATCTTGGACTGTAACTAATTTGGGATTAGCACAGATTCAGAGGTAACAGGAAGGCTTGGGTTTGGGGACGAAGCAATCTTGTTGAGAACCAGGTGCTTCACTATTTTAAACTTTGTGATAGCAACTCTTACAATCATGTTTATTTTTTGTTGTTCCTGCTTGTATGGTTCTCTTCGTTCATCTTGGCTCAGGTTTCAGGCGGCCACTAGAGGCGCATTGCAGGTGAGCAGAACTCCAGTTAAACTTCTGCACACATGAACTTCAACTCATTTACTGGCAGATAAGAGGAAATGGCTCAATGTAACTGGCTATGGCTCTGAGCAGTGGCGCAAACAGTGGGTATGCAGGGTATGCAACGCATAGGGGCGCAGCACCAGAAGGGGCGCAAAAACCCCGTCTGGAGGGGCGACGCGCCGATGATGTTTTCCCAAACACTTCAGCGCCTTTCGCTCCTTCACTTCGCGCACATAACGAGGTAAAGGTAGCGAGTTTTACCCTTCACGTATCGTGGCCTCGGGGGGGAGAAGAAGATCATCGCAACTTTAACCTGATGTTCCCGGGAGGAGAGGGCGCCGATTTATGTCTTTGCATCCACCTAAAAAATGTGTAGTTGCGCCACTGGCTCTGAGTACAGATGCATAAAAAATGATTAAAATAATAGTAATAGTATTTGTAATACGAAAATTTAGCTTAAAATAAGGAAAACGAATCAGTCAGATATTTAAAAAAATTATATTGTGTATATATATATATATATATATATATATTAGGGGTTGAACCACTACATATTTTTTAAGGTGGACTACATCATAATAGTTTGTCATTCAACTTACAAATAAGCGTTTATACATTTATTAATCTAATATTAAGATTTTTGAATGTAGTTGCGGGCTGCTACCACTCGATGACAGAAGATGGAGAAAGCTCAGGGGCAAATGACATTTAAAATAAAAATATTGGTTTATCACAGCAATATGAGATTTCAAGAAGATGTTTTTATTAGTCAAACTATTCATTATTATTTTAGTTACGCTCCATGTGAATAAAAGGGCAGAAACAGCTCTGATCTGATTTAAAAAGATTGAAATCCTAATTACAGCTGTAGTTACCTTCTATGTCCACCAGATGGCATAAATCGCCCTTCTCTGCCTTAAAAGTTATACCCTTTTTGCCATAAACTTTGTCTCTCTACTTCCCTCCTGTGGTCACGAGCTGGAATTACACACTAAAATTCTCCAGCCTTGTGTAAGTAATGCTGAATTAGATTAATAATAAAATTATGAGTAATTATTAGTGAAAAGGACTAACACTCTGTGTAGCTGCTTCTACTTCACAGTTACAAAGAAAAGTGGACACAAATGCGGACACAAATATTAACTGCAACTACAAATAAAGGTGCACAATTTACATTATCTGCATTTACTTATAATTTAAAACACTCATACCTGAATTCATTTGCTACACACACATAAATGATTAAAATAGCTGCTTTTTGCATTACTACACATTTATTTTACTAATTATGTGTTCACAATACAATTTAAAAACTAAAACGTCTCCTCAGGACCATAAGTTGGACAGTTTTAATATCAGTGGAGGGTGCTTTTTCATTCCAACTCTACTTATTATTTCTTTGAATAATTTTACTGTGCATTTTTCTATTCCCACAAAATAAAAAAGAGACCCCAGATAAATATTCAGATAGATCTGGTGTATTTATCATGGAATTATTAAATAGGTATGTTAAAATATTGATCCTGGCTTATGATTTTTAATAAAATGATTAATAATTATTAACATACTGCTTCTTCTGCATAGTTTAGCTTAGTTGTATCTTATTAGCCTTTGACAGCATTTCCAGTTTCCGGTGTTTTATTTTGAAGGAACTCGCAGGAAGCGTATATTTACAATTTCACCAGCTTTACGATTAGCTGTAATTACCACTTGTAGTCACCAGGGGGCATATTCCCGTCTCACAAATGCGGTTGTAGCCATAGATATGTTCGTGTTAGATAAATTACCACAGATGTTTATCCTGGGATTATTTCGATGTTTTATGTTTTCTTTTGCGTGTGAATTACAAGCAGCTCCTCACAGTTGAAGAGAATCACAGCGGAGCTAGCGATGCTAAACGATTAGCATGTTTTTACCACTGAATCTGATTTTCTCTTCTCCTCCCTAAGGAAATATATTTGTTTAGCACCTGCTGTAAACCTTTAGTGCTAATTGTGTAAGTTTAACATTGCATAAACAATTAAAATAATTATAAATTATAATTTGATATAGATTTAATTTAAGGTCGCAGTTAAATTATAACTTTAGTAGTAAAGTTATAATTTAATCGCCTTAAAATCTTTACTGCCCTTTAGTGCAATAAAGCAGCTCTAACTCGAACAGTGTTCTTCGATTTAATTGTGAAATACAGAAAAAGTTGTTTTGTAAGGTTTTTCCGTTTACTACAGCAATTTGTTTCTTCCATTCTTAAGCTTTATTAAGCCATAAATAATCTGTTTAAATTTGTGACATACATTAAGAAATCTTTTGGAGGTAAACGTTTAAAAAAGGCTGGGAAAGACTGAGAAGCGTGGCAAGTTTGGTCTCTAACAAGAAAAATGTGGAAGAAATACTTGAAACTCAACTTCAAATCGTTTCGCTGTAGTTACAGTCTTTGTCCACCAGATGGCAGCATGTTCCGCGCTCTGCATTAAAAAAATGAAAATCTCAATTAATGCTGTAGTTACCTTTTGCGTCCACAAGATGGCAGCAGGAATCTTCCTCTCCTTTACTCTTTTAGTCAAAACATGGTAATAATTTCTGTGTTATGATTCTGCCCTCTTCCATCTCAATTATAAAAATGTTTAAAATATTTATAATTTCTTAATTACCGCTGTAGTTACCTTTAAAGGGAACCAAAGGGCAGAAATCGCTCTGGTCTGCCTTAAAACAATTTAAATCGTAATTACTGCTGTAGTTACCTTCTATGTCCACCAGATGGCATTAATCGCCATGATCTGCTGTAAAAGCTGTATTTCTTGCCATAGACTCTGTGTCTCTACTGCCCTCCTGTGTTCACAAACTGGAATTACACAGAATTCCTTCAGTCTAGTTTAACTAATGCTGAATTAGATTAATAATCAAACTGAGTATTTATGAGTGAACAGAAGGATTGACGTGCTGTGGAGCTGATTCTAATTAACACACAAAGTTTGCATTCACTTTAAAAGCATTGATTTTAAAATAGATGAATAAAAACATTCAGAAACAACTGAATCTACTACAAGCTGATCTAGTAAAGATAAACCTTAATTTAAAATTTTTAGTCTTCACTTACATTTCAGAATGATAAATGTTTTGTAATCTCCACATCAACAACCTTTAGGATGGGAATTGAACTGCTAACTACTAGCCTTCAATGCAACTAAGATAATTTTAAAGATTCTTTCTGTATAGAAATCATTGTTCAATCATTGCAATTGTCTTTGCACAATTCCTAAGGCTAAAGAAAGAAAATCATAACTGATACCACAAATTTCAGCAACAGTTTTGCAACAAACAGTTGAGTTTGTAAACAGATTTCATCTTTACCATCTTTCCCATGTTGACTTTTAGATGCCACCTAAACACACCTGCATCCGATGAACAACTTGCTGCCTCTACCAAACTTGATGACGTCCTACTGAAAAGTCAAATCAACCAAAAACTGGAGACTCATGATATTTAAAAGGTAAAATTCACCAAATATTCACTTTTTAAATCCCTGCAATGATACACTGAAGACTTAAAACTTGGAAAACTTGAGGCTTGGGGGCTAAATTTGGCCTGCCAGTGCTTTTTATATGGCCTAAACTCTTGAGAGACGCATAAAAAACCTTAAAAAAAAAGAAAAAAGAACAGTTGTGCTTAAATATTTTCAGTCAAAACAAAATGGATTTGATCTGTATGGAACCAAATTACATCAATTTGAAAAGATATTCCATTTTATTCGTTTGAAGAAGTTTTCTTTGATTGTGCTGCGTTTATTAATTTAATGCAGGGCTGGTTCAAGGCTTTTTGGGGCCCTGAATAAATTCCAATTAGGCCCCCCACACTAACATGTCAACCCCAAATACTTCATCATTAATCACTAATCACTAATTAGCATAATTTGTAATTACTTACATGACACTGTGAAATAAAGTTTGCTACTTTACAGGAACAACCAGACGCTCTAAATAGTTATTTTGTGTTTCATATAAATGTAACTATTTAAAAGTAAAATCTGTAGACATTGAATTTACAGTAAACAAGTTAGCAAGTTTACGTAAATGACTTTGTTTTTAATATTTGGAACAGATGTGGGAAATAGTGAAAATGTGCAATCTTTGCAGTAGAAAATAATAAACAAATTAATCTGTGATACTCTTGGGAGACCTCTGGTGGTGTGGAGGCATATTTTAGCGATTTACAAATGGGGTTTTATCAAAGTTTTCTGGCCGTTTGAGGACATTAATGATTTTAATATGTACCAAAATCAAAATTAATTTGAAACTGCTGTTTTAGTTAGATCTGATTTATGTTCGAACATCAGATTCATTAATATTTTAATCACAGATTTTGTGATCGACTGAACTGCAAATCTTTCCGTTCCGTTTTTAAGTTCTGAAGAGGTGAGTCAAGATTTAAAAATTGATAGAAATGTTTTTCTCTTTGTAAATTCATAATCGGTGTCCAAGCAGAGGTCCTGATGTTCCCCAGTTGGCAGTTTGGGTCGTTTCACTTCGTAAAGCCCGCAGCATGACGGTTATGAATCTGCGACTCAAAAACTTGTTTGTTAAATTGTTGAGCTCACAGTTTTGTCCCTGACAGCAGATCAGCCGCAGCCAAAAACAACAAGCGAGTCGAGTTTACTTTGAAGAGAGAAACCAGAGATGGGACTGACGGTAAGGCTTCCTGCAGAGCCGGGTTATTTCCCAGCAGCTTCGCCGCCGTGTTTTCCACAAGACCAAAGCTTTGGCAGCAACTAATTTCCCACAAGATCATTAAACACTGTGAAAAGCATCAGCTTCAGAAAGAAATGTATTAATCTTGCTGACAGTCTCCAAACTTTCACAAAACTTTCAGGAAAACTAATAAGATTTAGTCTGCTGGAAATAAAACACCACAGAATCAATGATTTGCATTTTATTAGCCTGGAAACTTTAATTCAGCCTCATGACGGTCCAGATTGTTTTTCAGTTCAGTTTCATCCTCAACGTTTATTCCAAAACAATCAAAAAATTTCAGAATATAACCTTTAAATGTCAACAAATTGTTCACCATCTTCACTTTAAAAAGATATTTTACTTTACACTCTTGTTGTCATAGAAACAGACTCTTCATTAGCTTTAGTTACATTTCAGTTTTTGCTAGAATGTTTCAAATTGGTTTAAGAATATTAGAGTTCTGGGTCCTCAAGCCGAAGGTCAAAGTTCATTGTATATTTCTGAGAAAAGTTCTCCTTCCTTTATTGATGTAACATTAGCTGCGCAGCACAGCTGACTGAAAGAGGAACATAGAAAAGCAACACTTCAGGAACAAAACAAACATTTAAATACACTTTTTGATCCATTTATTGATTTTTGAGCCTATGGCCATTTACAGAGATAACTGCTGCTGTTAGCACTGAAGCTAACATTAGCAATTACCATCATTAGCAACCTGTGATCTTCTGGTGTGAAAACCATGCAGGTTAATTGTAGTTAATATTATTTAATATACTGTAATCCATCTTGGTAAATGTTTTAATCTCTGCTGGGAGTTGTAGTTGTTTAAGTTAGTTTAATACAGTTGGCAGCCATTTGAAAAAAAAACCAAACATTTCTTTATTTAGTTGCTAATATTTGCTCCCATTTGTGTTCAGCTTCCTCTCAGTTTTTATCTGCCATTTAATAATTTAAGTGGATGTTTGTAGCTCTGCTGATTGTTACCTTTAGATAGAAATAGTTTCTTGTCTGAATTTCTGTATTTTGCTTTGGACCTTCTTCCATCCACCTGCTGCCTCTTCGTCATGCAAAGAACCTTTTGCTTCTGACGTTTTTGTGGCGCAGCTGGAACTCTTCTTTCTCCACCTTCTTGACGGTGAATTGAGGAAACGAGGAGTGGCACAAAACGCTGCACCAAAGCCGTTCATAGGAAATGATTTGAGAGCTCAGAAAGGAGATGTTTTCAAGAGGTGACTGGGTTTAAGCCGTCATCACATCCTTTAAAGCGTGTGTGTGTGTGTTGTTGGAAAGTAGGGATGCTAATCAGTCCCAGATGGCGAGCAGAATCCCATTCTGCCTGTGTGTGTGTGTTGTAGGGGTAAAAACAGTCTGGGCTGGCTCGCTCAGTCCCGGGATCTTGAGATGGCGGGTGAAACACACTCCCAGTGAATGTGAGGAGGGCCGAGGCGTTGCGTGAGAACGATCCTCACCGACTCTCCTTCGGAGGGGGAGTGTTTGCACCAGTGTGTACTTCGCTGACAGACCCGGCTGCCAAACAGTTCTGCTCTCAGACTCAAAGTGAGTCATGCCTTCGAGGTCAAGCGGGACTAATTGCCATGATGTACCCGAATGTTGTTTTTCTTTCAGCATTGACACAGTAGCTAAAGGTTTGACGTGACGAGTCTGTTGTTTTTAACCAGGATGGGAAGACATCAGCAAAGAGTTTAAGGAACAACTGCTGCTGCCGTCAATCTGGCAAAAGTAAAAAAAAACCTGAGAAGACCAGAAAAACTCTAAAAAAGACTGAAAAAGCTGCTTCTTAAGGAGAAAATCTCTTTAAATTTCCATCTAACAGCACTTATAACTGTTTATTTAACACATGTATCAATATTACATTATTTACCTTCTTTTCCCATTGAATAAATTAACAATTATACATTTTATAACCTGGGGAGTTTGATTTATTTTCAATCAGGATTAACAAATTAACCCACTAAACACAAAAGGTAAGCAACAAAAGTATAAACAATGAGAAAAATATGAATCTGAAGTATAACGATCTTATAATTGGACAGATTTTTTTGAAGCAGTTTGTGAAAAGATCAGATTTTTTTGTGTTATATTTTCTTTACGATGATTGGTTTTTGATCTGCTTCTGCTGTCTGTTAGCATAGATAGCATGTTAGCAGGAGTAGCATGCAGCCTGGAACAGACACTTTTTAAAAGTGAAACTTAATCAAGAAAATGGCTCATATATTACATCAGTAAAATACATACATTACAGTACATTGACATGTTTCTTTAACAGAACTACACATGCTAACGTTAGCCACTCCAGTGCTAACTTTACTTTAACAAAAGTTAGCATCGGCTAGCTTTTGGAGTGGCTAGTCTATCATTTATCAGATCAGTAGCTGGATACAACAGAGGCGCAGCTGGTTGTGTAATTTTCTTAACTTTGTCCCTATTTGCACTCCATACCTGATTACAATGAAATCGTTGACAAAGAAGACATTTTAAGGTATTTCAGTGGTCTAGTCCAAGGGTTTGCAACCTGTAGTTCTGGAAACAATCGACTCCTAATAAATTTAATAAAGAATTACAGTTTTTACACATAAACATAATAAATGGATGGTTGAGGGTTAGTAAATATTTATTCAGATTTATTTCTTTTATTTAATTTTTTCTTTTACATAATTTTACACAAATATCAATATCCCACAGAAAAAAAAAGATCCGTCATTTTATTGAAACTTTATATTCATACATAAACAATTAAAATTGTGGTTATTTGTTGTGAAACATTTGTGGGTCTACTAGTGTTTCATTTCGCTTCACTGAATTAAAAACATGCTTCTTGAATTGTAAGGGTTGCATACTTCTGGTCTAGTCAAAGTCCAGGTCACTACATTAAGGAAGCTCTGTTTTAAAGAGAAGTGGTCCCAAAGTTTCGCCAGTAATTAGAGAAACAGAAACCTATTCCTGGAAGTTGTCGGTGGTTCTCAGTAAACTCAGTTGATCATGAATCATTTATAAAATGACCTAATATTTTCCCAGCTCTCTGGCTGCAGTGACGCCATCTTGTTTTTGACTACAGTGTTTAATTCGATGAGTCAGAAGTTATGAAAACCAAGACGGATTCACACCAAAACTCCCAAAACAACGACGTGTTGGAAGCAGAACTTCCCAAAAACTAAAGTCACTGCGGTTCATTTGGTTCCACCTGATGGGCTCAAGATTGATAACTTTCTGGAAACTCTTCCAGAAAATAGGATTGAAACAATAAATTATGATTAATTAATTACTGAGATAATCTTCAACTCGTCAAATAATCAATAACTGGAGTTTACAGACTCATATAAAGGGCATTTGCTGAAAAGAAAAAGCACATTCTGAGCAGTAATGAAGCCAAAACTGTACCAAAAATATTTACATTTTGCATTTAAGGTTAAATATGTTCTACAAAAAACTGAAGTAGTAGAATAGTTGTTTCAAATTATATTTAAAAAAATATTTTATTAATCATTACTAAAGCAGAATTGCTGATCTTTTCACATGAAATTTTCACAGCCTTCACGAGAAATTTTGCTGAACAATAAATTGTCTCAGAAATGATTGCACTAAATAATAATATGGTTTTAAATATTAATAAACGTTAATTTTTAAAAGACAACAGAAGCCTGGAACTGGAATAAAACAACCAAACATAGTAAATAAAATATATTTTCATGTTTCCATAAACAACATTTTCCTTAAAAAAATATTAATTATCAAAATGGAAATGATGAAACTCATGTAATTTATCATTCAGGTAGTTGATTAATTGCTTATTGAGACAAGATTACTCACAGGATGATGTTAGAAGTTTTTTATTTAGCTGTGTTGTTACACTGCAGCCAATAAAATGCTTATTTGCATTTTTAATGTTTCTAATCTTGTATAAAATTGCTTAAATGAAAAATCTGCAGAATTTGCCCATTACAGAACCAGTAAGACGAGTAGGAACCAGAAGAGCTCTGCAGTTTTTCTCTTTCATCTGAACATCTTTGGTTTGTTCTCTCTAAACTCTGACGCTCGTCTGGTTTTGTTTCGAAATGGAAACAATGAAAACGCTGCGGCTCTGATGCAGGCGGGGGTTTGATATCCCAGGAATGAAGTGGGAGGATAAACCATGTAATATTCCCCATAAATGATTTATTTTTCTGTTTCTGGGTTTGATTGAGAAAGAAGAAGCTGAGATGTTTTCACACCAGGAGGAGATAAGATGTTTTGGTTTATCTCTGTCTGACTCTGAGCTGTGAATTTTCTCATATTTCTGTTTCTTGAATATCGTTCTCCACATCAGGAATTCCAGAAGTGCATCAGAGACCAGGATCACCAAACAAAGACGTTTTCCCACAGAGCACAAGAACAGCTCCGCGCTGGATGATGGAAACTTTCACGCTGACACATTTACTTCCAGCTGGGAAGCTGGTTCAGTTTGGTAACATTTTGATCCAGCAGCATCGGAACATTTCAAACATCTGAGCTCCTTTCTGTCTTATTTTGTCCCAAGAGTCTCCAAACTGCAGCTTCTCCATCTATTTTATGCCTTAATTTATTTGTTTTTTATGCTCATTTTCTGTGTGGTACCCACAAATAATGACCTAAGTCATGTTTTGCTGAATAAAACTTTTCCAAAGTGGTGAAGAAGGATTTGGAGCTCAAGAAAATCCTGGGTTTGAATCTTTTGGGGATTTTCTGTCATATCCTGGGATTATTTTGGTTGTATTTCTATTATGCTAAACCCAGATCTCATTATTTATTGTATCTAACTTTCCTGTCTTTGCTCTTCCTCTCCCTCAGCTTGCCTGCCTGGTCTCCTCTCTCAGCTGCTCCCATTTCTTCCAGTTTTAAACTTTCATTAACTGATTGATGGATCCAGTTTCTCCCCGCTTCCCTTTTTGTTTCTTCTCACTGTAAGTAAGTTTGTTTAGTTTTCATTGTACCAGTCTATGTCAGCTACCTTCTTTCTTAGCTTAAAATACTTTAAAGGCAACATTAATCTATAAAATATCCATAAATAATAGTTTCAGTTTGAAAAAACTTTTCTAAAATCAATTCAGAAGGAAGAATATCTTACATTTCCCAGGCAATATCAACATGATCACACATGATAAAAGATTAGATTTATTATTAATTACTGTAGATCACATTCACTAAATATTTAGTAAAGTAAAAAACAACATAAAATATCTGCTCTTGACTAAAAACATAGGGTTTTGGAGTGACCTATAGTCAAAGTCTGAACTTTAATCAAGCGATATTTACTCAGATTTTCTTTGTCAGACATTAAAATTGGTTTGATCTGAAGTGTTTAAATGTGACATAAAAACAAGAATTATTGTCTCTTCCTTAGCGATGAGTTTTCACAGAGTTTTATAAGTATTTTTATGTTTTTGTGGAGATGTTTGCTAAACTGTAAAACTCCTGCATCACTCCGCCAGTCGTTTACAATCTGCAAAAGATTAAAATTCTCATAGATCCCTTCATACCATCAGTATCAGCTGCTGCGGCTGAAATCTGCTCATCAAATCCAGATGTTTTTACATGTTTCATAATAAGACACACAACATGTTGACACAGACATCTGCTAACAGGAGGAATATGGTTCCATTGCTAACATGTAATTAGTTTTAGTCATAAATTATAAGCTATAATCCAATATAAATGTTATGGTTTTAGTAGAATTTCTGTGTTCTTTTTAGTAGGATTTTGTTTTATTCAAACTATCCTCTTTGATCAGGTTCGTAGCTCTGAAATAGTGGAAGTAAGTAACAAGAATTTGCAAAATTAAAATCATATCCAACCTGATTCATTGGATTTTTTTAAAAAATTTGTCTGTGAAACGACATCCTGATCGGGTATTTGGAATGAAAACTTTCCGTTTTGGTGCAAATTCATCCTGAACTGAAGAGGAAGTGGTTCTGAACTGAACAGTGGAAACCTGAAAGCTTCCCTCTCCATTTCAGAACCATTTGAATATCTTCTGATTTGGATTTGCATCCAACAGACTTCAAAGGCTCATCCAAATTCACATGCAACTGTTTTTTGTCTGATAACTCGGAAAGTTGGACAGTGGTTGTTCAGACCAGTAGCTGCAGAACATCGTGTCATAGACTGAACTGTAGATTTAAGGCTAACAACCATCTGCCACCCAGTTATGGGAAGCCAGAGGGGCCAAAAAGATGCAACTTTGCGTCTCTTTGATGCATTATCTCCAGAAATATTTAACACACAAATAAAGCATCATATAAGGAAAAGTGAAGGGGGGAAAAAAAATCACAAATTTTCATATTCAACATCCTGTTGCCCAACGATCCTCGTCTGTTTCGTTTTATTTTAAAGCATCGCCTGAAGAAACTACCCCCAGCTGAAGTCCGTTTACATATTCTGTCTGCATATTTCTGAGATGTGTGATAACAGAAAGTATTAACCATATTGAAATAATAAAGATTTTGTGTATTTTTTTAACCACATTTCAAGTTAATAACTGTCTTTCACTAGTTTAGTAGTAGAGCTAATGCTAACGTCTGACTTGTAGGTTAACCGTTTAAACCTGAGAGTGCTTATAAATGGTAAATCTCAGGTTTGGTTCACACCAAATGCAGAACAAATACTAAAGTCAGACTTGGTACCAAGTTAACATGTTAATTTGTAGGCATACATTTTAAAGGGTTTATTAGTGTTTTGGTTTCCATCTTGACAAACAGAGAAAAGAATGAGTTGGAACGAAGTAAACAAAGTAAATTCTAATAATTTGTAGGTTTAACTCATTTATGTGTTTTTTATTCTAGTGTTAAGTTCCTAAATAATTCAAGAATAATTCATCCCTAAAGTTTGGTCCTTAAAAGATTCCTTTGCCAGACGTTGGGATATTATAGACTCACAGTCTTTATTTTTGAACAAGGGTCGGTTTTTACTCTTGAACAAATTTCTAGCAAGTAATCCATTTAGTTGAACTCTTCTTGTTTTTAGCAGTTTCTAAAAATGTCCTAAAAATGATATAAACAACCTGCAACATGCGATTGAGTTTTATTGCAGAAAATGGGCACCTATTTCCTGACATTTCCTAATGACCTTTTAAATGACCTTTTTAATAACATTAAGGCCAAAGTAGGAACTACATTTCCTATTTATGTAAGAACATAAATAATGCTCTCTTTGTCGCTCAGGAATAAAGTCAAGTCCGACTTGAAACTGAACATCCAAACTCAGCAACATCTGCTGTTAATTTACCAACAGCATTTCTTAACCAGTGGATCAACCAGAGCTTCATTAGGCTGGGTTTTCTGTTCACCAGGACAGAACCAGGACCAGCCCACTGCTTCAACAGCCCACAACCTATAATCACATCCTGATTCACCAACTTTATTCCTAGAAGTTAATTTGAGACGCTGCGAGTCTGGAAAGTTGCTCCACATTTCTATCGTTTGTTTTATAAACCGAACACAAAGCAGCAGAGATGAGTTGGCAGTTCAGAAAACACAAACTTTGGTTTAAAAAAATGTTTTATATGCCACCAGCCTGAGGTTTACTTTTAATACGGAGCAGATCTTCAGCTTTTTGCAGGCTGCATAAAAACAGCCGACGCTATGTGAAAGTAAATTCAGGAAATGTGAAGTGGACCCAGGAGAGTTAATCGACTCTACCACTTTAAAGCAATAGATTTCAACATTTGTCAATGTTCTGTTCTTGAATTAAGTTATTTGACCTAAATTCCTTTGCATTCAAGCAGCTGGACTTCTACAGCCAGGATCGTCCACTGCGGGCTATAAGGAAATAGAGTTATTGGAAAAATTAACCAAAACGTACAGAAGGAAGTCAGGAGGAAGAGGAATTATGGGTGTGAACGCAAATTTTTGGATTCACAGAAACAGGCTGGCTTGGAAATGCTGGGGAGGTGATTACTGGATCCTCTAAGTCTAATCCATAGAATGAATGAATACAAAATGACTGTTAGAAGAAGAAAAACTACAGCTAAACACAAATCAACAGTAAGAAAACATAACTGAAGATCAAAAACAGCACAAAGAACCATCAAGAAGAAGATCTCCTGGCCAAACAAAACTATCTAAATCCTTTCCAGCCACTCAAACAGATTGGATACAGCTGAATAATCAACAATGAAATTTTTCCTGGAATAACTGGATTACCTTTTCTTGAAATTGATGAGCATTGACGAAAAGCCACTGATATGAAGCCTCACCAGCTTTACGTTGGAGATAATTAACAAGTTGTACCCAGTCCTACTGGAGCTTTTACTGCCATGTTAAATGCCACCTCTGCATGTCGCAATAAAATGCTGCGGTGGTCTGCGGTGGCACAGTGGAAAGTTAACATTTTGTGTGCTGCCAGTGTTTGAAATAGTGCCGTTTAGTCATGTATCTGAGCGGCTAATGATGGGAAACAAAGGCTGCTGGCTTCTCAGACAGCTCCGCTCTCCGTACAGTTAATCCCATGAACAAGAAACAGGCAGATTCCCTAATCCAGGGACAAGCTCTGATCAGAGGAAAACCTCAGTCTCTTTGTCAGCCAAAGACTTTACTTATTCCTTTAAGAATTTTTATTTGCTGTAATTACAGGAAAAGACTTTTAAAAGCTTGAGCTGTCCAGATCAATCAGTTTTGTCAGGATGTGTGACCACGGTTTCTTTCAGCACAGCAGAAAAACTGAAACTGGAACGGTGAAAGTTACTTCTTCTTCGTTTGAAGAAATTTACATTATTACTAAACAGATCATTGAATCTTAAAGTTTCAGTTCCTGCTTGAAGTTTCCGTGTCAGCAGACCTGAGCCACCAGTGACCAATGAAGCTCCTTTAAAGACATCAGCGATTCTCTGTGAACATTAAAAGACAGGTCTAAATATACAAGAAATAATGAAAATATTCAGAAAAGTATTAACTTATTTATAATAATTTGACCACAATGGTGTGGTTGGTAACACTGTTCTCCCCATGCAAGAGAGAACTCAAATGTACCAAGTGGATTCTGTCTCGGTACTCCGGCTTCCCCAACAGTCCAAAAACATGAGCAGTAGGTTCTTTGGTCTCACTACCTTGTGTTTGGTTGTTTATCTAGTTATGAACTGGTGACCTGTCCAGGGTGTATCCTGCCTCTCGTCCAGTCACTACTGGGAATAGCCATTAATCCTGACCCTTGCAAGGGCAAGCGGCTACAGACTATCGATGTAGTTCAAATGTTGAAAACTAGAAAAGAGCAGTGTGCTATCAATAGCCTCTGTGGTTTGTGTAGGATATGCATCAATAGGCTCTGTGGTCGGGTTTAGACCAGAAGTGGTTTGGTAAAAACCAGCCACTGGTTCTACACTTTGCCTCAATTAGAGGGTCTGGACCCTTGACTATTGAGAGATGATTGCTTCCTGAATTCATGTATTTTGAAGTTTTAAACTTTAATCAATTGTGAATATTTTTCTGTGATGGATTTAGAACAGAGGAAACCTGGTGCCCTGCGACAGACTGGCGACCTGCCAGGTGACCGCCCTCGCCCGGACGCTAGCTGGAGATAGGCACCAGCACCTCCGACCCTTAAGGGACAAGGTGTAGGAATGGATGTGGATGGATGGAAACCTGGTGCCTTACCAAGAGCAGAATTCTGGGAACCTTCCTGGAGCCTTGGATGTCCTGGTGTCCTTACTGGTGAGCTCCTGCTCCCCAGACTGTGGATCCTTTGACCTGATTGGGCCATCCTGAAGGAGTTAGAGGAAATCCCCTCTGGATAGACCCACAACCTGCAGGGAAGGAGCTGGAGGAGGTTTCAACAACCAGGTCCTGAACATGACTCTTCCTCCAGTCCAAGTTCTTCCTGGTTCCTGTCATCACCTCTGTTTTCACCTGCTTCATCGCTTCTCCCACCTGTCCCTTCTCTTTCTTTTCCTCTATAACCTTGTAGTGTTTCTTTGCTTGCCTGGTTAATGACCATATGTCTGTACCTTGCTTAGTCATTAACGTTATAAGGCCATCAACTCCCAAAGCACAAATTATCTCATGGCTGTTTCTGCGTCAGCGCCTTTCATTGCATCTCTTCGTATTCTGTAGCGAAGCAGACATCACACCACAATGGTCTGCCTCGGACTGCCTTTGGTTTCTGGATCAACAGCTGGCAGCTGTGCTTGGTCAGTCTGAGTTCACTGACTGGACGTTATTGCAGCTTTCACTTCTCTCATCTTATTGATTTTTGCACATATTTGCCGTCTTTGTTTGCACAAGCTTTTCTGTCAGGACTGTTTGCATTCTGATATGTGATAATTCTTCTTTTACAGTCATGAATACCTGAAACATTACACCACCTGACTCATCACTACAAGATGTCTTAAACCAAAAACAAGCAAAAACTACTTCACACATGTCAGATATGAGGACCAGTAAGTATCAAGGTTCTTGTTTTTCACCCTGAAAGTCCCGAGATGTGAGACTGTCTGCCTTTCGGTTTTGTAAATTTAGTCTTTGGCGTGCTGAAGCAGGTTTTTCTCCACAAAAACAGTGATATATCACACCAACTTTGGCTGCGTTGAATAAAAGGAACGTCACAGGAATCCTTCACATTTATAGCTTTGTAGAAGCCAGCGCACCTCAGTGTGACAGAGCGTAGGAGGATACGGTGAGTGACTGCCAAACGACCCAAACATTAAATAAATATGAGCAGGCACCTCGTGATTGCAAACCTCGAGCCAGCGCAGGAAGAGTTCAGCCACAGGGGAAGAAGTTCAGTCGTCACCTGCTGATTGTCCCCAGAAAGAATGACTCATTTATAGTATGTGAAGCCAACTAGTTCTTTTTAATGCATAAAGTCAAACTGATTGTAGAAAATCCCACACACCTCAGACAGTAAAGACTTCAGTAGCTGTAGACTCAGTAATCTTTAAGAAGATTGTAATGTACAAGATGTAGGGTAAAAAAACTTATATTTTTGTTTGGAAACTGAATGTTTTAGCTCAACTAGTGACAGGAAACATCTAGTTAATATCCCTATCTTATATAGAGATTACTCATTTCAGCAAAAGTAAGTTGTAAACCTATTTAAATCTGTGAATTGTACAAAAATCCACCATCTTTTGGCGTGATGGGTTTGGTTTTCTCAAACACAGAGCTGTGCATTAGGGCCAAACTTCTCCACTCTGGTCTAATACTGTTTTTTGTTTACAAGTGTCAGCTAATAATCTTAATTTAGGTGCTGAAAAAAGTACATCTATAGATATTTTTTGTTACACTTAGATGTTTCAAATTATCAAAAAAAATTAATAAATACCAATTAGTAATGACAAGGGGTAGTTTTTAATTCATTTATGATTTTATGACTAAAATTAAGGCATTTGAAAACTGCTTTTTCAAATACAGTTTTGAAAAAGCTGCATTTGATTAATATTTTTGTTCAGATTATCTTAAACATTTATAGCTGCAGCAAAACTAAAAACATTTAAAAATATATATTTTTATGTATTTGTTGAAACTCTCACTATGTCATGACATTATAGTGAGACAGATAGTCTGTGGGAAAAAAATCAAGCTTCTCTGCCTTCTTCCAGCGCTCCCAATGCTAACTAGTAACAACCAATCAAAGCCAGGAGGCGGGCCTTAGCGCTGTCAATCAAGCTCACCTTGCTCTCTGGTACAATGTAGCATCTCCCTTATGGCAGAGCCTGTCGTGAATGCTAAGACAAGGTAGCATGGCTACCGCTGATGGCAAGTAAGTTGCTATCCACCAATAAGACATGTAGCAACATGTTCACAGGATTGATTGACAGCGCTAAGGCTGGTTGTTTCGGACCAGAGTGGTGCATTTCTTCAGATTGCAATAGCAGCCCGGGAGGAAAACTTTTTTTCAGATTATCTGTTTCATTTACTGTCACAACATGGTGATAGTTTTAACAAATATGTAAAACCACTTTTATATATATATAATGAAAGTGTATGAAACTGTTATATATATATATATATATATATATATATATATATATATATATATATATATAATATTATAGTTTATACAGTTTCAATAACTGTTATATATATAACAGTTTCATACAGCTGGATTAAGTGTGATAACAACCAAAAGTAAGAACGATTTGTACTACATATAAGCTGTTTTTTACATATCAAATAAGGTTATTATTATTATTATGAAAGTATAGATTTTCGAAGTTGGAACAGTTGTTCAGTTGTGATCGTTACAAAACTCTTCTTAAGGTCGCCCAGGGAGATTGCGCCTGTGTAGTCCCCGTGCGGCTGTGGCCGGTCTACCTTAAATATTTCCGCTCTGATGTTACAGTGACACACTTTACGCCGCTGCTCCGCTCTGTCAAATCACAACGGGGGCGCCGCCGCCGCAGTCAGAGGTCGTCTCTAAGAAACCCTCCGAGGGAACCCCTTAAACTGATCAAAGTTTGGACCTTTTTTCGGATGATACCGGAGTGGAAACGCTCGAACAACCCAAACATGACAAGTGGTGACGGTTTGCTACCTCTTGCCATGTCGGCGTAGCGAGAAAAGTCCGGAAAAGTCTCCGTCGTCCGTAACAAACAAGCCGAGCTGTACCAGGGTTTTCGTGGCCGTCGAGTTTCCCTCTTTTTTTTCGCTGTTATTATCGGTTTCATTTTGATCTTTTTCGGGGAATGTACCTTTTCCGAACCGGTCTATACGTGTTGAGGTGTTTTTCAAGTCGGGATAGCGCTACTTTTTTCTTATTTGGACTTTGTTGCGTTGCCTCAGCATGTTGACGAGCACCGCGCAGTACGCGATGAAGAAACGGAAGAAGCCGGTGCAGAAAACGTAAGTTGACAAAAGAAAAACTTCGCTAAATATTTTTTATTAATACCTGATTACGCTCTAATAATAGTAATTTGAGAATATTTTCCCAGTTTTTATGTCATTTTTGGGCTACCAAGGAAGTGAATCTGATTGTTTTAATAACGTTTCTCTAAAATCTGTGTTATATGTTTTTGGATTTTCAAAACAAGAAGGTGTCGCTGTGTAAACACATCCAGACCAGTCAGTGCATTGCAGCCTGTTTTTACAGAGTTATACAGCTGTAATAAACCCTGCTGTACCTCTGTGTGTCGTGACATTGGGAAATATCCCAACCATCATTTCGATCCATTTATCCCCGCATGGCTGAGTTCCGCATTTTAGAGGGAAACCTTCTTGGTTTTCTCGTTATGAAAGCAAACATGTTTGTGTTTTTCTCTGGATTTGCCCTCTGAGGACTCTCTGAAGGGTCCTTGAGCGTAATGTGAGGCGAACTTTGAATATTTCAGGTGAGTTTTGTCCGAATGAAGTAACTGGATCTCTTTGTTAACAACCAGACGCCCACATTCACACACATCTCCTTCCTCTGCTGCAGCATTGTCAACAAATTTGCTCATTGGGTTAATGTGAACTCTGTGGACCCTGTATTGATTTCAGTAAACCCATAAACACTTAAAGTAATCCTCTGTTGAGTATAAGGAGCCATTATTGAAAACCAGTTGGTGGTGACCCTCTGTCTAGTTGTTGCTCTAAACCTCTGGTTTTGGATTGGCCTCCCATGCTGCTTCAATAAGCCAATATGGCCGCTGGTTCTCCTTATGTAAACAGATTTGACTCGTTTTTCTGCCAAACACACCACAGCCAGGTAACATGCAAGCATCTGACGTAAACCACATCGGAGGACTCTGTATGATGTTCGCTGCTGTGTTTGTGTTTGGCCTGTTTGGTTGTCCTGTTGCTGCAAAACAAGCCCACATTACCACCCCTCCACCACCATGCTTCCCAGTTGGTTTGATGTGGTTGTGTTGATCTATTACGGCCAAGCATCTTTACTTTGGTCCAGTGGTCAACAAGTAACCAAAGGGTAACGTGTGCAGCTTTAGATACATTGATTATTCAGTGCTTTAGTTTCTGTGCTACTGCTCTAAAGTGTCTTAAGACGTTCTAGGTTTGCACCAGAAGGAATCAATTTGTTGTTGCATCTCAGAGATTTCTGAAAAATCTCTGAAACTGTTTCTCTGTTTGATTATTCGTTCGGAGAGGATTTAATTTAGCTTTTTTCAGGACAGCGAATCCAAATCTTTTATTTCTGAGCCGTCTTTTTGGTTTGGATAATTTGGTTTGGTCTTAAAGAATGTAAGTATAGTAAAGTTATAAAAACACAAACTTTAGTGTGTAATGAACTCGCAGATTACAGTGGACCCTCAGCGAATACTTTAGACCTCGTAATTGCCTGCTTTTATAGTTCAAACGCCAAATATACACAACTTTGCATTAATACGCATCTTGGCGGTACAGCAGAAGCTAAAATCTATGGTCTTCCTTTCCTCTTGCAGCCAATCATCACCAAGAATATGAATGATGCTTCTGGATTATATAGTATATTAGTAGTATTGAGTCTCTTAGAATATTTCAGAAAAAAATCAGCAATTTTTGTGAATACTGAACCACGAAGGGGCGTAGGTCCACTGTAGTCAAATGTGGATCTGAAAATAACAAAACTAAGTCAACAAAATATTATAATAATAATATTTTTAACTAGACGATGAATTAAATCAGCCAAACTTTAATCCTTAAAGTTGATTTGCCTCCTTAAAGATTAAAATAAACAGTTTCTTACAAGAATTTGAACCCAGGCTGTTGTGTTGTGTGTTAATAACAGGGGAATTATGTATTTTTATTGCTAAGTATTCATCACTTTAAAGTTTTTCCCTATTAGTAAACAAAATGCTGCAAAGCAACATATCGTCGTCGGTAACCCTGGTCTTAATCGGTCTGTATGGACCAAAATGAGGGATCGTTGTGCAGAAATAAAACCACATCAGCCTCTCAGAGTGTAATAAAAGTCATTTTTAGCCGTCCTCCAGCCACTCCAGGCTGCTTTAACCCTTTTCTGTTTCCTTCTCTCTCATCGAACCAGTTTATAGTTCAACTTCTCAACAAAAGCAGAGCAAACGCGAACCGCTTCGAACAGTCTGAGCGCAGATCTGTGGCAGAACCCCATCCAGAACCGCGGTTTCAGTGTGTGTGTGGCGCTACCTGCATTAATCATAATCAGGACGTGCAGCGAGAGCGCTCTCACGCAATGTTTCCACGAGGGAGGAGGGAGAGCAGGAGGATGGCGTAATCTGAGACTTGCTCACTATTTTTTCTCCTCCTCCTCTGACTGCCACAACATACTTTTTTTCCTGTCTTTCCTTATGTCTTTGTGTGTTTTGTTGAGGAGGGGGGGGGGTGTTTTTTTCCTCCCTCCCTCGACTCAAATTAACATAGTTTTGTGTCACGCAAACGTTACATAAGTCTGCCATGTTCGGGGTTTTAGGAAAAGTGGCTCCCAGGGAGTTTATCTTTCTTTATTTGTAGGGAAATGGAGCTGGTTGGGCGAGTTCTGCGCTCACTCGCTCTAACTTGAGGGGAGAGCAGAAAAGTTTCCATTTGTGGTGATTTCTGTGCGAGTAAATACACCAGCATCATGAAGCAGAAAGGTGAAGCCTGGACAGACACCTGGACGCAGGTGGAGGCTCCAGATGTGGCAGACGGTGTGAAAGTTCATCCCTAACGTGTTAGAGGCTGAGGTCACGGCTCTACAGGCTGCTCGGCTTCCTCCCACATATTCATCAAAGCGGCTGAATACTTCTGAGGTTGCTCATTCACTTCCTCTCTTGACAGCGGACTTTTCTGTCCTTTACAGAGATGAGACGCTTGGTTTGTCATTTAGATCCACTCCAATCGATCAGGAGGAGAAAGAAGCTGCTGAAGTGTTTCTGCCATGATTTTAAACACGATAAGGTTGCATTAACCACATTTATTGGTTGTGATCACGTGTGTATGTGTGTGTGTGAAGGCTTTCCACAAATTTTTAACTCTTTTTCTTTGAGCCTATTGTTGAGGTCGGACACTGATGTTGGACGAGAAGGTGAGGCTGAGTTGGGAACAGGAAGAGGTTGTCGCTAGAAGAGGTCAAAGTTTGATAGTAAAGTTTATATCGCTAATATGGGTAATAAGTGGACAGTTTATACAAAGCAACAAGAGCAGGACATTGAATGAATCTGTTCACTTTACTGAGCTGAAAGGTTTGATGTTTCTTGAAGTTGCTCCGGCTACAGATGGGTTTCCATCCAGGTGTTTTCTTTGCAACACTTGAACGAGTGTGTTCTTTATGTCAAAGGTGAGATCAGTGATTCTGCTCCAGACGAGATTTTATTGGCTTGGAAAGAATCCAAAAGAGACTCTGGGACTTTCTGAATGCTGTGTGCGTGCAGGTAAAACAGAGGTGTGTGTGTGTGTGTGTGTGTGTTTCTGTTTGAGGGGATCTAGTGGGGTTAGAGCCCAGTACCTGTGCAGGTGATTACATTGTTAACTTGGCACATGATCCAGAACGGTTCGGATTGTTTTGTGGATGTGTCACGTGACATCTGTCGGTTTTTATTGTCTGTGAACAAATGCGGCTTACCCAGATCAACCACAGAGCTCAGCCACATTAAAATCAGCCTCTTTAGTAATACTTATCATTCTGCAAACACATAGGAGACTCTGCAAAGCAACACAATTAGTCATAAAAACAAGATTCAGGTCGGAGGAGGAAGCAGGTTGTTTGCTTTTATTGCAGCACTTCTCTCAGATGATAAGGTCTGAAAACCTCTTGGTTTACATTTCTAATAAACGTCCTGAGCTGTCCCACTTTCGCTCGCTGATTGGAGCGGGTTCTTGTGCAGCCCGGCGGTCAGATGCTAGTGCTTGGTTTGGGTTTGTGGTGAGGTCATGCTGCAGTGAGTGTAATGTGTTAAGTGAAGGGACAGCTGCAGCAGACGCAGTGTCTCCCTCTGTCTCTCATGACTGACATGTGATGGAAATCAGGCCTTAAGCTTTCTGACCAAACAAAAGGCAAAAAGGACTCTTTGTGTTTAAGAGCTGATGCTATAAAAAAGGAAGGCGACGTGTGGAGGATTTGAACAGAGATTTTTAAAGACGCTTTGACCTTTTCTGAGTTCACTTTGCTCTTAAAGGAGCAGCCAGTAAAGCAGGAACTATTTGGATGCTTTTAGGCTGAAAAACCAATAAATTCCTCACATTGTCTCTATGTTTTTCTGTAAAAAGATGCATTATATCATCAACAGACGGTTGGTGCGCGACTAAAGCCAATATGTGTGATTGTTGCTGATATTTGTGATACTCTGAGTGTTGGGTTGCAGGTATTTTATTGGCTCAGGTGTTATGTTTCTGATATGAGCTCAAATGATCCTCCTGTTGTTTCTGGATCACAACTGCAGCAGAGAACAGCGTGTTTAGTTTCTATTGTTCTGAAAAGGTGCTGCTGCCCCGACACGGACAAAGTGCCTTTGTGAAAGCGCAGGAGAGAGTTTCTTCAAGTCTAAAACACACTCACACACACTCCAACACACACACACTCCAGTATAATAATGCAGAGCGCTTTCTTCAGCTCACACGCCCCTTCCAGGACAGATCTGCTCGATAAGACGAGGAGCAACAACACTGGCTGCGCATTGTTCTTACAGGGAACGCCGTCAGGAATGCTGCGATAGTCATCTCGCCTTGATTCCAGATATGTCGTGCACCACAGTTTTATTTGAAACAGATGTCTTATTAACAAGACAGGAAAGGATAATGTTTTTGACATTTTATTGACGCAAATATGCATTTTAGTGCTACACATTAAATAGGGTGTGTGACGCATTGTGATTTAACTATTCTAGAGGAGAAATGTTGAGTTAAAGACCTAACAAACCGGTACCTGTGTGGTAGATGACAGCTAGTGACAAAAACACTCCAGTTCTGCTCAGGTTCTGACCAGCATTGTCACTCAACACCCCCATTTTCTCAGAGTAGGTTTAAGAAAGCAACAGTGGATGGCAGCAGCTGAAAGTGTCACTTTTTATCAGTCATAAATATTTTGTGCTTGTAAATCAGACGATGCCGTTGTGAATGGAGTTTTGTGACCTTGTAAATTAAATGGCAGAGGATTTTATCTTTCCATAGATAAGAATTTGTGTGTAATCAAGATTTGTATTTGTGAAAAAAATTTATTGTAGTTTTTTATAGATGCAAAGTAAAAAACTACATATAAACATTTGATAGGAAAGTTCTGTTTTGTAAAGAAAGCAACCTGTTTTCAGTTTGAGGCATCGGCCTGGCTTGGTTTGTGGTTTTTCATCGTTCATATATTATACTGCTTGTTTTATTTTATAAAGTTTTACCTCCCAAAGCGCTGCGTCACTCTAAAAGAAAGCATTTTAAATTCTACTCTGCTTTAGAAAACAACTGAAGGCCTGACTGGGACTGATTTATGTTAATGTTTTCAGGATTTGTGGGTTTCCTGGCACTGAATCTGAAATATGCCTTGAACGTTCACACACATTGGTTTGGGCTCACTGGGCTCCTGGTTTTTCATGTTATTTTGAAAAATACTGGCTTGAGACACACCAGTATAACAATATCCAACTCACTGCCCTGCCCTGATTCTCAGAGGTTGATAAAATCATTGAATAAGATCGATTTACGTATCGACCGATACCTATGTCAATGCCGATATTTGTTGCATCTTTTGTTTTGATAGAATAAGATGATCATGGATGGTAAAATACACTCTCACTGGGAGCCATCTTAAAACTGGTTGATGAGCTTAACTAGTGGAAGCAGAGAATTCTCATGTTTTGTCAGCCAGCAAATGCACCGTCGGTAGGTGGCCAGTTTGTTCTAGTAACAGCAGGTCTCTGGATCAAACGGTGAAGTCAGAAGAAGCTTACTCATGTGAAAACATGATTTATAAACGTTGGCAACCGGTTGAGAAACTCTGAGTAACAGTAAGACTCACAGATCTCCTGTCTGAGATTTAAGACGTTTCAAAATGTCTCCATGGCGATCATTTCATCTGTTTTTGTTTGATATTGAAACAATGGTTGATTTTATTACTGCAGCGCTCACTCTCATCACTTCTTCTCTTAATGTAAATACTTAATGTCAGAAAACCTTGTTCAGTTACACTGTAGTATTTACAACATCCCACAAAACACAGTTTACTGTCAAAAGAAAGAATTGCAGTAATAAATATATTTACTCATTTATTTTCAGGTTCGGTTTTAGAGAGAAGCTTGTTTTATTTCTCTGAAATTACTTGGACATTTCTGGTATTTCCCAACAGTTTTTAAGATTTAAATGTTTATTTTTTTGTTTTTAATTACATTTTTTTCTATTTTTAATTTTATTTATTTATTAACGCGTCCTGTTCCCAGGCGAAACCCAACAGATTTCCTCCCACAGGTGGAGCATTGCAGTTTTATCTCTCCACTTGTTTTATTCATTATTCTTCTTCAGAGCAGCTGGAAGCTGCTTAAATTGAAACCAGCAGGTCAGAGTTTTACTATAAGTAAAAAGTTGACTCTAATCAAGGTTTGTTTATCATCACTGATTGCTTAGTCAGATATTTGGCTCTATTTATTTAGCTTTTCTCTTCTTTTTTTGTTTTTTTATTTTTTATTTAGAAAGACAGATTTATATCACATTCGTTAATTACAGCTTTACCCATTTAAGGTTGTACATAAGGCTAGAAGCAGAGAGTCAAAGTAATTTTGTACATACATACCAGGGATTCCCCTAGAAAACCTGTTTAGCCTGGCGGCGGGGCTAGTAAAGCATGGCGGGCCGCCATGCTTATAATACACTGGGGGAAACCCTGCATACTGCCTTTCTGGTATTTTCTTTACAGACCGTTACTAATTTTAGCTGTGAACGATAACAAAAATTCACACAATTGAACAAAAATGGGGAGTGCACCAACTCGTTCAATAAAAACCACATGAACATAAACTCTTCTTCTTTTTGAGGAGTTTTGTGTTTTTTTGTCAACTAAAATAGTTGAATCTGTTTTGAATAGAATCTGAAGCTTAAAAGCTAACAGGTTTGTGGATTTTTGGTTCCTCTGAATAGCATCTTGCTGAACTGGTTGCTCTGCTGCAGCCTCAGCTGACCTTTGACCCCATCACGGCATTCTCCTCTGAAGCTGATTTACCTCTTTGTGAGGCCCACCTGCAGCTGTGAAGTCAAGGGTCGCATACGACCCAGCCGAAGCCTGAGGGAAATCTGTTTTATCGTTTTTTTGTCTTTAAAGAAAAGCATATGTTTGATGGTTGCCATGGAAATTTAAAGAGGCAGTTCATAATGAGCAGATAATGCTCAGCTTCTAGATCTGCTCTCCATCAGGAGTTGGTAAACAAGTCCTGGAAAACAGCTGACCTCATTCCTGCTCACCTGGTTCCCATGGTAACCGGGGCTGAAGCAGCCTCCCTGCGGAGAGCTGAGGTGGTGTGTGATTTTAAACTGATAAGGACAGCAAGAGGACCGGGCCTGTTGTTTTGTGGTAATATTGTGATAATGATTTTATTTATTTGTTGTTATTATGAACACACCTACTTATTTGTTCATATTTATTGATGCTTTATTGAACAAAATCGGAGAAAGTAGTAAAACTATCAAATCTGACATTAATTATGAGAATGAATCAAAAGTCTCACCATGAATTGAAATTAATCATGATAAATGATGAATGATGCCCCCAGTTCTCCTCTGTATGGTTTTGCACACAGAGATGTTTGCATGCTTTCCCTCCTGCAGCGAAGAGAGTATTGGAAGCAGCTGTGGATCTCTGACGCACGCAGACGTCCGCTTCAGTTGCACCTTCAGCGCTCGCTCTGGTCTTCACGACCTTTCTCAGTCAAAGCCGACCTCTGGCTCCCAGCGGAGAGCCACTCTGCTCCGATGTGGGAACCGAGCGGACTCTCACTGCTGTTGGTCTCTCTGTCCGCAGGCCCAAGCCGCCTCCACCCGACGGCACCAAGTCCAACCCGTCCAAACGCCACCGGGACCGCCTCAACGGAGAGCTGGACAAGCTCACCAGCCTGCTGCCGTTCCCGGAGGAGGTGCGGGCGCGGCTCGACAAGCTGTCGGTGCTGCGGCTCAGCGTCGGCTACCTCAAGGTCAAGAGCTTCTTTAATGGTGAGTGTCGGGTCAGCAGAATGCAGCCTGACATGCAGTGGATGGTCTAGTCAAAGCCCAGATCTAAATAAAACTGAGAATGTGTGTCATGACTTTCATCAGATCTGGCAGACAGTTATGTTGGTGTTTGTTTTAAAAACTGCCTGCAGTGCACTGTAAAAACACAACATCTTATCTCACCAAGTATTTCTGTCTGGTTTCTTCTGCAAACGTCTTAGTGCACTTTAAAAAGACAAAACTAACTTACTAGTAACTTTTCAGTTACATAAGAGCTTGTTTTTAGTAAATCATTCCTTAATATTGATGAAAAAGTACTTTGTATAAGTGAAATAAATTTTTCATCAATGTTAAGGAAATTATCGACTTTAAACAAACTGGTATTTCTTCCAAAAAAGTAGCTTTTAAGTTGAATAGTACTAAAACATTTCCTCCAGAAACTAGACATAGATTCTTGGTAAGATTTAGTGTTTTTTGCGTGTAGAAGAAACTGAGCCCAGATCTTTTCCAAGAAAGCTTGAGCTGCTTTCTTGGAAAAGAGGTGAAGCAGAGGAAGGGTTTGTTTTGTTAGAGAAGCAGAGGAAGAACGATACTTTCTAACTCCTTTTGAAAAGACAAATGTGTCCTCCGGGGCTCAGTTGATTATTTATTTGAAAGTAAAACCTCCTCTATTTCTGTCATCATCGCGTGTCGTCCAAAGATCATGGAGGGTTTGGCTGCTGAGCTTCCAGGAAACTTCCTGACTTTGTTCTGCTGCTCACATCACATCCAGCTGAAGCCGGAGCGGAGCTGAATCTGGTCCCTCATTGTACATTTATATCTGGCCTCCTCAACAGCGGCAGGTGTGAAGTGGAGGCAGCCTGCCATCCACCTGCCGTCTGAAACGTGGATAAACCCAGCCGGTTGCAGATATTTGTGCTGCAGAGAAGCAGATGTTGATTGGAGGAGGGGAAGCATGACCACATCACAGAAAAATGAAACCACTGCTGCATCAACGGGAGTTTTTGTTCTTCACTCTGATGACTGGCGCCCATCCTCTGCAAAACAGAACATTTTGGGTCTTGGTTCTCTCCTCTTGCGACCTGTTGCCAAGGGAAACGCACAGCAAACCCTGTTGCCTTGGGATCATCAATTATTGGCAGCTCAGGGTGTCTGGTTACCGTCAGGCCGACGCCGTTCTTCATGTAGCACTCTGTGCCGCTGCAGTCACGGCTCTCCGTCTGGATGTGAGTGGAGCTAGCTGGATATGTGGAAGCGTAATGACAATAATTTTCTGCCATAAGTTATTATTCTGCAGGTTCATTCCCTGCCCTGTAATTTTGATGCCAAGCCATGTTCACATGGGAGCTTTTAAGACCCGCAAAGAGTCAAATAAAAGCCGACATTAAAGGCAGGAAACGATTCAAGGTGGACCAGATGAAAGGACAAGGTCAGATTTAACTGAAAACAATAAAACATCAGACTTTAAACAGCTGAAAGTCACTTCATAAAATTAAGTTTATAAAGCTCTGATAAACTCACCTGATTCAGATTCTTCTGATTTGACTGGATGTGACTCCTGCACAGATTTAACATCATGTAAGGTTTTATTATCTATAAAGAGATGCTTGTCTAATCTTTTATCAGAAACAAACATCATAATTCAATAAAAAGGAGATAAATTTTCCAGAGTTATCAATAACTTTGAGGTTAATTTTACCCACAGCTTACAAGTTATTTTCTGAAACGTTGCAAAATGCACAATACAGTTACGTTTAAAAAGTCTTACATTCTGGAGGTTGATTTCACTAAACTTACAGATTTATGTCATAAGATATATAAACTACTTTTCCACAGTTACCTGTAAGTTTTGGAAAGCAATCAGTAAGGTTTGCAAAAGATTTGGAAAGTTACAGACGTTTGGAAAGAAAAACTACAAGTTTCACACAGTTAAATCTTAAACCAGATTCTAGAATATTAATTTTAGAAAGTCATTAATTTCTGTAAATGTGACCTGTAAGATCTAGAAAGTAACCTTTAGGTTTTGAAAAGTAACTTGTAAAATTGGTAAATTCTGAAAAAAGATCAGAATAATTAAAATGTTTCAGAAAAAGTAACTTGTAAGTTCTTCAAAGTGACGTTTATCTTCTGGAAAAGTCACCTGCAGGGTGGAGACAGTAACCTGTCAGATCCAGAATATAATCTGTAAATTCTGGAAAAGTTCCAGAACGTATCATGAGCGTTGAAGACGTTCCCATGTCCTCCCCTCCTGTTTCTTGATCCTTGTCAGGACCCCACTTAGCGATGAGGGACCAGGACAGTAACTAAGCAGGAAGTGCTTTGATCCTCCGGAGGGTAAACTCAACCTTGGCGTCAGAGGAACGCTGCATATTTTCCACACACTGTTTCAGCACTTAGAGCTGTAAACCACCGCCATGTTTTAACGCCGCATGCCGACAGCGTGACCTTCACATGCGTCTCATTGGTGAGGCTGTCCGAAGGCGAAACCTGGGTTGTGTGAAGGCTCATGGCAAGGCCAGCATCCGCTCCAGAAAGAGGAGCTCTCTGTCCGTCCTTCATGTCCTCCATGTCTCTTGACTTGTCCCCGAGCGTGGGGCGGAGCTGCAGGTTGGGGACAGGGGCTGCTGGGAAACACCCGAGGGTTTGATCTCACATCCAAAGCTCACAACGCAGCCATTGTTCCAGTTTCTGAGGCAGACCTCCTTCATGTTCAGACAGAGCTCTGTTTCATCCTCTCTGTCTCCGTCTGTCTTCTCTCTTTGTGTCTTCTTTCTGGTGACCGCAAAGACTCATTTGAACGACTTCACTACTAGAAACAGCCTGATAGATGACCTAAACACCAGGAGACCTGCTGTAGGACACACTGTTCATGTGTTATCTAAACACATACACCACGCCCTGGGATGGATTACTAAACAACAGCAGGGGCCCCAAAGGGTCCAACTGTAACTGACCCTTGTACTCAAAGAGTACACAAAGAGTCGCAACACAGCAGCAAAAACTGAGAAAACAATGAAAATCACTAAAGGACAATCAGAAATTAATCAAGGATGTTTCAAACGTTTGCAGAAAAGAGTCAGAAACGGGTTTAAATGTGCCAGAAAGACATAAAAATATTTAAACATAACAAGAAGGCGAACAACTAGAAAGAGACAAAAATATTTCAACACACTCACCAAACCTGTTCCAGAGATTCGCATAAACCGCTAAAGGATGGAAACATTTCACACCTACAGCACAACCAGAGAAAAATCAAATACGACCCACATAGCAACAGAACAGAAGAGAAAGAGGAAACGGAAAGAGATGAAGTTAGAAAGACATCGATGACAAATGATCTGAAACAAACCAGAAAGACAGAGAGTAAGACTCAACAGCAATAATGTAAAATATGGTTAATTAGAACTGGAAACAACTAAAAAAATACTAAGATACACACAATTTCTGAAAATCGACAAAAAGGAAATTTAGCTCATAACTAATCAGAGAAACTTAGTTTATAAATCTTCTGGCAGAAAATAAAATGACCAGAAACGGAAAAAGATGCCTAAACGTCTCAAGTGATGCATAAAGCAAAGAGACGAGCATGTTCCACAAAAACAGGAAGACTTGCAAGTTAATGTGAAATATTCAAAAAATATGCAAAGAAGCTTAAAGACAAAGAAGTCGACAAAAATGTTCTTCTATTAGCACTGTTTCTGTTGTCACTGATTACACTTTAAATCCAGCAAGCGATGCCAAACCTTTGTTGTGAAAAGTAAAGAAAGGAAAAAGAAAGAAATCCTCGTCACTTAATACAGCAATTTTGGAAGAATGTTTTTAGAATATCATCTATTTATTATGTTATTACAGAGATAAAAACAATTAATGTCTTCAAAAGTAAATCTTTTTAGTTTTAGTTAAAAAGACAAAATGTGGTTGTTGAATTCTACAAACTTTTTTGGCCTTAATGGGAAAAAGTTTGGACTCCACTAAGTGAGTGAGTGGGGAGGATGTGGGATGGCAAAAAAAAACAAAACCCAGAGCGGAAAACTGTCCACAGACTGACCAGAATACCAGAAATATGGATAATATAAACCAGTAGATGTAAAAACATCCTCAGCAGGACGGTCATTAAACTAATCAGATGGCTGAAGCAGAACAACTCAGATCGACACGTCCTGCAGATTCACAAGCAGGACGACAGGAGCGCGTGGAGACGAGCCGATCGGGTCGGATCGGGTCGGCTCTGAAGTGTTGGTTGCGGCCCTGAGGATGTTTCTGGCTGCCTAGAGTTGTAATTTGTGGTCTTTTAATAGCTCAGCTGAACTTCCCTCCTTCGCTGCGCATTAGGAAACCCACACTCTCAGTTCTGTGTACACACATTTTTTTCTCTTTGTTGTGCGTTGATTTTCTCCCTCTGAACGTACACACACCCTTCCTCGTTCTCGCTCACGAGGTTTCCAGATGGAGGCTGGCTCTTTGTTGTCATGATTTCCTTCTCACTGATAAAAACATTCAACTTTCTCAAACTGCTTTTAGAAAATGGCCCACTTGTGTCGATCATTTAAAGACAAACACAAAGGAGTGTGTGTGTTTGTGTGTGTTTGTGTGTGTGTGAAAACACAGTGTCCCTGCCGTGCTTCCACTTCTGCTTTTCCCTGCTCTTTGACTGACAGGCTATCATGAGGTGTCAACAGACGCAAACAGCCCGGTTTGGAGCAGCCGTTGCATAAACACCAACCATTTTCAGTGCAGCAGCTGCTTCGGCTCTCTGCCTGCTTTAGCACCATTTGGTCGGGACCCGTCTACGTCCTGGAGAGAAATGAGCCACACTGAAGTGATTCTGGTCTCAGGATTCATGCCGGTTATAGAAGTCCAGGAATTTTAGGGACTTTTTCCAGATCAGAGGTCAGCTGAGTGGCTTCCCTGCTGGTAAACTGCTGAGTTACTGGATGGCTGCCACGGCCGTCACATGTCGGCTTGTTTCTCATACAGTAATTAAAGCAGCTGCACGCTGTGAGGGGGATACGGTCTGGACTCTGGTGAATTTTTACAGCTCACAAGGGTTAGCAGGAAGAATCGAGGCCGGTTTGTTCATGATTAAAACAGGAAGTAGGACGGGGGCGTAAATGGCAACGCATTTATTAGCCAGAAAACAAATTAACTCATCTCAAACAAACTGAGATGCGAAAATGTGAAGTAGCTGTCGGTGAACAGGTCTGTGTTGATTCAGGAATCGTTCAGAGCTTCGTTTCTTCATGCAGATGTTTGAGCTTCTCTGTTGTGATCTACAGAAAACCAAACATCCTTCCTTCCAGGTTCCTGAACGCTCTTTGAAACCAAAACGCATTTCCAAATGCTGTCAGCAGGTGTTAAGTTGGAGATACTAACCAACCTGACAGCGTTTATAAACTGACATTACCTGTATTTATAGATTATATACCTGTATTTAAACTACTCTCTGGATCTTATTGGCATTATTGAGAATGGGATCAGCTGCTGTTGACATATTGCTGAATTTTCAAACCTCAGCCTTCCTTTTCTGTAATAATATATATATATATATATATATATATATATATATATATATATATAATATCATAATATATATATATATAAATATATATATATATATATTATATATAATAATGTTAGATGGATCATTTAGTTTTTCTCCAGATCATAAATTTCAGATTTGAGGTCTGATCTGTTTCCTTGTTTTAAAGCCAAGCCTTTAGAAAATGCTGTCATGCTCTTACAAAACAAATTGAAATAAATGACGGATGACTCCAGACATTTACATCTCTCACCAAAATATCAACAAAAGCAATTCTTAGAGATTTCTATTCTCTATCAATTTGTCTTCTCAGTTTTGTCATTCCTTTGTTTGCTGCTGAAGGTACTTCATCTAGTGTGGCCTATTGTTCAGCGCAGAGGAAGAGGATTAAGAAAAGAAAAAGACAGAACTGGTTTTTGCTGGAGTTTGTACACCAATATTTGTATTGGCAGAGGAGACAAAGTCCAATAAGAAGACCTTTAAAAAACTGCAGCAAACCGGTTCTGTCAACAGAATAAAACAGGGGTAGGGAGGAGAGGTGGAGGTGCTTTATTCCTGTGGTAATGTGAGTGACGGAGGTGTGTGTGTGTGCAGAGAAGTGGGTGATAGCATCGGACCTGCAGACCCTCGGCTCGGAGGAGCGCAGCCAAAACATGGCAGCGGGGCGTCTTGTAGAAACCTGCAGTGGCATGTGAGGAAGAGCAGCAGAAACACGCAGGCATGCAGCTGCAGCCAGGTGGATTTAAAAATCTGCTTATTGGCTCGTTAGTCTCCAGATCATTTCATACAACACGGTTTTTGTATTTTCTGTTGAGAATCAACTGGAGGAGCTCATTGTATGAATCAGTCGTAACTTCTAGTAAGAAGTGAGATAAGGGTTTGTTTTTAACTTCAGATCTACAGCCTGTTAAAGAAAGCAGCTCGTGGTGTCAGACAACACAGTTCTGCTTGTTTATTAAGGGATTGTCTGACTCACAGGAAGTTGAGTGTTGAGATAAGCATCCTCCTGATTAACCTTTACACCAGTAAAACTGGTGCAAACAACTTTTACGCTGAGAGTTTGGTAGAAAAAAGGAAATGTTTTATTCAACCTCTGGTTTTAGTCGTCTCTTTCACAAGCAACACCTTAAAGTCATCTTCCTAAGGAAGTGTGGTTATTTGACTCCAATAAGCATCTAGCAGCAGAGGGTGACTGTCGGCCATGTTGGTTTGATCTGCGTCATTTCTCTCATCAGAATCTAATTGACCTCAATCAGTTTGATTGTCGTCACATCCAGTTAACAAAGGATTTCCTAAATAAGCCCTTCAGATTGCAACAAGTCATTCGCTGTAATCCCTGCGATCAACACCACATGTTGATTCCATCGACCTGTCCACTTCACAGCAATCTCTGCTGAACGACCATGATGCAACAGTGCATGGAGCTACAGCAATCCCTCTATCTGACCGAGCATGTGGTGAAACTGGACCGTTGATTCCATACATTTGTTGCAGCAATCTCTCCTGAGTGTTGCATGTTGCAGCAGTGGATGGTTGATTGCATAGAACCGGGATCTTTGCAGCAATCTCTCTTTTAGCTTTAAATTACACATGAGTATGTAAAAGTACACCGATGCACAATATGGAAAAGAATTACTTTGTTTCCAGAATCAGAGATATTAAAAAACATGTCAAATTTTGCAAGAATTGCTGAAAAGACAAAATAAACTTAGAGTTTTCCATGACTGTCAACACAGTTGATAAAAACCCTTTTCTGCTTAATTTATCAGATACTTTAACTATTTGCTACTTTCTCTTGAAATAACAAAGAAACTAAAGTTTCCTTTGTTAGAATCGAAGTACAATTGGGCTTTTCTCTGACAATATTTGAAAGTAATCCACTGACTGCGCGGTAAAAACCCACAGGTCTGTCTCAGAATGTCTCAAGCGCTAACTCTGACTGGAATGAGCGCAGTGATACTCTCTGCTTCCTGAGAAATTTCACAACCTGCTCGTCGTGTAATCCCTCCAGCAGTTCCTGGAGCTGCGCAGGAAGTGACATGACGTGGCCAAAAAGCTGAACATTCAGCTCCGAACGCCTCGTGCGTTTTTACTTCTGTTCAGGCGAAAGTTTCCCTGAACAAACGGTTTAATTCAGAGCAAACACAAATCAATAGTCACTCTGACTCCACCTCTCGTTTTATGAGCCGCGTTTGTGTCTCGCTGCCAGAC
This sequence comes from Poecilia picta, assembly GCA_033032245.1. Lineage (NCBI taxonomy): Eukaryota > Metazoa > Chordata > Actinopteri > Cyprinodontiformes > Poeciliidae > Poecilia > Poecilia picta. Next base: position 12,978,866 of record CM065354.1, read on the forward strand.
AACCAACAACTCTGTCTCCTCTCTGTCTCTGTGTCCAACAACTGACATCTGAGGTTTAAGTAGCTAATTACTATGAGGCACAGTGAGTGGCAAGGCTGCAGCCAGCCTTATCTGACTTTTTATCTCCACCGATGCAAATAAATGATTTGCATTTTCATTTTGCTGCACTGTTCTCACCAACTTTGTGGAGAAATGTTCTGAATCCTCTGGACGCTCCACGCTGACGCTCAGGATCAGATTTGCTGTTAGATTCAGTTTGGAGGTGTTTGTTTTGAAACCGACAGTTTTTCGGTTGTCACTGAAAGTCAAAACCACAGAGCAGCTTTCGCCCAGAGCTTGGTTAAGCGGAAGCCCTGCGCTGGTGTAGAACGGCAGCAGACACAGATTTCCCCGCAGCACGGTGCGTGTGGACTGGGACGGATCCAGAGCGCCGGTGGCGGCGGCTCGCCTCTTCACAGGGAAACCTGTAAAACACGTCGACTCATCTCAGGAAGTGGTGTTTGTCAGAGGAAGTGAGGGTGGGAGGAAGCGCCTGGGGCGAAGCTGGTGCTGTCAGCTGGAGCCAAACCCAGGTTTGGACTGAACCAGAACCGAACCGAAGCCTTAATCTTCAGCTGGCTGTCCTTCGTCCTCTCCTCTGTGTTTTTCTCCTCTTATCAGCTGCTGGCGTTGTGCAAGTTAACCCTCAACAAAAACTGGTGCTAAGTTCAGGTCCACAGATTAAAACTTGATCTCTCATCGCTGCAGTTCTCCCTCTCACTGACACTGAACGTGTTCACTTTGTTGTGTTTAAAGCACTCCAATTCAATAAAATCCACATTTTAATTTATTTTTATTACAATCATAAACATCACACACACTTCAGACAACCCAGGACTTGTTGTTCTTCCCTTCGTCACATTTACACCTTCAGAAATGTTTTTATTTATGTTCCAGCATAAACAGCAAAATAGGAAACAATTTAGTTGTTTTTTTTGACAGAAAATGTGGAGGCTCTCTGCGGGGTTTCAGTCAGGCTAGTTAAAGTTGGTCTTTAACTTTATCTAGGCCGTTCTAGAAGCTTTAGTCATTTCAGAAACAGTTAGGATGCGTGTTTGGGATCTTTGTCCTAAACTCTCCACAGTTTTCACATTTCAACTGTCCAGCTGCTGATTTAAGGTGACTGTCCACAACATGCTGCTGCCACTACCATGCTTTATATAGTAGTGACATCTCATACTGACTCCTCCAAACTGTATAAGCTTTGTTTTTGGCTCACCATCAAGCATATCAGGTTGATATTAGTCATATTTAACATATTGTTATTTTTCTGACAAGTACATTTTTTACATCTTTACTAGGTTCTGTCAAAAAGATACTTACGATTAATAAGAGAAATTCCCAGCCGAGTTAAATTTAAATCATGGTCACTAAACGTCTCAGCAGAAATGAACCCGATTCAGAGACTAATTTGTGATCAGATGTTTCTAAGGTTTTCCTTTGATCCAGAATTAAAAGCTGCATCTCATCCTGCTAATCTGAGGTTTGCTTTCACTTCCTTGGTAAAATCTCAGCTTATTTACATGTTAACATTTCTAAATATTGACTTGAATCTCTCACTATCTGTGAAAAGGTTTTGAGATGAAAAGCTGTTGCTCAGAAATGTCCAGTCAGGATGCAGAAGACCAAGCTGCTTCCTGACTCCACTTCCCCTTCCATCCACCCAGATGTGTCAAAGAGAGCCTTTCTTTTCATTAGATAATCTGGAGACGGATGTGTTTTATATATCTGAGTCCAGCCAAAGGTAACTGAGACATTTTCCAGTAATGGGCGACAGATTAGATTACAGTAGGTCTTTTTTGCAGCCAAACTGGCTGATATGAGGGAAGAACTTCAGTCACGGTTTTCATGCTTATGAAAAATTGAAGCGTAGACTGAAGCGCAAGCTGCTGGGTTTCAGTACTGTCAGTTTTCTTCTGTCGCCTCTTTTCTTGATTGAAAGCCAACCTATGCAGATCAACCATGCACCTGCTGCAGAGTCCCACTCCTAGAATACACAGCAGGGAATGGGACGGATTGACTGGGATCTCCCAGCAGCCGCTGAGGTTCTGGGAAAGCAGCTCTGCTGTTCTAATGACAGGGAATCCAGTTTGGTCGGATTTTTATGGTGGAAAATTACTGGCAGTGCGACTGCCGCGCCTCTCTCCTCATGAATGGGAGTTTATATAGGCCGCTGGGCTAGTGTGTGTGTGGATCGCTAAAGACACGAGGAGCTGCCAGAAAACACAAGGCGCTTTCACACACTCAGCTTATCTCCAGTCGCTGATTCACACCAGAGTCTTCAGGGTGATTAACAGCCTTTGGAGCTTCCTGCTGAAGCATCGCTCAGTCTGAGGTTCAAAGGCTGCTACATTAGAATCAGGCTAACCCTGTGAGCCTGAGCAAGAGATCTTTCTGCTGGTTTGGACTCAGTTTTACTTAGTCCAAAGTAAAACTGACAAACACTTAGGAGTGTGTTTGTTCAGAAAAAAGGCCTGAATAGGAAAATCTCCGAGATGCATGTTGAGTTTTAGAGGCTTTCAACAGGATGTCAGTAAAAGCTACAACTACCCATTATTTGTTAGCAATTATTCAGATTTTTCATTTAACCACATAAGATTATTTTATACAGTGTTAGGGATACATACAAAACTTCAAATAAAAAATGTATTATTTATTTTAAATGTAAAAATACACTTTTGTACATTCTTTTTGTGAACATTTGATCATTAGCAAAGGATACATCTGCAGCTAAAAAAATCTAAAATAAAAAAAAAGATCAGACCTTTCTGAGGCTTGAGGCTTTGATATTTATATTAATTGATTAATTAATTAATTAATTAATCAATCAATTAATCAATTAATTGATTGATATTAATAAATATTAATATCATGTAGATCTGATCTGCTGATTATTTGAGGATTAATTGGCTAATAATTGAATAGCAAAAGGTGGAGCTGAAACCTGCAGAAGCCAAAACTGATACTTGAGTTCTGGGTAGAACATATTTACAGATAAAATAATGTTTTTTTATCTTAAAGGCAAAATATAAATTTTTTTTTCCAGTTTTGTTTTAATTACTGCTCAGGGAGTTATCTTCTTTCAGAAAACATGCTTTTTGAGTCTCTTTACGCTTCAGCCTTTGTGTCGTACAGGTTTTGTTTTGACGTTTGTGTGGCAGTGAGTCTGTGGAGGAGAAGTTTTGACCAACTGAACCAGAAACTTGCGTCTCTGCGCTCTGCGGCCCCAGCGCCTCGTTGTTTACATACCGCGCTCCTGCAGATGAAAGAGGAGCCGGCGCCTCCTTCCATCTGGTTCAGACATGTCGGCAAACTGGCCGTCCTCGCTGCCGGCTCCAAACACCAAAACAAAGCTTGTGCTTGGGTAACCGCTGCGTTTTAACCCTTTAATATTCGCCGTCCAGCTCCAGAGCTGTGGATGTAAACGTAGCTGCAGTGGTTCCCCGTCCCCCTGCGGCTGCTCACACACTCACGTGTTTCCTATTGAGGCTGCATGGAGCAGCAGCTGCAGCAATCAGCAGCCATGTGTGCCGCAGTCCTCCAAAATATTTTTAGTCTCACAGCGTTTATTTTTAGGGCCAAGAAATTGGGATCTGCAAATAACACTTGTTGGAGCGGAAGGTGGGACATTCCTGATCAGGAGTCCCGTTTAGACGGATGGAATAAAACGGGGTCCTTTTAAGGCTGGTTTTGGTTTTAAAGATGGATTTAGCTCTAATATTAATCATGTATGTTAACCCAAACGCAGGAATGACGCTTTTAAACAGCCTAAGAACCATATAAAGTGTGAAAAACAATCTCAAAATGCTATTTTTTTCATTCAATATCCTGAATGATTCTGGGAAACATTTCTTCCTTAATATTTTAATGTTATGTTATGTTATGTTATGTCATGTTATGTTCTGTGGTCCTTAAATCTGATAAAAATGTACTCTCCACTGCGGCTGTCTGCCATCACCGCTCCAATCTGCTGATGGAAAACCAGTGTTTCCGAAAGGCTAATGGTCACGCTTGCTACCGTGGCAACAGCCTGGCGCTCCAGTTGCTCTTTTAGACCAGTTTATGTCGACTAACTTTTCATTTTAAAGCAAAACAAGTCTATTTAGGAGAAGAAGATGGCTTCCTCCTGTACTGATCACATTACAATGCAAAGATTAGGTACAATGAAATAAATGCAATAGTTTTGGGTCTGGTTGTGTCTATCATTAGCTAACAAGCTAAAAAGGTTCTTATGCTTTACATATTTTTGTAAAACACATTTTGGTTCTTTTCTAGTTTTGAAGCCAGTAGTTGGACTCCGCCTGCCCACCATCCGTGTTTCAGTGGGTTTTGTGTTTAAACGCTCATGCAGGTCAGAGAGTGTCTGCATGTGTTTTATTTATGTCAGATTTAACCTGAATCCAGGCCAAAGGGTTGTAGACATCCTAAACAGCGAGGAGAAAGCAGAAATGAGGCCAGGACGGCGTTGAGGCAGAACGCAGCTTCCTGACTCTGTCAGGTTACTGGAGTTCATGTAAACTCGCTCCCTGACGACCTGAACAACCTGATTTCTGCTGTGTGAAATGTGAGCTGCGCTCGTCTCTAATGATGCTTTTTGTTTTCTTTCTCTTTCATGGCTGATGATCCTCTTCCTCCTCACCCTGCAGGTAAGACATCTCACTGTTTAACCCTCGGCTGGCTCTTGGTGTTTGTCGTCTTTGTAGTAGGACTGCAGTCATGCACGTGTGCATATTGTCCCCACCCTTCCTGTTTCAGTAGCAATACAAGGGAAGCTGCTTCATCTCCTGCTCTGCTCTGAGTTTGTCTGCTAATTTCACCAGAAAACAGAATTAGTCTAAGCAGCGAACCCTGTGGTTCTCCAACCTGTTATATCGAGAAACTGAAATATTGGATCCTTATGATTCGACCAAACCTGGAGCTGCTTTGTGTATCTCTTTAAACAAATATTATACAAATAAAGAAGAACAGAAAAATTAATAAAATAATAAACCAAACTTGATATAGTATCATTTAAATCAGGCTAAATTTAGTTTAGGAGCAGAAAACATGCAATAATCTTTCTGTTGTTTTTGCATCTAATTTCTGCCATAAATGAGAAAAAAAAATCTGAAACGTACATATGCACATTATCACTTTAATTATTAATGATATTTTAGTAATATTAAAAAATACATATTCTAATATTTAAAAATATGCATAATTTTAAATAAAAAAACATCTATTTTAATATTTTGTTCATTTAATTTTTCTTTTAATATTTTTATATAATTTTTAATAATATATATTTTATTAATGTAATAATAACCCAATCTGTAGCCCTTGTTCTTGCTGCAGGATGATGATAAATCATATGAGTCTTACAGAAGCAGCAGACCTGCTGCAGACATGTGTTGTCGTGTTTATCAGTAACTGAGTTCCTGATGAATCATCTGGGTACTTTAGTGACAGGTTTGGCCATTTGCATAGAAATCTCATATTTCCCTGTTCAGGAGGTTTAACTGCCTTTAAGCTGTGAACTGTCAGCGTAGGTCCGCCGTCCCTCTCTGGTAGGAAGCAGGCAGCATTAGTGGAAATGATGAACCATCGGCTGCCTTCATGGAGAGTGTGCTTCACCACAGTGGCAGCTTTGGCGCTACCACTTCCGCCTCGTGGCGCCCACAGCTGGTGAGAAGCAACAGGCTCGTTTCAGGATTTTAAAGCTGCAGGCTGCTGCTGGTGGTGAACCGACGATGATGAACAGTTCAAGTCAAACCATCTTCACACTGGTGGGAGCTAAATTAATCACATTTTCTTCATTTTTGTGAAGCGGTGTTCAAACGAGGAGTCTGTAACCTGCGGCTACGTCTCAGTCGCGCCGTTGGTGATGTCAGTTTGCGGAAGCTCCGCTTGGTTTCTATGCCCACCGCTGAGCTGAGGGAGGAAGCTTCTGAGGTTGGCTGGGATTTCCTCTGATTCAATAGATTTGAGAGTGACACCACAGTGCGCTGAGCAGAGCAGAACGGCCCGGCGGTACCGGGAAATGTCACTTCCACCTGAACTTATCCCACATGCAAAGCAGCATCGGAGAGCCAGGAGTCAGGGTGTCAGGAATCCATCTAGGGCTGATTTCTGCTGTGAGCCAACACCTGGAGGCAGCGTCTCTCCTCCGCTACTGTCACTTTAATCTCACTCACATCAGTTTGGTTAAATAAAGCCTCAAATCACAGCAAACCTCATGTCAAACCACTTTACTGGAGGAAAAAAGCCACACTTCTAGGTTTATTCTGTATTTGCTTGTGGTTTTAAAATCACTTCTGCGGGGTAAAAAGCCTGATTTTTACTAGACTTGTAGAATCAAGCAGTCAACACAGTAGGGCCTGTCTGACAGCATGAAGTAGTCTGCAAGAGAACAGATGAGAAACAAAGTGGAGGCGCCATTACTCTGCATCCAGTCATGTAATCAAAATCATACTGTCACAAAAATGTTCATAGTGCCATCATTTATTATCCAATTTCTATAAAATGTGGCTTACTTTAAAGCTTTGATATGTAAAATGTATATTCTTTATAAATATAAATCTATAAACAGTTTGGTTTCTGTCAAGAGAGGACAGGACAAATTTCCATTTTGTATTAGACAATTTTACATAATTGGAGCTGTAGGAGTCATAGTGCAGAGATTACATTAGCATCAGCACCAATGGATGGATCAAGCATATTCTAAGCTCTGGAGGCCTCGGTTAAGGTCAGAGGTCATGATTCAACAGCTAAAAAGAGACTGGGCAGACTGGGCAAAAATGGCCTCCTTAGACGAGTTCCAAGAGCAGAACCATTTCTGACCCAGAAGAACACACAGGTCCATCCCACATTTACCCAAAAACATCTTGATGATCCCCGAGACTTCTGGGAAACCGTCTATGGACTGAGTTTTGTTACATTTGGCATGAAACTCACATTTCAGAAACAGTTGATCACACAGAGTCATGCCGCTGCATGTTTACCCCGATAGACTGAGAGGAACCGATTCCTTGTAATCCAACAGAACCCGGTCCACTCCGTACAGGAGCCGGATCTGCTGGCATCACTAGAACCGATATTACTCCTCTACTAGTACTGAACAACATGCTTTTTTAGTAGATAGATATCTGAAGTGATCATTGTCTCTATGTGTAGCTTGAGCTGCTGTTAGCTAACCATCCCAAAACCTGATGTTTCCATGGATACCGCTGTGAGCGAGTTGAACAGTGATCACTGATAGTGATCAGTCTACATTAATGAAAAGCAGTTTATCAGAGGCCTGCTCTGCTGTAAGCGTGTTAGAGAGGGACGCTGACGCAGATGAGCAGAGTGTCTGCAGCTCCAACATGATCAGACACAGCCGATCAAACTGATAGAGTCTCCATGGAAACCAGAAACAGATCTGCTCCTCCTGTGTTTCACACTGGGGTTGGCTTTCATGTCTGCTGTAGTCGTTTAACACACAGGAACATGTTCAACACGTTGGTTTGAGTGTGATCTGGTGGATCTATAGATCTGTAGATTACTGGCTGCTACTATTGTTTTACTGACTGACTTAATGCTGATCTAGTGAGTAGTTTAACTTCTGGGTAACTTCCCAGAAGGTTGACTGGTTTTCACTGGCTGAGCAGCAAATGGACTCAGGAATGTGCTGACTAGGTGTTTTTTTTTTGTTTTTTTTCCTGACAGGAAGTCATTTAACTAATTGTGTTGCAAATAAACATTCTTCTTCTTCACTTACTGTGTTTAGTATTTCAGCTCACTAGTCTTCCTAGTTATTCCAGTAAAGAGGATAGGCTGTGATTGGGTTCGCTCATCTCTTGGATCACTGGCAGCTTTGCTGTTGTATTCATGGAAAATGTGTGTGTTTGTAGAGTGTATAACAAATAAAATGCAGTTTAGAAAGCTGAAAACCTCGCTCTCTGTTCAGTTGAAGTGAACTCTGGTGCGGTTTGAATGTAGATGTGAATGCCAAGTGGACCAGAAACAGCTTCAAATACAGGAAGTGGACTACCTCCCATGGCATTCTGGTAAATACAAACAAAACAAATGAAAGAATCATTAACTAGCAGCACAAATGTCTCGCAAATAACCGTCCATCCATCCATCCATTTTCTTGACACCCTTGTCCCTTAGTGGGGTTGGGAGGGTTGCTGGTGTCTATCTCCAGCTAACGTTCCGGGCGAAAGGCGGGGTTCACCCTGGACAGGTCGCCAGTCTGTCGCAGGCGCAAATAACCGATGCAACTTTATTTGTGTTTACATTTCATGAGAAAGGAAGTTACATTAATTGTCTTCTTTCGTGTTGTTTCCTCCAGTGGTTCTTGGTGCAGCGCCCCCACAGGTGAGGAGGGGAACAGGTTGCTGAAAGGGTTTGGTTGGTTTGACTCAGAGCAGAGAGAAAGAAAACCACAGCAGCTGAAAATATAACAAATGTAATTTAGGTCCCAATCGAACCGAGTCTAGTCTTTAAAGTAGACTAACTTTCTGCACAAATTACACACATTTTATACATCTGCCAGTAAAAAGTATTTAAATGTAGTTTTACTGAAAACCGCCCAAACCACTCAAGTGTCAGACTGAGTGCAGAGTTTTCAGATCAATCAGGCCGGCTGAAAGTGAGACCCACAGCAGACCTTGAAGCTGGACATACGGCAGCACTCACAGCTACCTCCAGCTCCTGCTCATTAGTTATAAAACTCACTTCAGAGTGCGTGCGTGTGTGTGTGTGTGTGAGAGAGTGTGCGTGTGTGTGTCTGGGGGGCTGTGTTTCCTGTCCTCAATGAGTCCATGGCACGACAGCGATAAGAGCGCCGGAGCTACATTATGTTTCCAACTCCATTACAGATTAGTCCAGATTGCCCCCCTCCTCCTCCTCCCCAAAGCCTCCTCATCCTCCCATCCTTTACTCCTCCTCTCTCTCCTCCTCCTCCAATCAGCATTATAATATTCAGCAGCTCCAAACTGGAGAACATGTAATCATGCAAACCAGTGGAGAGCCAGACATCAGACTTTTTGGCAGCTGCTCACATTTGCTCTAGCTGTGTGTGTGCATGTGTGTGTGTGTGTGTGTGTGTGTGTGTGCTCCCAAAATAATGATGCTGAATGTTTTTTCTCTCTCCCTCTTTCTCTCGTCATCCTCTCCTTCGACGGTCTCCTTCCTCTCCATTTTCAGCTCAGGATGTCGGGGTTGAAAGTTCGCACGCGAAACTGTGTGTGTGTGGGTGTGTGCGTGTGTGTGTGTGTAGATGTTGAAAGTGAGCAGTAACTACGGTAAATTATCCGAATTTCCTACAGTTGTGTTGAAGTGAACAAAGAGCCTTCCTGAACATCAGACATGGCTCTCTCTTTTTTTCTCTCTTTCTTCTTTACATTGTTGCTTTTATTATTTTATTATTCCTTTTTCTCTTCATTGCATTTTTGTTCCTGTCTCTCTTCCCTCCTTTCCTTCTTTAGTTTCTTCATTCTTTGCAGTCTTTCTTCATCCCTCCTCTCACTCCTTCCTTTTTCATCTTTCTTTCAGTCCCTCCATCTTTCCTGCCTTCCTCACTTTTATTTACCCTCCCTTCCTTTGTTTTTTGCTTCCTACCTTCTTTCCTTCCTTTGACTCTTCCATCTTGGTTTTTGAGATCCAATGCTCCACACCACTCAGAGATAATAAAACAAAATCATAAATCTCTCAAATTCTTCAGTTTGTTTGACTTGAAAGACAGCAAGAAATGTCTAGTCAAGACTATTAAAAGTTGTTCCTCTAAGATTTTAAACTCAATGACAGACATAGAATGAAGGTTAGCATCAGCAAATCTTCTGATTTCATCCAAAAGCTGAGCTGCCAAACTGGAGCCTGCATGGTCCCTGAGGGCGGGACACACCTGCAGCGCGAAGCTAATCTTTTGACTGCAGCCAGGAATTTTAATTCCTTGTTGGAGAGACACTGAGTGATGAAATCCACTCTGTGAAGGAGTCCAGACCTGGAGCTGCCCGCTGACAGACGGGTACAATCTGTATGGCTGACCCGACAATCACATTGACAAGTGTATACATTCAACCTTACTGCTGCAGGTCTGGGATCAGGGGTCAGGTGTGGGTGGGACTGTGTTGTCAGAAAACAAAGCGAGCCGGATTATTCCAGTAAACAGCGTCCGAGATCCACCTGCCACCTGTTGGTAGATTAAACCTCCACTGAGTGTGTTTGGTAAGATATTAATGATCAATATTATACAGGAGAACGTATTCACAAATTATTAGTAGTATTATTTATTTTAAAAGGAAATTAAGTGTTGTCACAAGTGTCTTTAGAGTTGTTGTGGGAGGATCTGTAGAGTTTCATGTAGCAAACAAAAGAGAACCTGTCAACATACAACTGGATGTCATCTGCATAGAGTTGATCAGAAATAGACTGAATAAAGCTAGCTAATTAAAATTTGGCCCAGAACTGAGCCCTGTGGAGCCCCTCAGGTCAGAAGAGAACCTGTCTGTCCTGATACAGAATCTCCTATCAGATCTGAGTGCAGTCCAATGTCCAAAAATACTGAGCTACAGATGGCTGCTTTCAGCTGCAGTCCAGGATTTCTCCATCTGCCTCTGACCCTGTTGTTGTTCTCCAGAGCGTATATTTAGTCGCCTGAAGTCGGGACCAACGCATAACAAATGCTACCCTCTCATTTAGTGTCGGGCCTCCAGGTTTGTAGCCGTATAATTCAGCGAGTGGTTAAGATTTTCAGGCAGAAGAGTCAGGTTAAAACTTTAAATTCTGCTGTTAGTTTCTTCTCTTCCTGAGAGGGAAAATGAAAAACCTGCAGCATCAGCAGCAGGTTTTTCTGTTGGTGCCTGTTCTTCTGGGTTCTTTCTAATAATAAGCGCCATGTTTATGTGGGGTATTTATTGTGTGTTGAGCTTTACCTTGGATCAGCAGCTAAACAGGAAATCCATGCATGTGGAGAAATGTAAGAAGGATCTGACTATTTAATGACTTCTGGTGGTGCAGATCACAGCAGCTGTCACTGATCAAAGGGACGGGAGCAAAACAGGAAGTCACACAGCAGATGAAGCATGTTTGGATGATTTACAACCAGAGACCAACTCACAATCTGAAACCTGCTGGCGTTCATGTCCAGACCTGCGCTCCCCGCTCATGTGAGAGCGAAAGGCATGGAGCGAGCGCCGGTGATCCTGATCTCCTGTCATACCCCCAGCCCCCACCGCCTCCGTCATCCTGCAGCCCAAAGAGAGGCAGAACAATGGCTCCTTTCAGCGCTCCGGTTTCAAAGTCAAAGAGAAGCCACAAAGTGCAGGAGAGCCTGAGCTGGAAGACGGAGGGATGGAGGAGAGGGAGAGGCGAGGAGGCCTGTAGTCGGGGTCAACAAGTGCAAGAAGCGAGATGAAGAGCTAAAGCTGGAAAGTCTGAAAACCTTCAAAACGCATAAACTCATGTTTAGGTTTTCCTTTTAGACCAGAGTCTGCAGCCTGTGGCTCTTTGGACCTTACGAAATTACTCTTAATAACTCTGGTTAAAATGAAAAAGAACCGGTTATTTGAACTTTTCATCATTTTCTGCAATATTTGCAGTGGATTTCCACAAAGAATAACACTAAATGTACCAAAAATATGCATTTAGATCCGTTTTCTCTGGTATTGGTGGAATGCTTGTTTGGGAAAAAAACCCATCCTCCTTTATTTTCATCTTCATTTTAAATCCTAAAAAAATGCTTGAGACATTTCCTAAAGCAAACTTTTGTCTGAGGAGTTGTCTTTGTGACATTAGCAGCTGTAAGTGAGTTTTATTTGGCCGTTCTGAGAGCAAAATGGCTGTTTAGTCTTAAAAGGTTGCAGACCTCTGGTCTGCAGTTTTCTCCAATGTTCCTGAATTCTCTTTAGTTCTGTCATAACCGTGTGGAGCCAACAGAACTGGAGGATCAGTTCTTGTTTTTGTCGGACTCAAGGACCAGACGGGTCTTTTTGATCAGCCAAATGAGTCTGGAGAGGAGCCGTACGCGCAGCGCTGCGGGCCTCCTCTTAATCACAGAGCCGTAGAGGAGGAGGAGGATTTGGTTTCTCATGTTTTATGACGGCGCTGGAGGTCAGCTGGTTCTGGTTAGAGGGTGGCTCTGGAGCGTGAAGTCAGTTTCTACTCCACCAGAAGAACTGGGCTTTCCTAAAAGCACCTGTGCTGCTTTCGTTGTCCTTGCTTTTTTCTTCTACCTCCACTCTTCTCCTCCATCAGAGTCTTTTCATTCCTGGTATTTTATCCTCACCTGGTCTCCTTTTTGTTTGACCGAGTTTCTGCTAATTACTCACACCTTTTTTTCTCTCCTCTAGATTAGAGTCTATTCTTCTTGTCAGGCCTAAAATAGCTCAGTGTTGTTGTAATAACACAGAACCACTAAACCAAATGGCCTCCAGCTATGACTGTGTCGAGACGCAGCGCTCTGAGCATGCCCAGACCAAAACCACTGTGAGGCAACAGCGAAACCCAAGACATGGAGAAAACAACACGTCGCTCTCGCGCACCACATCCAGCTGCTCCTCGTTTGTTTGCATCTTCTCATTATTTTTCAGACTTCTTCTTCTTTCACTGAATGCGTTCGGTCGTCTTGGGTTTCTGTTTGAAATTAGTCTCTCTTTGATTTCTGGAAGTTTTTGATGCGTCATCAGGCGTTCCTTTGCTCTGAGCTCATTTTTGTGACATTGCAGCGAATAACTCATGCGGTTTTGTCTCCTGTGCATCACCAGTAATCAGCCAAACTCTGAAAAGTGTGTTTGGATAACGATTTCTATTCAAAACAAGTTTATTTAATTTAAGGGTGGAGGACACGTGAGCGGTGTTAAAGTTCTCTCAGCAGTGATCTAGATTAGTGTATCACTGTTAAATTAATCAAATTAAATCCAGTAGTAAACAATAGAGCAGAGGTCCGAGTACACAGCCTTGAGGTATCCCAGGTAAACCAGGGCTATTTTTTATTTTCCGATGCTTTTATTGTGAAGTGACTTTCTTAAGGTGATGGTTTCTTGATAGTCATTTTTCTTTTCTCTATTCTGCAGTTGAAACATGAAAGGTGTCGAAACGAACCGTTTTAAAAATGAACAAGCTGGTTTCTGTTCAGATAATAATCTAAAAGACCGATTACTTAGTAATTGTGATAGTGATTACTTAGTACTAGAGCAATAATCTGTTAATATTCTTATTCAGAAAACCCATGTTCTTTTTTTATACGTTTTATTGCAAAGTTTTCTAATATTGAAATTAGTCTAGAGTTTTTTTCTGTCTGTCTTCTATGAATTCAGTCGTTTAAAATTGCCAGATAATCTGTCATTACATCTCGTTCATTTTATCATTAAATATATAATTGTTTTTCATCAGAAATTTCAATGGTTGGTATGACCTAATTAGCAGTGATTGAAGCTAAGAAGCGTCTGTTTCTAGACGTTTGGAGGCATGCTGGTGAAAATCGTCCATAAAGCAAGTTTTCAGCTCTATAAAATCAGTTCTGAGTAAATAAACACATAATGCAGGCCTGAACACATCCAGTCATGTAGAAGCGCCGCAGCAGTGGGAAGACGGCCTGAGGACCGCTGAGGGGAAACGGCATCAGATCGATTGTTGCTCTTGAGTCTTGGTATAAATGGAGTTTAATGGCGTGCGGAGCGCGTCCTGGGAACAGTAAAGCATTTGAAAGGAAACTCCCTCTGAGCCGAGTCGGAGCAGAGGAGCACGGGATTAAAGAGAAGTGTGTTTTTATGTGATCTTTGTATGTTGTCACTCCAGAGGAAGCCGACGTGTTGCCAATCAGTCATGATTAGGTTGGGGAGACCTCTCTGGCTCTGGGTGTGAGTTGGTGTTGGTGGGTGGTCGCTTGGCTATCATCATGTGTGAAAAGACGGAGCTGAGCTCTGGGAATGTGCAGCTCCATTAAGCAGAGTAAATGAAACATGCAGCAGTGTAAATCATCACAAGGAGCGTCACTTTTTCTGTTGTCCTAACAGGCCCACTTGTCTCTAATGAGTTTCTGTCTCAGTTCCTGCGGCTGCCTTGGTATTCAGCTCCGGCTGTGTCAGGATTTAGAAAGTGTCCCTCTTCATATTTTGCTTGTCTGGATCAGAGAGTTGTGTAAGCACGCATGAATGTGGATTCCTTGATATAAAATGTTAAAGTTGGCTCCTACAACAGGAAACTCCCAGTTACGAGATTTAAAGGGTGATTCTGGGACCCTTCCCTCCTTTGTGCTGCGGTTGGTTTTAGAGCAGCCCATCTGGTTGGTTGTTCCTGCCTTTGTAGCTGGACACTCACATTTTCTGGGATTACTGGATCTCTTTACAAGGGAAAGGTTTGGGAACTGATTCCAGTTTTCTCTCTTCATACAATAGATTCTCCGTCCAAACTCAGCCGAGCTAAACGCCAGGAAGAAGAAGAAACTTCTCACACCTTTTGTCTTTCGGCTTTCTCTGTCTCTTTGGAGGCAAAACTTTGATTTGGCCCAAATCATTTCATTTTTTTTATTTTAGGATTTTAGAATATTTAAGGGGCCGCACAGTGGCGCAGTTGGTAGAGCTGTTGCCTTGCAGCAAATAGGCCCTGGGTTCGATTCCCAGCCCCGGTCTCCCTGCATGGAGCCTGCATGTTCTCCCCGTGCATGTATGGGTTCCCTCCAGGTACTCCGGCTTCCTCCCACAGTCCAAAAACATGACTGTCAGGTTAATTGACCTGTCCAAATTGCCCCTAGGTGTGTGTGTGTGTGAGTGCATGGTTGTTTGTCCTGTGTGTCTCTGTGTTGCCCTGTGACAGACTGGCGACCTGTCCAGGGTGAACCCCCCTCCCACCTGGAACATTAGCTGGAGATGGTCACCAGCAAAACCTCCCGACCCCACCAAGGGACAAGGGTGTAAGAAAATGGATGGATGAATATTTAAGTGTTTAAAGTTTATAAAGTTTTCATTAATACCCACTGATATGTAAGATTGTGTGCGTTCACTGCAAAAACACCAAATTGTGCCAAATGTTTCTGTCCAGTTTCTTATTACACTTGAAATAAGACAAAACTAATAAGTAACTTTTCAGACAGATATAGGAACTTGTTTTAAGGCAATAATTTCTTAATATTAGCTTTAAAAAATCATTTTTCCACTGGCAGTTTTCAATGAAAATAATCTGCCAGTCGAACTAGTATTTTTAAAATCAATATTAATTTATTATTGACTTGAAACAGCCACATTTTCTGCCTTTTTTATCCCTTTGTATAGTCAGAAACCTGTTTCTGACTATGGTTTCTCTTATGTTGGATACGATAAGAGAAACCAAACTGCTGAGTCATGTTAAAACCACAGACTCAGAGAATGCTGACTCTTCGGTTGCCATGGGGATTCCCCCCATTTTCTACAAGCCACAGCTCCAGTGTTTTTATCGAGGGACCAGGAAGCAGCAGGCCTGAATTAAAACCTCAGAGTTGCTTTGTATGAATTAACAGTCTGATTTTAAATGTTCCCAAACAGAAGACGCAGAACCTCTAATATCACTTCAGAGGTAGATGTTTCTGTTTTACTTCATGCTCCACTGTTGAAAGAAAAAGTCAGAGCTGCTGTTTTCCCTTCACTGAGGCCAAAATAAGAAGTTTAAATCAAAATGCTTCTGCTTATTTCAGAGTGGAAACCAACCTATTGGATAAAGTTTAACGTTCTGAGTTATTTAAGCTTTAACCCTTGGGAGTCAGTTGACGCATCAGTTGACGCGTCGACGCGTATCCGCGCGTCAGTTGACGCGGATTGTTGACGCGTCAACTGACGCGTCAACTGACTCCCAAGGGTTAAACCATGAGGCTACAGAAATATGTGACCGATTTATAGAGTTAAATTTGCCTATTTGCTCATTTTCCTGTTTATTTTCCGTTTAGTGCTACTCCAAATTTGTCTATGCATAGATATTTTTTAGGGCACGTCTAAAATATTCAAAAGAAAAATCAGCCTTGGAAGCGACTCAACAAGCTGTTATTGTCTGGTGGTTTGCATAACAGCCAATCCAAGAGTGGCTTTCATTTTCTTTTTTGCTGATTGGCTGACCCCCCAGGGCTTCTGTACCTATTAATGCATATTAAGTTACATTTGGTGTTAATAGGCAGCTGTAAGGCCTGAAGTCGCGATGGATGGATTTGGTACCTAACCCCCGTTAATCCCAGCGGTCCTCTAGCTGTGGTGTTTTATTCCCAGTTGAATCCCATTTTGATGCATTCATTATGGAAGCTGAAGAACAGGAAGAGGAACGCTCCAGATGAAATAATGTAAATAAATGTGCTTCCATTGTTTAAGTTTGGCAAAATCATTGACTTAAAGAGTTTATTTGCCGTATATGTCAGTGTCTTTTCTTTTGGATCTGTCTGTCTGTGTCTGGATTTTTAAAAAGCCACATTTTTGTGCTTTGAGTCACAAAGGCCTCGGTGTGAAGCCTTTCCTCCTCCTGCAGAGTTTGAGCCTGTCAGACCTAATCACTGTGAGGATGTGCTGGTTTTCTGGTTGATCTCTGTTGCTTTTTAAAGGACTTATAATCTCCGGGTTTCCATCCGCTGCCTCCAAATTACACATTTCATTCCTTCAGGATTGTTTCCATCGGCGGCGATCTGCCTCCCGATCGATGGGGTGTCTCTGTGAGCCTCGCAGGCCTCCGTCCACCACTTCACACGCAGCCGTTCTTCCCCCAAAAAGTCCCCTTCCCTGCTGAGTTCAGATCAGCGAGTCCAACGGGTAATTTTGTGGCTCCGCCTGTTCTCCTCGTTTGGCCCCTGGAGGAGCAGCGTTGGATTTCAGAGCTCTCACTCTGCAGCTGCAGCTTTTCCTTCTCTTTAGTTTCAGACTCCAGCTCTCCGTCTGCTCCCCTCCTCCATCATCCACTTGAGCTGCTTTCCGTCTCCCAGCCCACCTGCTTCCTCTTTGAGGGATATTTTAAGCCGTTATTTTCTCTGCTGTTATTTAGTTGCTCTGTCTGAGTGATAAGAGGAGGAAGAGGAAGAGATGCAGGAAGCATCAGGCTCCTCCGCCCTGATTGAAACATGCAGACAGATAAAAGCTCTTCCCTCTGCTCCATCACCTGAAGTGAGTTCAGCATTAAAGATGTTTGTTTTGTTCTCCTGCAGCCGTCATGAAAGCCGGCCCAAACGGCTCCGGCTGGAGCAGCGAGCGGGAGCTGCTGTTCGGAGGAAACGTCCAGAGCGCCGCGCCGCCGTCGCTCTCCGCCTCCTCCACGGTGACCACCTCCATCGACGGAGTCAGCTTATCGGAGGGAGACCTGCTGCTGCAGGTTTGGCTTTGCTTCAGAGCTGCAGCTCAAACATGATTGGTTCAGAAAGCAACTGTGCCTCCTCTGTGTCTGCAGGCGCTGAACGGCTTCGTGTTGGTGGTGACGGCTGAGGGTTACGTCTTCTACACGTCGCCCACCATCCAGGACTTCCTGGGCTTCCACCAGGTACAACACAGCAGCTATCGCAAATATGCACCAACCACGTGTGTGTCACCCTGGTGTGTCCCTCAGGTTCTGCTAAATCATGAACGTTTTCAGTGTTTTCAAATAACAGCAGCAAAAATCAATCAAAACTGTCCATAATATTACAATAAAACCTCAAAAAGGAACAAATTTGACAGGCAGATGCTCCAGACCTCAGCTCTCTCTCCTCAGCTGCACAGTACTTAAATTAGACAATAAAGTCTTTGTGTGTTGATTTGGCTTCATGGTTCATGTATTTGCAGATTTTTAGTTAATATCTGCTGCTATTTTAACTTCACCAACAGTCTCCTCCCACAGGACGATTTGTGGAGGGAGAATGTTCAGGGTTTCTCAGTTAACAGATAACTCCAAAATATTTGCAATTAATTTTCCAATTTGCTGATTTTCTGTGAAATTTAACTACAAATTATTTACGGAATATAATTTGTGAAAAATTTGCACATTTTTCTTGTGGAAATTTCACAAATTTGCTCATTTTTTTAACCTATTTTTTGCATAACCCCAAATTATTCACAACAAATTTGCCTATTTGCAGATTATTTTTATAATGCATAACTCAAAATTTTCAGTAAAATTTCACAAATTTTTCTGTGATACTCCAAATTACTGTTTTAAAAGAGCAGCTGGCCGGGTACAGACCCCGGAGGAGCCCTGTTCCTCACAGCAACGTCTTAGATCATCAGGAAGACATCGGTCAGTCGGCCCTGATCACCACACATCCTCCACCGTGATCATTAGCTCACAGGAGAAGCTTTCTCACATGTTCACCGTTAATTTCACCCACCTGGAGAAGCTCTGTGTTTGGCTCAGCCGTTAAAGTCCAAGTGGAGCGTAGCAAAGTCCACATATTATTAATTTTTATTTCCTCGGGTAAATAAATGCTCCGATTTAAGTTTTAAACAATTTTTTGGCTGTTTTGTTCCCATCAGGACTCTAAAAACAAGTGTTTTCTCTGCTTTTAGTTGCATGGCAGATGAAGTCTGAACTGGACGACACGTTGACTGACACACACGCACACACTCTGACACACACTCGCACTGAATCACATGCGAGTGCGTGAGAACTGAACCTCTTTGTCGGCTCTGAACTCTTGACTCGTAAACACATCCGTTTGAACCGACGTTAAACATGTCTGCAATCTGAGGCTGTGGGTGGGGGACAAAAACTGTTCCCGGGGGGAAAACACGTGGGTCACACACACACAACACGGTGTGTGTTTCCAGCTGATCCAGGAAGTCTGCAGCAGCTGCTGGAGCGAGCCAGCTGCTTTAGTGATTAGTTTCAGCTCTTCTGGAGCTGATCTGAGATCTGCTGAAGAGGAGATGAAAGCAGGAACTAACCTCCGTGTTTTAGATGTTTAGCACACAGACACCAGGGGGCGCCGGACTCACAGAAACATTTGACTGATTTGTGTCGTTGTCGTTCAGTCGGACGTCGTCCATCAGAGCGTGTTTGAGCTGATCCACGCAGATGACCGCGCGCTCTTCAGACGCCAGCTTCACTTCTCCTTCAACCCCGACGCAGACGGCTCCGAGAGTCCCAGTAAGTCAGGAATACGCACCTGAACGCATCACACACACACACACACACACACACACACACACACACACACACACACACACACACACACACACACACACACACACATTCATCCTCATTCTGCTGTTCAGTGTTTTCTTTTACATCCACAGGACTTAATGAATGACTTTGCACTGATTATTCATCTTTACTTTTAGTTTGTTGTTTTCTTTGCTGGTTTTCAGTTGTTCTATTGTCTGTTCTTCAGCTTCGGATCTGTTTTGTGTTTAGTTTAAATGTTTGTTTTTTTTTTCTGTTTTCTCTCTGTTCTACCAACCGGCCTTGTTTCGTTTGTTTTTCTATGTTTGCTTTGCTTGTAATTTGCTTGTTTTACATAAATTTCACTCTGATTCATGGTTTTGATTCAGAGTTTTCTCTCTGTGGGTTGGAGATGCATTTCAGAACCATTTTGTTTCCTTTTCCTGCTTCTCTTTCTTTCCCTTTTTATGGAAGCAGATTTTGTTTTGTTTGACATTTTTTTCTGATATTTTGGTTACTTCAGTTTTGTTTACTTTGGTTTTGCTTCTTTTTATTTCTCGTTTTAAAGGATTTTTGCTTCTTTAGCTGTAGTCCTTCTTGTTGCTCACTTTCCTCTTTGGCTTCTCTTCTTTCTTTTTGTTTTTTTATAGGTTTTATTGTTCTTACACACTACTTTGCAGAAAATCGTCAGGGTTTTTTAAGAACTAAATCTAGTGTGAAGCTTCCTGACTGTGTTGTCTGCTCCCTCGCCCGTCCAGGTGAGCAGAACAGCGCTGACATCAGCTCCAACGTGGTGGCCTACGACCTCCAGACCATCCCTCCTGAGAATTCGTCCTTCCTGGAGAGAAACTTCTGCTGTCGTTTCCGCTGCCTGCTGGACAACTCGTCTGGTTTCCTAGTAAGACGCTGCTCCTGTTCTTCCTGAAGCCGCTGTGCAGATCGTCGCTCTGAGCTGCGTCTCTTACTCCTCAGGCTCTGAACTTCCGCGGCCGGCTGAAGTTACTCCACGGGCAGAACCGGGTATCAGAGAACGGGTCTCTGGTTCCTCCCCAGCTGGCTCTGTTCGTCATCGCCACGCCGCTGCAGCAGCCGTCCATCCTGGAGATCCGCACTAAGACACTCATATTCCAGACCAAACACAAGCTGGACTTCACGCCCATCGGCATCGATGGCAGGTGTGTTAAACCGCCGACCGGCCGTCATGACGACAAGCCGCCGCTGCAGGAAGCTGACGTGTGTTTGTGTCCGCAGAGGGAAGATCGTTCTGGGCTACAACGAGGTGGAGATCAGCATGAAGGGTTCAGGCTACAGCTTCGTTCACGCCGCCGACATGATGTACTGCGCAGACAAGCATCTACGAAGTAAATGGATCTACAAACTATAAATGTTCCAGAATAATTCAGATCATTTTATGCATATTGATACATTATCATACACTTTTGTTGTTTTAATAAACATTGATAAATCTTGAAAATATTTGATGAATATGGAAACATTTTGGTAACATTTAATAAAAAATTTTATAAATATTGATACATTTCAATAAATAAGGGTGAATGTTCGTAGATATTGATCCACTTTATTGATAACTGGTACATGTCAGTCGATGTATCCTGATGAATTTGATCCGTTGTAATAAATGCTGGTGATTTAAATCGTGTTTCTTGTCTGCAGTGATGAGAACCGGAGAAACCGGCTTCTGCTTCTTCAGACTGCTGACCAAAGATCGGCGCTGGGTCTGGGTCCAGTCCAACGCCCGGCTGGTCTATAAGGACGGGCGGCCAGAGTTCATCGTGGCGCGGCAGCGAGCGTTGACGTGAGTCCTTCCGGTCTGGACCGCAGACTCGGACTAGTCCGTGGTTCTGCTCCTGACCCGGCTGCTTTTGTCGCTCTGCAGGAACGAGGAGGGGGAGGAGCAGCTGCGCCTGCGCCAGCTGCAGCTGCCCTTCAACTTCGCCACCGGCGAGGCGCAGCTGTACGACCTGCCGCTGAGCCTGGACGTCCCAGACCTCTGCTCCGCGCCCAAGCTCCGCAAGATGGAGGGGGAACCCAGCAACTCCAACTCCCTGCTGGGCTGCCTGCTGAGCCAGGGCCGCGCGGCCTACTGCAAGCACGAGAGCCCCAACGGCATCAGCTCGCTGAGCGACGCGGCGTTCCAGGACACGCACGCCACCGTCAGCGTCCCCCAAGAGCTGCAGGCGGAGCCGGCGCCCGTGTGCCGCTGCTCCGCATGGACCCCACCATCCAGGACATAGTGGAGACGCTGGAGTCGCTGTTCGGCGACGCAGACCTGATCGAGGCGGTGGACATCGGGCCGGAGGAGCTGCAGAGCTGGGAGAACTCGCTGATGAACTTCACCGCCGGCAACCAGGTGTTCAAGGACGACCTGAACGACATCCTGAGCAGCGACATCCTGACCTACGTGGCAGAGCAGCTGCAGAGCGAGGGCGGCCTGGTCTTCCCCGACCCGCTGGACAAGATCCAGAACCACAACCCGGAGCTGGCCGGGCAGCAGGACTTCAGCTGGCCCGTCCAGAACCAGAACCAGAACCAGGTCCAGCCGCCGCCTCTCTCTGGGTCGGCCAAGCTCAGCCACCTAGACTTCCCTCCCAGGGCTTCTGCTGGGCTCAACGGCCTGCAGGTTCAGGTTCCGTCTTCCCTTCAGCTGGGCAGCTCCACAAACATGACCTTTAACCCTTCGTGTCGTCAGCACAGAGTTTTTAAAAGCAGCTCTACAGACCTAATGGACCCGGACCAGAACGTAGGCGGAACCATCAACCCAGTGTTTATCTTTAAAGGCTCCCAGTGGGGCGAGTCCAGCCCAGCCCAGAACTTTGTAGAACCATACACCCCGAATATTTCAAGTGGCGCCGGCGTCCAGCCGCCGCTGTCCGGGTTCCAGCCCAACCCCACCATCCAGAACGCCTTCAGAACCCCCGAGCCCGACCAGCTGGACTGCATGTTCAGAACCGCCGCCGCGCCACTTCCCAACGGCGTCCATCACGGCCAGGCCAGAACCGACCAGGACTCCTTCCACATGCAGGCCAAGGCCGCCTGCTACTACCAGGCACTGCCTGCAGGCGGCGCTGTGGCGGCGGCGCTGCCATCGCATAAAGAGGCGGCGCTGACCTACCAGATCAAGTCCAACGGCCGGACGATGCAGCAACACTTTCTACACTTCAGTGAAAACACACAGGTTGACTCCTTCTCCTTCATACTTTGACTAGGACAGCAAGCACAAAAATATGAGAAGCTCGAAAGGGACAAAATAAAATAATTTGTGAAATCATTAATTAAATTATTTATTTTATACAGAAATTTGATTAAATGGTTGATATTCAGAACTCTTAACAGCTTATGTTGAAAATTAATTTCTTTTGTATTTATTTATTTTTTTATGGTTTCACTATGAATTTATCTGATCAAAGTCGGGGACGAAGCTTATAGTGGCGCTTTCCCATCAGGCCTTTTGGAGAGACTTTACAGTTATTAGGACACAACGATTTATGATTAATGATTAATTTGATGTTCAGTTCAACTTTAAAGAAATTTCCTTTTAGGATTTTTAGTTTTGTGAATAATGTTTGAGTTTTTAAAAAATGAGAAGAAAAACTAAGACATGTAAAACTTCAGCAGTTAGGATTGTAAAATAAAATAACAGTAAATGTTCAGGTCTTAAAAATATTCCTGTTACTAATATTCTTATTTATGACATTTGTCGCATAAAGTTGTGTTTTTTTAATCAGTGAATTGCACTCAGTATCTGCATTTAATCATATTTTCAAATTAATTACAATTTATTGATGCTCATTCATGTAGAAGAATAGAAAATAGTCAAGACATAAGACCAATTGGACATTTTGAGGTTTTTAAAAATCATTTATATGAATTTATCATAACAATAAATGGAAATGTATCTACTATGAAACTTACAAAACCAGTTTCTAGGCAGAAAGCTATTTTGCTCCCCCTGGTGGTCAACATCTGCTTAATTTTCTAGATTAAATCTCAACTATTTCTCAGCTTTACTACCCAAATAATTCTGTCAAATTGGGAAAATACAAAGTTTTCCACAGGTTTCCAGAACCGACGGCTCAGTTTTGTAAACTTCAGATTGTTCCAGGTCTCTGAGTTGATTTTTATTTTTTCTCCTCAGATGGACAACCGTCCTATCGTTGGGAACGGAGGATTCCCCTTCACCTCGCTGCCCAACGGGAAAACCTGCCTGACAGAGAACAAATAGGACCACCGGGACGCCTGGACTCGAACTCGGACTGAAACTCGGACTTATCCGTGGAAAACCGTAAAGACTGGAACGACTAACGAGGGTTAGACTGAAGAACGGGTGAAGGACAAGTTCAGCTTTGGTTCAGGTTTGGTGGTGTTGGCTCAAGAAGACAATCAGGACATTTATCACAGCTGGAGAAATATTTCCTCCTTTATTAAACAATTTGGATGATCAGCATCTATTTTTTGTAATATTTCCTCATATAGGTATCAAGAGTCTTCAAATTAACCCATAAAAAAGGAAAATAAATATTTTGAGTCATTTTTCCTACACATTTAACAGTGAGAAGCAACAAAACGTCGTTGGAGCGTTCATAAAGCATTAAAAACATTCATTTAAAACACTTTTTATCGCTGGTGATGCACACAGGCAGTTTGAGGTGGTTGGAAGTGAATTTAAGTAAAACGGGACAGAATGCGAGCTGTTTGGTTCACCACAAGGGGGCAGCAGTTACAAACCTGAGTGACTCCAAATCTAAATCGACGCCTAGAGGCCATAGGTGGTACTGCAGTCCACAGCTCCACACCCATTTGTTTTCCATTTTATCTCCGTTTTACAAAAAGAAAATGACGAGAACACTGAACCAGCCGCGTGTTTTTCCCGCTGTCGTGTTCAGCGCACAAATGTTCCGCTCCGACCCGAACGCCGAGCCGGGTCGACGAGTCACTGTTTGGTTGTTTGGTTGCTGTTTTAATCCGTCTCCATTGAGTTCATTTCAACTGCCCCGCAGCGGGGAAGATTTGCTTTGCAAGCAGTCAGGGTATAATATAAAAACCATGAACATAAACGCACAACAGAGTGACGTCATCATCCTACTACGAGCCTGGAAGTCGAGTCGATTCGGTGAAAACAGCTGCTTGTTTGTATATTATAAAGCTTTGTCTCTGAGCCAGATCTTTCTCTTCTCTTCCTTTCGTTTTAGTTTATTTTTTTCTTCTGATGTTTTGCTCTTTTCTTGTAAGGGAGGTAAAATACAGACGGTGCCTTAAACTGATGGAGCTTTAAAAAGAAAAAAAGATTTTTTAAAAAAAGGGAAAATATTTAAAAATTGACCAAATTTACTTTATTAGTTTAAAGCCAAACTTAGAGATTTGTTTCACTTTAAGGTGTTGGATTTGCCAAAGCACAGAAACATTTGCGTTTAGATTCCTGGAGCCACTTTATAAAACTAAACGGGCACAAATTAAAACTTTAGCACTTAATTTTTAAAAGGTAACTCTCGCTGCGCTCTGTTTGCACTAGATTTAAAGATAAAAGTTTATTTTAGCTTACATCCTCCTCTGTGTCTCCACATCCTTCAACCCGTCCAGCAGCAAAACACAGAAGTAAGATAGTGTAAGGCAGCTAATGTGTATATAAAATAAGGAAAATAAATGGAAAATCTCATTCATAGATGCCTTTTAATTGACCTGGTTTTAACAGTTCAGCCTAAACAGAGCCAACTTTAGTAGCTTGATTAAAGTAGCGCTTCTTCCAGAATAATAATAATAAAAAAATCGTTTTCATCAGATTTTAGAGGAAACAGACTTGAATTGAACCAAACTTTTGAAACCAAAGCCATCTTAGAAGCTTTACTCCTGAGGATACCAAAGGGAATGAATGTAGCATGATTAACATTTTCCGGAACGTTCAGGTCAACATCCAGGCTTAAATGAAACCGTTTTTTAAACATTTTTAACCTCAAACGCGCGCTCAGGTCTCACCACGAGGTTTATCCAATCTGCTCCTGGTTTCCTGTTGGTTTAAATGTTTTGCACAAGTCAGACATGGAACTCTGGGAAATGTAGTTGTCCAGCATTCAGAGCTTCTGGAAATGAATGAAACTCCCTGAGCGTTTCCTCATGGAGCCGAACGTTTGTTCAGATTCAGTTAGAAATCCAAACCCAGCATGAAGCGCTTCATCCTCAGTCAGTGCCTTTGTTTCACAAAGTATTCTATGTATAGAGATATAAATATATATTGTTACTCGCTCTTACACTATAACAAGTCTTTAATATTTGACCTATATGCTTCAGACCTAAGGAAGCCTCCATTATGCAGTATCTATCTGTGTTTGTACATACATTCATGTGTAATCTTTCATGTATCCTGTATTGTAATAATGTATTGCCTTTATTTGACCCACGCCTGTTATTTTGTACATTTTCTGCACAGCTCATACGTAACTTCCTGCTCCCGTGTATTTTTTTTCTCTTCTTCGTTGTGTCTCAATATTTGACCTTTAAATCTGTATCTGAGTGTTTGAGTCAGACTGTAAATCTCCACCATATTAAAGGTAATCTGATCACTGCAGTTCGTCTCAGGGTTTTATTTCATTACAAAACGATCTGAAATTGAACTGGATTGGATCTGGATCTCTTGAAACTGGAGCAGAAATGAGCTGCAGTCCAGAACCGGCTGAATGGAGCTCCGCTCAGCGCATTTAGGACTGATTAGGACGGATCACACAACTACTGTTAATCTTATTTAAAATTTGGTTTGAATGTGCAAATGGTACCTGTGGTTACTTCGCTTTCATGGTGCATTCAAGTACATCTCGTACACTGGATTGGCCAAAAATCAACACAACTTCAAAGTGAGTTAAACTTTTGTTTTGCAGGGTTTACACACTTTATTGATTTATTTTAGTCAAACTAGTTAATGGGATATTATTCCTTATCCAGCTCAACGTTTGCTCTGATTTCTCCAGTTTCGTTATTTGAAAATTCATTATTTTTAAAAAATCTAAAATGTACATACCGTAAACCCTTGTTTGTGTGATGGTCCCCTGTGTCCACCAGGTGGCAGTGTAACCACTTAAAGGCAGTTGTGGCATCAGTGTTGCTCCCAGTTCAGCCTTTAATGGTTTCCAGTTATTTCCAGCTGCACCAGTCATGAAGCTGCCTCCACTGTTCATCGCTGCAGGAACATTTGTGTTATTTTGGTATCGGGTAGTTTAGAAAGCTATTTTTTTTATTTTGTGAACTACAGAAGAATAGTTTTCATAAATAAAGGTCGACAATGACAGCTTGAAGTCTTGAGGTCTCAAATAAAAATAGCACCACAGTTGTTAAACACATTTTTTTAGTGTCTTGTGTTTATGACGGATCTGTACTTACCAAAAAGTTTATACCTTTTCACAGCGTTCCTAGTCTTCATTCAAATCTACGTCTGTAACCAATTATAATTTTAGTAATTGATTATTTTGACGATAAAAAGTTGCCACTTCTGCATTTTTTCTATAACATTAGAAGTAAATTAAATAAGTTAACTAATTTTTTGAACAATAAAATGTTAATTTTATTGTCTAAAACCCAGCGCTCCCGAATGCTTTCGGAACCAAAGTTTGCTTCTTAAAGGTTCTGTAGAGCCGATCAACCTGAACAGAACTTTAACAAAACGTTTCATGGAGAATTTCAAAATGTTATGCAGCTTATCTCCAGCGAACTGTTAGAGAACGTTCTGTTAGAGAACGTTCTCCGCAAGGATTCGGAAGGTTGCTGTAGCTGACTTTAATCAAATAAAAGTTTGTGTAAACTTTTATTTTAAAGTGATCTAACTTCCGGACTAAAACCAGAAATCTGCTGACTGAATAAAACTTAAAATATTTCTGTCATTTTTCAAAGTTTAATTCAACATAATTTTACTCTGACGTCACGCGCGCGCTCCCGAGGTCTTATCAGATCACTGGACGCGCGCTCTCCGGCCGCAGAGCAGCAGAGATCCTGGAGGAGGAGGGAGAGGAGGAGGAATCGCAGATGGAGGCAGGAGCCTGAACTCCACCGGGATGAGTTCACTCGGTTCCGGGATGCTTTAAGTCTGGATTTGACGCACACCAACAAAACTGCGCCAGAAACCATCCTGACTGCGCGCCGGTTGGACTCTCGGTTTTGTGCAGTAATCGCCGCCGCAGTCGGACTTTTGGCGCTGTTTCTGACGGTACCGGTGCGGAATGAGTGAAACCAGCGCAGTGAGAACTGAGAAACGTCGCTGCAGCGCCGGCGGCTTGTCTGGGACGGATCCCGTTCACCGACTCTGAACTGATCCTGAATGAACGCAAACATGTACGCTGGGAGGAAGCGCAGAAAACCGGCGCAAAGAGGGTGAGTTCTAAAAGTGCGCACAAGAAGGAAGGTTGTCCGTCACTAATTGTGGACATGTAAGACGTATTAGTTACACTTTAAGTCGTCCCCGTTTAGCAGCGGCAGACAGTTTGTAAACATGGGATTATCGCTCTGTAATGGATTTATGGGGCCGCACAGCGCCCCCTGTGGGCTGCAGTGGAAGCGCCACTCCGGCCAGACAGTCAATTATCTCGTCTTTAATTATCAGATTATCCAGGAGCGGATCTAGAGATATTAGAGCCCCGAGGCCCCACAGTGTTACTGTGACTCTTTCTGTTGTACATTCTGATTATTTAGTCATCGCTGCTCCAGAAATGAAGATTCTTAATCTGGATGTGCATTTATTACCTCTTTTTGTATTTATTTGTGTTATTACGGTTTTGTAAATATTTCTCTTCTTTAGATATAACAGTTATGAGATTTCTTCAATCATGTATATGATTATTTTCTAGACCCTTTTGCTTCTCTGACCATTTTGTGTTTTTTTCTAACTAAATATATGTGTTCTTTATTTAAACCTGTTTATCATTTTGTGAATGCTCTGTCATTATATAATAGGTTTTTGTCTCTTCTTGATATTTTGCTTTTGTTGTTGTTTGGATTCATTTTTTGTCTAATCCTTTCATCCATTTGCTGATTATTTTTTGCTTCTTGTGGATCATTTTTCTTTAGTAATATTTTAGATTTTTGTTCCTCATTTTGCAGCATGAAGACCTCTGACCATAATGTCAGAGGTCATTTCTATTTTTAAATTACAGATCATTTTACAGCTTTCTCTTTTTTTTTTACTGACGCATCCATGCCCCTTTACTCTGAAATCCCAAAATAAACTCCAGTACAACCAACATTCATCAGAAGTCACCACATATTTTGACCTTCATGCAAAATGGTTGATGTGCAGGATTTCATTTTTTCCTGATGCTGATATTTCCTGATCTCCAGAGTTAAACCCATTCCCACTGAGGGAACCAAAACCAACCCATCCAAGCGGCACCGTGACCGGCTGAACTCAGAACTGGACCGGCTGGCCAGCCTGCTGCCCTTCCCAGAGGAGGTCATCTCCAGCCTGGACAAGCTGTCCATCCTGAGGCTCAGCGTCAGCTACCTGCGCACCAAGAGCTTCTTCTCAGGTGAGGAACGTGCAGAGACACGCTGAGCGAAGCTGGTCGAGACGAGACAGAGGCTCGGGTTTCAGAAACGGACCTCCTTGGTTCTGATCAGTGAAAACGAACCGAGGCTTTAGCTGCTTGCTTCTGTTTTTAGCTACTTTAGTTTAGATTTGGCTCCACTGTGAGTCATAAAGTGTTGATATTAATAATTCATCCAACATGAGCTTGAAGAACAGTCGGTTATACACACACACACACACACACACACACCACACACATACACACACGCACACACACACACACACATACATAGGAGGCTGATTTTTGATGTTTATTGCAATAAATGATAATTTTGTTTTGAAACTTTTTTCAAGTAATATAATTTAAAATGTTGTCAAAGATCAATAAACTAATAAATTCTAATAAATATTTAACACTGAAACTAGGAGACACTTTAAATATCCAAAATAAACAACAAATAAAATTAATTTAATTCCTATTTTAGTTTTGGCAAAGAAAAGAAAAAAACAATAAATAATTAAAAGGGAAATTATTGAGTTTGTTTAAATTTATCATGTGATTAACAGATTTATTGATTATTGCGACACACACCTGCAGGATAAAACTAGTTTTAATTTTTTTATATCTATACGTTGATTAACTTTCTAAGCCTGAAAATTAATATACATTTTTTAAGAAAATGTTTTATTGTCTCAAACCAAACATGTTCTGTGGTCAAAAATTCCTCATTGACCACAGAATTAGACAGCAGCTGTGTTTCCATTACATTTGTCAATGTTCAGCTAATATGATAAACCCCCCACCATTTTGCAATAAGAAATGCAGCTAAAATCACATGAATAAGTTTGTTCCTGTAATAAATCATTAAAACACGCTGCAGATCCTGCAGCTACTTCCTGTTTTCTTCTTGCACCAGTGGCAACTTCTGGTTGTTGATTATGTGACTTGTGACACAAAAAAGTCTTTTCAGTGTAGTTTTACTAAATAAACCAAAACCAAAAGTTCCTCATCTAAGCAGCAAAATGAGTGTTTTATTAAGCAAATTTATTTTTGAAATGTCAAATTGTAAACTCTGCTGTAAACTTTGTAAGAGGCTTTAGGTCAATCTAAAAAGGTTAAACCTTTTAGATTAATCACATGAGTTAAAGTCTTAGCGTTGACAGACCTAATTAAATGTTTTCAGGTCCAAATTCTTCCAAAAATCACCGGATCTTCCAACGTTCTCAACCAGAACGGCTCTTCATGTGGGGAACATTTTAATAGAGGGTTTATATTGAACTCACAACCAGCTCTCCATGTCAGAATTAGGTCAGAGCCTCCATCTCCATCTAAGTGGCTGAACTCTGCTCGACCTCCTTCCATCCAGACAGCAGAAAACCCACCAGGACTTTGCCTCTTCTCGCCCGTGGCCAGGAGTCGACCCCGTCCTGAAGGCTGAGCCGGGCAGTAATGTAGGTCTGGGGAGACGGACCCATTACTGCGGGCGCTGAGGAGATGAAAGAACAGAAACGCGGGGGGATAATCCACTCAGGGGAGGCTTATGGGCCTTTAAAGGGAGGGGGGCGCGGCGTGAACAAAGTACAGTCCGCTCTCCGCCAGCATCCTGCAGGAAAACTGCAGTGTTGGGACAAGAACCTGGGAAGATCAGAGGAGTTTTCTCATGAGGTCACAGTCAGAGAGTTAAAGAGGATCTGTTATGTAAAATTCACATTTTGTACATTTTGTACTTCATTTTGGGTTTCTGCTGCTTCTAAAATCAGTCTGAGCTCCAGCTGTTTTTAGGCAATCAGTTCATGTTTTTTGGTGACTGGAAAATGAGCTGTTTCAAAAACCTCCTCATTGTTGAGTCACATTCCTTGGAAACTGTGACGTTACCTAGCAACCTCAACATCTTTATTTATCTGGTTTTAGTGTTGTATGCTCTGTACAATGGTTGCTGGATAAGGCAAGTGTTTTGTTGCTGACTTACCATCCAGAAATCACTTGCTACATTCTCATTAGTTGTCTAGGAGGCTCTACTAATGCTTTTCAAAGATGTACGGTTGTATAATTGTACATTTAGTTCCAGTCATTTTCACTTGTGAGTGTGAACGTTGAATTGGGGGTGATGAGAAGAACCTTTGGATGAATCAACACTAACACTGTTTTCACAGCTGATAATCTGGTAGACTGTTAGATTTGGGACCAAAACTACAACACATGTTCCATTTCCAGCTGCTGTAGTTCTGTTTCTCTCTGTACATCAAATCAACCAAACCCTCTGAACAACCTGTTCACCTTCTCACCAGAAACGTACTTATGAGTTTTAAGTACATGTTGTTTGTCCTGTATGTATACAGGACATTACATTAAACATCAAAAATCAGGGAGACAGAAACAGCAAGCGTTTTAGTTGCTCTTCTTTTCTGAATAATTCATTCCAGTCTGCAGCGTCGTTAGCGTAGCGTAGCATGGGGGTTATTCAGGTCATGGTATGTGTCACTGTCCCCTCAAACAGCCTCTGATGAACTGTCTCTCAGATTAGGTTCAGCTGCAGAACGCAGATCTCCGTTCTGTCCATCAGTGACTTTCTGTCCTCACCAGGCTGGTGTGTTTCTGCTCGCCGCCGTCTGTTATGACGTTTTTAACGGATGTTTTCATGCTCGTCGCTCTCCGTTGTGCCAACACACGTCCCCTCCCATTCGCTGTCGCCCGCCTCAGGCGGTTTTTCTTCCCCTCGGTTTCCGTTCCTGACGTCAGGCGACTAAAAAGCCGTTCTGCCTCCTCCAACTCTGAATTATTGACGGTCCAGATGTAATGCTGTTATCGTAGCAAGAATGAGCCACATCCATGGTGATGTTTGCTGTTGGAAATAAAAAGATCAGCTTTAAAGGTTTTAACCTCTGTGGTGAATCTGGTTCAGGAGAAGGCTTGACCCTTGACCTCTGGATTCTCAAAGACTTCCCCTTCTATTAATGTCTGAACCTGCTGCTTCAGAAGGCATACTGGGTGTATTAAAGGTCAAAGGGCACAAATTAGGGCACAGTTGTTTTAAAACATGTCATTTTCTCTGAATATTCAGATTTACCTTTCACTTCCAATTAGGCATTTAAAAACAATGAAAAGTTAAAGATTTTACTGTCTTATGATTAGATAAAAATTACCAGCTGATGAATTGGACACAAATATTTTTATTCTTTAACGTTGTCAGTTTTTGTTACTTGCTGTATTGATCACAGATTGTATACATAAGCTGACAGTGTATTAAGAAATTCTGCCATCTGCAGGTAGGAGTTAGAATCACAATAATTCAACGTTTTTGACCACTTTTGCAGAAAATTGTCAACAAACTGGAGAAATTTCCGCAATTTCAGAACAGCAAAACACTGGATGGACTGGATAGTTACAGACACCTCTGGAAAACAAAATCCTGTAGCTTTCAACACGGTAGCAAGCTTGGTGGTGGCAGCATCATACTGCGGGCCAGTCTATCAGGAAGCATATAAGATGCTAAAGTATTTAGGATCATGGAGGAATATGGCTGCTCAGGTGAAACAAGAATGATCTGATGGAAGGGAACCAGCAGATGTTGGTTTACTTTGATTATAGTGTGAAACATGAGGCTGTGAATGGAAGCAGCTGAAAGTCTTCCTTTTCTACAAGCTCCTTGAAGAACTCATGGTATAATTTTAGTTATTTACTTGGTGAGTTTTAATTCTAGATTCCTAAAACCCCAAAGGAACCTTTGGTGCAGTGTCTCTAACTCATTCCTGTCTCCTCCCACAGAGGCGTTGAAGCACCAACCTCCCAATGGCATCAGCAAGAGCAGCGATGGAGACGGCGGCGGCCCGACGCTGGGAGCCGCAGAGGGCGGCATATCAGAGGGCGAGCTTCTGCTTCAGGTGGGCTCCTCTGTTACCCTCAGGGTCTCAACAACATGTTGGTGAAGCTTTGCTGCTTGTTTTGGTCTGAAGGAGGAGCGGCGGCTCTGCACAGCAGGGCAGGACCACAAATTTTGTTTGTATTTTGTTTTTTCATAATGCACTCCTGAGTGAAACTAGTGACGGCCACCTTGCTTTACAGCTGCATTTTACAGCATCTATTTATTTGGACTTTGAATTCAGCTCAACTCTGTCACAAAATGTGAGGGCCAGGATAAGATTTTATGTTTTACAAAAAGTCTTAATGTTACAAGAAATCTTCTCAAGAAGAAAAAGCAGAAAAATTGGGAAAATGGAAATTTTTTTTGTTTGTTTTTATTGTTTTGCCAGTTGGATCAGAACTGGTCCTCTTTGGAGAAGTTTTATTTTTTCCATTGCTACAAATTGTACAAATTTTCACTAAAATTTGACTAAAGCCAGAAGCCAGGTGTGAATTTTATTATAAAAGAATATAAATCAGATTATGTGAATTATTCAGCTGCCTGAGTATGATGCTCACACCAACAGTTGGAAAAAGAGATGGAAATGAGAAGCGGAGCGAATGTGTCGGATCGGATGAGGAGCTAGTTCTGCTGATGGTTGTAAACATGATCTTCATCAGTGAGACGGATGTGGATTCAGTGTCATCACCTCCTCACTGAACCCTGAGGCTCCTTGAAGATGGCGATGGAGGTGTTAGTCATCCATCGGAGACCTCCTCCTCCTGCTCCTGACCTGACCTCTGCCCCGATGCTTCCTCCTCACTGTCAGCCTGGGGTTGAAGTCTCATCTCCTCTGTTGCAGTTTGCTTTGTCTTTTATCCTGTTTTATCCGCCGCTGGCCCATTTCTTCTCTCTTATCTGAAGGCTTTTTTATCCAACTAGAGTCTGATTGAGTCAAAAAAGCTCAGGGTGAATCAGAGGTTGCTAACAGATTACGCTTATGCCTTTTCCATCCAATGAAAACAAAATATTGGAGTAAGCTGATCTAAAGATGGGATTATTCCACATCCAGAGAACCAGATTCATGTTTCCCTTCATGTGTTTCACCTAATTTGGACTCTGACACCGCGCTGAACAGAATCACGGCATGATGAAGGCGCAGATGCTGTTCTCTCTGCAGGCTCT
This sequence comes from Poecilia picta, assembly GCA_033032245.1. Classification (NCBI taxonomy): domain Eukaryota; kingdom Metazoa; phylum Chordata; class Actinopteri; order Cyprinodontiformes; family Poeciliidae; genus Poecilia; species Poecilia picta. The sequence continues at coordinate 13,012,490 of CM065354.1, forward strand.
GAACGGCTTCGTGTTGGTGGTCACGTCTGAAGGAAACATCTTCTTCTGTTCTCACACCATCCAGGATTACCTCGGCTTCCATCAGGTATTCACTCATCACGCCTCGGCTCTGGTAGTCAAACTGCTAATACTGTTTTGTTTTGTTTTTTGTCTGAAAAGTCGCTAAAGCAACAAAGTCTCTAAAATGGCAACAGTTGGATGACTGTTGTTGATCACAGTTGTGCAGATGTGACCTGACAGTGACTGATTATCTGACCTCTGTAGAAGAAGATAACATTGGCTTCACGTCTGTGTATATGTTGATCTCCCAAAATGAAGAAAATCTGGGCCGATTTATCAGCCGGGTGATATAATGATTCACTCTTTATTCAAGAACAAATGGACAGAATCTCCAAATAGTCCAAATACTGCCTGTTTTAGTAGTTTAATATGCATTTACAGTAGTTCTACTGCAGAACTATCTTTATCAGTCAATCAGCATCCAGGAAAACGAATGGCACTCCGGGATTGGCTGATTCTCAAATTGGTCAGCCAATAATGTGTGCAGAAGCATTGCGTATTGGTGTTTCATCTTCACAAGCTGTTTTCTTGGGAATATTTTAGATATGTGATATGGAAAATGTACAAAAAGAAACTTTTTCCAAAACTAATTTAGAGCTAAGTCTGAATACTGAACCGCTGATCTGTGGGTGTGGCAGTGATTTATTTGCATATGTTTCACAAGGCAGTGTCATATTATCTTAGCCATGATGCTCAATGGCTGGACACCTTGTTGTTTTTTCATCCAAAAGCAAAAACCTGTTCTACTATAAAAACAACAAAATTTGAATGATTTGGATTGGACTTGCACTCATAAAGTTATGGACTGTTAAGGATGGAATTGGTTGCCTCATGCTGTGGGGGTATTTTGCTGCAAGAGGGAATGGTGCACTTATCTCAGAAGGTGGCAGCATGAAGATCATTATGTGGAAATATTAAAGCAAAATCTCAAGATTTTAGCCAAGAAAATTGGGTTCTGGGACATTGAGGGTCTTCTAATGTTCCTCAGCCTGACATTATATTAGTTGCAACATGGTTTAAAGTCTGAGGTGTTTTTTTAGTGGCCTTTCTGGTTTAGCAAATCTGTCAAGTGGAACTGGCCAAAATCCACGCAGACTAAGATGAACAGGAAGTAAGCCCAAAACATTTTACCTAAAAAGACATTAAAGGTAATTCTCCAAAATACTAAGAAGTTTATAAATTTCTGATTTGATAAAAGTCTCTTCAGTCTGATGCTATTGTTCTGTGTCTTTTTATACAGTGTGTGTAAATCTTTGGTTTTAAATCCACAGTAGTGAATGTATGTCCCTGAGTGGGCAGAGGAGCGGACCAAACGCACATATGGGCCATGAGGTGTAATCCAGTTAGCGTCACAACAAAGCGCTGCTTCCTTCAGCCTAATCTTATTTCAGACAACATACTTACAAATTTAGCCTGGATCCGCCGGCCCGTCTCACACCATCACAACTAGCGCCAGCATCTAACCCTTTATGTTCACACTCTGGATAGGAGCGTACAGTACGTTTAGCATCGGGTGTGATCATCACCTTTCACCCCTGGTTTTTCACCCGCCCGCCTGAGGCCCATCTCCTCCTGTTGACCAAACTACCCCAACCTGACGCAGAAAGAACCCAGACTAATGAGAGTGAGCATCATTCTGACTGGAGCTTAAAGTTAGTTATTGGATCATGTGCTGAAGGCTTGTCAGACACTTTATCTGCTTTACCAGTGTAGATTAATATAATGGGATCATCTAACTCGTGGAACTAACTTGGAGAAATTATACTAAACAATTTATTCTTCCTTCAGATGGAAGAATAACAAGAACCCAGTTCATCTCACTGGGTTCTTTGTGCTGTTCTGAGTGAACCGGACACCAATCCAGGGTCCAGATATGGCTAGCAAGAATGTTTAAGAAGCATTTCACACAACACTTCTGTCTGTCAGAATTCCTTCTGTTGACCCGGCCGTGACTCCTCCCCAGCGGGAGGGCGGGTCCGTTCACGTCCAAAGCTGGGTCAGGCTGGTTCTGGACGGTCCCAGCAGGTTTTTGGCTTCAGTTCAACCATCTGAACTAAATAATAAGCGACACTTGATTTCTTTTGGCTTCACTTCAAGGCTGTCGGACTCCAACGCTCTCCTGTCTTGAAATGTTTGGAGCATATAGGAGTTAGAATGTGGAGTTCATCTCAACACCTTGTGTTTCTGGAAGACCAGCAGAGGGATTGTTAAAGGGCATCAGAAGAAAATGTTAAGGGTTGAAGAAGTAAGATTCTTAATGAAAAACATCTGGGACGAGTCAAACAGAAATCCTTCAATTAAGACAGAGGTCTGGTAGAGGTAGAGGTTTGGTAGATGTACTAATGAACTGGCCTGATAAAGATACTTGTTGTTCTTTTTCCCTAGCAGCTGATTTAAAGTACAGTTAAAGGATGTGGACAAAGTTGTTGCTGATTGTACATTTGAAAGCCCCGCTATGAAAAAATAAACTACTATTATGAGCCCAAATCAGACTCTAACCGATCAGAACGAAGTTGAAAGATTTTGAAGAACCTTCAGTACCTTTAATTTAAGGGTTTCAGTGAATATATGTATATTTGAGTCTCCTCAGAACTATTTTAGTGTAAATCTGGAGATCTGTTGTCCTGAAGGCTGTGTTGTTTTCCCGTCAGACTGATGTGATGCACCAGAGTGTGTTTGAGCTGATCCACACTGAAGACCAGCAGGAGTTCAAGAGGAACCTGCATTGGGCTCTGAACCCCCCGGTCAGCCTGGAGCCCCCCACCGATCCGGCAGGTCTGTTTCCTCACTCATCATCAGTCCCACAAATATTCTGCTTTTTGTCCAAACGGGCTGAACTAAAACCTAAAGAGGAGTCAGACGTGAGGTCAGGATGCGGCGAGGAGAGGTGACCTTTGAGAAGTCACATCAGCAGCAGCAGCAGCAGCAGCAGCAGCAGCAGCAGCAGCAGCATGCTCTCAGATGCTCTTACTGTACACTAGAGTTTAAAAGCTGTCATTCTGCATTAGCTTCACACAGCAGCAGCAGATGTAGATCAGCCTGTCCTCCCATAAACTGCCACTTCTTCAACACTTTTTAACCAAACTGTATCTGCTCAGGTGAAGAGCTGACGTCTTCCTGCCCGGTGAGCTACAACCCTGACCAGCTTCCACCGGAAAACTCCTCCTTTCTCGAGCGAGCGTTCGTCTGCCGCTTCCGCTGCCTGCTGGATAACTCCTCTGGCTTCCTGGTAAGTCGGAAAGAAGATGTTAAACATCCAGAGCTGAATGGGTGGGAATAGAAATGGAAGCCATTGTTTGTTCCAATAATCCACCTTAAGGAAACATTGGAGTCCTGGGGAAAGGGCTTTATCCTCTCACCTGCTCTGGGAGGAAGGAAAACAGAGGAACCTGCTCTGTTAGAGCCACAGCTGCTCCAGGGGATCAGATCAGAAGGCCAGTTGCTCTTGACCTTCTGGTACTGAGAGTGAAGACGTGGTGGTCCTGGCCCCAAAGAGGGACTTTAGCTTTAGCTTCTCTGTAATCCCTCCTGCTATTCGGAGCTGGATTCCTGAACCCAAAGCTGCAGTTTCTTATACCCTCTATGGTCAATTAGTTTGAGGTCATTCAACGATTCCTGCACACTCTGGAGGAGTGTAGAAACTCAGGAATCAAGTCTGCAGAAGGATGGAAACAGATTTTAATTCATAGCTTGATTTATTATTGTGACTGTGGATCAGTGGGATTCTGCTAAGATGTGGATGGTGATGTTGAGCTAATCTTACCAATGAATGTGGTTTATTCATGATTTAGCGAGCAGGACAACGGCTCCATCTGTTTGCTATCCTTTTCCAGTCTTCTAGTTGCTCTGCTGACTTCTGCTCTATTTTATTTGCACAGATTGCTTCTTAAACGTGGTGTAATAATGAATATTTACAATTTGCTTTGGGATTTTAGACTTAACACTGTGTATAACTGGAGCGAAACCATTTCTGCTAGTATGTTTTCACTCTACGTAAAGTGGTTTGGGTAAATATGACTGATTGTGCTCGACGGGCTGAGATAAAACAGCTCTTACTCATCTGATGTGAAGGAGTTCTGCTCTGCTCTCATTTGGACTTATGGATTATTGATGATGATGACGATGAGATAGTGATATGATGAAATGACTTCCTTGCAGCCGCTGAGCATCCAGGGCAGACTGAAGTTCCTCCATGGTCAGAGTCGGCAGAGTGGAAGCAGCCCTCCTCAGCTCGCCCTGTTCGCCGTGGCAACGCCGCTGCAGCCTCCCGCCATCCTGGAGATCCGGACCAAGAACATGATCTTCAGAACCAAACACAAACTCGACTTCACGCCGATGGCCTGCGATGCAAAGTACGTCCTGCTGTAACTGAAGGTCTGCCCTCTGGTTGTTCTGAGTATAACGGTGTGTTCTGGTTTCTTGGCCGTTTAGAGGGAAAATCGTTCTGGGTTACACCGAGGCTGAGCTGAGAGTTCGAGGATCCGGTTACCAGTTCATCCACGCCGCTGACATGCTGTACTGCGCTGAAAACCACATTAGAAGTAAGTCCCAGCTGCTGCCGCTTGATGAAAGGTTGCTGGTGCAAATGACTGGAACTCACTTCACTGAAGTCCCGGCTGACCTGGTTAGTTAACGCATGGCAGTGGCACACTGTTATACATGCGATCAGGCAGAGGAAATCTGCACACATGTTCCAAAACATTCATCCCAGAGATCCCACTACTGGGAATGTTGCCAGTGATGTAGTTTCCTGTTCAGATGTGCCGCGGCTCAATGATTCTTGGGATGACAGAAGTTTGTTTCTGCTGGTTTTTATACCAGACAAATGTTTTTACTGCCTACAGACAACATCACAGCATGGTAGGAGTCATGCAGCAGAAGGAAATCTTTAGTATTTATCCCTGTAATCTCCCAGAACATGAGTCAAAACAAGGTCACAGATCTAATCACCGTTAACAAATAATCCCCATTTTTCAGCTTTACTTCGAACCAGGCTGATGCTCTCTCAACATCCCCGTTTAAAGCCATGAGATTCCTCTTGTCAGTGGATGTTAAATGTTGGGTTATTAGAGGAAGTGAACTATAATGTTAGCGCCAAGCCGACCGGAGACCACTTCAAAAGCAGGAGGCGGACTAAACGCAGGGCATTCTGGGTAAATACAACCAATACAAATGGGCTTGAAGTCTTTGGCTGAAGATAAACACTAAAATCTGACGCCACTCCCTTTTTGTTCACATTTTGTGAAGTTGTGTTCAGTGTCTTCTTCAGAGGATTTTGTGTCATTTCTTTTAGTGGTTCTTGGTGCAGGGCCCCCACAGGTGAGAGGGTGAACTGATCTGTTTGACACTGCAGAATGAAAGTGAACTGCAGCAGCTGAAAATGTAACAAATGCTGTAATTTTGACCCCCAGTTGAACTGAGTCTACTGGACCACCAGGTGTGAAAACACCCTCAGACTCTCCGATGGTTCAGAAGGAATTTTGTTGCTTCGGTTCATTCAGTCGATGACCCAGTTTAGACCAAAATACTAGAATACCTTCATGTCTGCTGTGGCTCAGTGTTTGACAATTATGACCAATATGACCAAATATTGGCCTCATCTACTCAGCTGGGCCATTGAATATCTGAGGTGGTGAGAGTTTCTTTTAAAGAACTGAGTGCAGTAAGGCATCCACTGACACACCAGTGAAGGTTAAGCTGGTTCTCCACCTTCTGGGGACCCCTTTGACCTCTGACCCCTTTGACCCAGCTGTCATTGTGGCTGTAATAAAGTCTCTGCTCTGCTCGTTACCCTGGCAGCTGCTGGTGGTTGAGACTGTAACGCTTAGTGTTTGAACCGATGAAGCTCCCTGCCGTGTCTTTACTTGTGGTTGAATAAATGCACACATCCGAATGCAGCCGCACCATCACAGCTGGCTGAACATCTGAATCGCACATTAAAGAATCACTGAATCTGTTCAGAACTTTTACCAAAAGTTAAAAGTTTGATACCTCATATGCATCATGAGCTTCTTCATGTTCTCTGATGTGCTTTCAGTGATAAAGACGGGCGAGAGCGGGCTGACCGTCTTCAGGCTGCTCACCAAAGACAACCGATGGAAATGGGTTCAGGCCAACGCCCGACTCGTCTACAAGAATGGGAAGCCGGACTACATCATCGCCACCCAGAGGCCTTTGGCGTTAGTGCTTCTTGGAGATTTTGCTGCTTCTTTTGTGAGTTTTCCTTCACTGACATGTTTGTTCCTTCAACCGCAGGGAGGAGGAAGGAGGAGAACATCTGAGGAAGCGATCTATGCACCTTCCCTTCACCTTTGCCACCGGAGAGGCTCTCCTGTACCAGACCAGCCACCCGCTGCACGGCTTCCCTGACTCCTCCCACGGCAAAGCAAGAGGCAGCAAGTCCAAGAAGGGCAAAGTGGACAAGAGTTCCTTGGATGAACTGAAGCCCAACTCTCTTCTGGGGGCGCTGATGAGTCAGGATGAGTCTGTGTACGTCTGCCAGCCGGACGCAGAGTCTCGGACGTTATACCACAGCAGCAGGAATGCTGAGTCTGATAGTTTGTTGAGCAGCACCACCTGGAATATTGTCTCCAACCGGGAGATGGGGATATGCAACGGAGACAGTTTTGACCCTCTTCTGTCAACGTTGGACTCTCTGTCTCTAGATGGAGGGGAAACTTGCTCGAACAGCGAGCTCTTCAGTGCTTTGGAGAGTCTGGGCCTAAATGCTGATGACCTGGAGCTGCTCCTGCTGGATGAGCGGATGATGCAGGTAGAGCTGGATCCCAACCACGTTCCCACTCTGACCGACCTTCTCACCAATAACGAGATCCTCACTTACGTCCACGACACTCTGCAGAGTGAGATGGAGAACGAAGTCCCATCTTCAGACCCTGACTCCGCCCCCCAGCAGCCATGTTTGATACCTGAAGCCCCTTTGGACCCGCCCGCCTTCAGGCAGCCCATCGTCCAGCTGTCGCAGCAGATGCAGCAGCACATCCAGGCTGCCTCACATCCTGCGATGGTTGAGAATCCAGCTGGTTTATCTGACAGTCTCTGGGTGGACCACCATCTCCAGACTCCACTTAATGGTCCACAGCTGGACGCTGAGCATCTAAACCCACATCTGGAGTCACCATGGCAACTGCAGATAAACACTGAAAACACAGCCTCATCGAGCTTCCAGAATGGATCTTACCAGAACCAGAACATGACTTTCCCCTTGAACCTGGACGTTAGCCTCCCAGATTACTCCTTAGATTCATGCACCACCCTGCTGAATGGCGAGACAACGCTGGATGTTCATCAGCATCAGGGTGGGATGACCACAGTGGCCACACCTGCACATCTGGGTCAGCAGAAACAGAACCCAGCTTCCTGCTTGTCCCACGGAACGGAACATCTGGAGCAGCAGCGGCGTAGCCTGAGCTGCAGCGTGTTCGGCCCTGCAGCAGACGGGAAGGTGAGAGGATGCTAACATGATGTTTCACTTCCTGTTAGCTGTCAGAGTCCAACTCCATCCATCCATCCATCCATCCATCCATCCATCCATCCTGTTTTTAATAGCTTGACATTTTCTTTTTACTGTGTAATAATCTGTGTTGTGTTTGTTGCCTCTTAGTCTGAACTCCCATGAAAACGAGGTTTTTAATCTCAATATGTTTTATTCTGGTGAATCAAAGGTTAAATTTGTCCATCCATTTACCGTCCATCCTTCGTACTCCATGGTTCTTGCCCCTTGAAGCTGAGGTTCTTCTTCTTTGCTCTGAAATGTAACTGAACATCAACACACCAAGAGCTGCTGGATCTGCATCCCTGCAGCTCTGCGCTGCTCCCTTTCCCTGTCAGGAAAATGGATTATTTGATTTCGACTCGGCTCTGGAGGCCCGGGGCCGATGCGGAGCTCAGAGTAAACCACCATGATGCAAGTGGACATGTCGTGTAAATAAGATGAGGAGGAGATGGGCCGGGCCAGCACTGAGTCAGTTTAAATTCAGGAGCCTCATATTTTAGAGGAAGCTCCAGTTTGCTTTGTACTGACTGTTCAGTGGAAGCACAGTATGTGCACTTGGTGAATAATCTTGACTTCTGCTGGATTTATCCAAATCTGACTGTGCTGATTGGATCCAGTGCTGCCCTGCAGGATTCTCGTCTCAATGGGCTGAAATGTGTGTGGGTAGCACCATGCATACACAGGACGGCTGGCAGGAAACACTGAAGGTTTCGGTCTTGATTAAATGCAATATAAAGATCCTACACATTTATTTCTACCTTCCTTTGGTTCTGGTTCTGGTGGACACTAAGTGAACGAGTCTGTAAAGACCTGAGGCGTTTACAGGGGTCAAACCAAACCAAGAACTCTGAAATGGCTTTAAACATGCATATGATTTCTGGATTTGAATTAGTTGCTCTCTGCATGGTGAAGTTTGAACAAATAAGATTCTAATGACTCTAATTTAAACATAGATTTTATTTTAGTTTAGTGAGGACTATAAAGATCCATACATTGTAAACACAAATCACAAAACAAATCAAGTACAAAATGGAGAGCAGCTGGACTTTCAGAGCGTTCTTATTTTATGATATAAGTTTATAATATTAAGGATATAAAACGGTAAAAACTGCAAACCCTGTGGTTTATCTTGCAAGCAGGCAGTCACACTTAGCTCAGCTGCAAATCCATAAACAGGAAGAGGAAAACATGAAGCCGGTGTGATATGAAGTCATTCATGATGTTCCAGTTTTGCGAGCCGTCCTGGATCAGCTGGGCCTCCCTGTTACCATTCACTGTGTTGTGTCTTTCCAAGCATGACAGCAGCATTTGAATAGAAAAAACAAACTGCCAGATCGGGATAAAGATGGAATGAGTTATGAGTGAGGACAGGAGAGAAAAGTGAGTACAATAATGAATAGAATAAGGCCGGGAAGAGCCGCGGCCGGCCCCCAGAGACGGCTGAGCCCAGCAGGCATCCCTCCATCCCCGCCCTATTCAGCCTCCTCTGTTATTCTTCGGGGTCAGTGGCTGTCGCTGAAAGAAAAATACTGGCATGGGGCCAGTCAGGCATGAGCGCCGCTGACCTACAATTTATCTGTCATCATTACCTAATGCTGCAAACACAGGACGGGGGGGGGAAGGCAGCCGTGCAGAGAGACACGACTCGCAGCGCTGAGACTGTGTACAAACTGTCTGTACACAGAGATACATTATCTCTATTTAACTAGACCAGAGTGTCTCATATTTTCTAGTTGGGCTCTTGGTCTGTACCGTCTCATTGCTACTGGCCTCCATGTTGTGATGTCCTTATAGTTGAAGATGGCATCTGTTCATCCATCCTTTATTTGATGAGCAGAGGAGAGTTGGGATAAATGAAGCAGTGAATCTAGAGTTTTGCCTTGTTCTTCATTGGAGCAGACCTGGAGCAGGGCCCCCTTCTGCCAGAGACAAAACCTCAGTCTGTGTCTCCATCCCTCTCTATCCTGATGTCACTCCTGACCAAAAATCCTGAGCTCTTCATCTTGAAGAAGAGAGCTGGGGATCATGGCATCAAGCCAGCAGAAGGTGGGATCCAAGATTTTTCACACTCAGAGATGCCAACAAAACATCGTCTGCAAAAAGAAAATATGAGACCCTGAGGTTCCTAAATCAAACTATGGTACCTTTAGCATCGGTAGACATCTGCTTCCACCTAGTGCTTTGAAACTTTGAAAACATTTAGCTTCCCCTAAATTACTTTTTATGGATAAATTCTAAAACATGAATTTACTTGGCTGTTTTTAAAACATTCAGTCGAATAAACTTCAACATTTCTGTTAAAGTTTTGATTATGGACTGTTGAGGATTCTTCAAGTAGTTTAACTAAAAAGTAGGAGCGTTTAGTGATTTCTTTAGATTCTGTCTGTGAACACCTCCAGTTCGACCAGAACATTGGATGGTTCTGGTGTCATCTAACTTGCAATGATTGAGATGTAATTGTCCAACAATGTCCAGAGGATTGAGAATCTCTTGGCATCCTGCAGATCAGCTGTGATCTGATATATCTTTTAGTTTCATGTAACTGATTGTGTTAATCATCATCTCAGACCATCCAGTTTTGTTTTGAACTCTTTGTTCAATCTCAGATGATAAACAAAAGGAAGCAGACCGTTTGAGAAGATGATAAGGAAATGAAAGGAAATGGAAATGAAATTAAACCATCTGAAACAATGTGTGGTTTGCTTCCAGGTAGAGAACGGCTGCCTCCTTGGCGTCGCCAACGTAGGGTACATCCGGACGTGTCTAATTCCTGGAAGAAACGGAGTAGAGGCTGTGACGGGCCCTGACGAAGTCTCCAACTTACAGGACCCCCAGAAGTCTGGATTCTTCCTCTGACCGGACAAAGCAGGGCAAAGTGGGACAGATCTCAGCGTTTTAGGGAATGATCAGGAACTTTGGACCAGATCATTTTCACAACCGTTGTTCTGATGTCTCATCTCAACATAAAACTGCTAAAGTAAGGAGAAAAGTCCAGGTGAAGACCTCTTTCACTGAAACTGTCCTGCTCATTGAAGCAAGGCTGGATTGTCTAACCTGGACTTCCTGAGTGAGGGGACATCCTGATTCAGATGTCCTCCACTCAAAGGAACTGCTGTGAAGGTCTGAGGTTCTCTCTCCTCATTACTGCTGCTTCTATTCCTCCTCTTAAGATTAATATCCTCTTATGCAAACAGATGTTAGTTTAATAAGAGCGCGGTCTGAGATAATCTGCAAAGCTCAGAGTCAAAGAGCATTTAAATCGTCTAAACAAGAAGCTTTAGTCAAGAGTTTAATGTCGTCACGTGGTGAAAACACGGACAGGAGATAAACGGCAGCGTCTTTATGGTCTATCAGAAGAAAACTAGACCCCTGTTGGAGATTTTAAAACAATCTGCAGTATCTTAAATGAAAGTATATCTAGTATTTTGAAGAACATTAGGTGTTGGGTGGTTAAATTAAGAAGAGATTTAAGCAGAAGGCTAATGAGATCACTTAGATATTCTATAGAGACGCAGTCAGAGAGGAGTGGATTGGTTGGAAAAAATCGAAAAGCATTTTTTTGTTTGGTTTCCAAACTGGAGGTGCGGGTAGAGCTCCAGTTAATGCCTTGTCCTGGAAACAAACACCTGCCGAGTGAAGAAAACCCAACTGCACTCACAACCTCGGCAGACATGAGGACCTAACTGTAAATAAGTTTTTTGCTTTGTTTGTTTTCATGTGTATTGAATTTACAACAGAGAGCACTAAAAACACTGACCGTGTCTATGGGTTCTGTTCAGTCAGGGTTAGAAAGTAATTACACCCACTTTTAACTTTAGGGTATGTTGATTGGGTTCATTGAGGTTTGAGGGTTGAAGGTCCTACCACAGTACTGGTTGAGGTGTAGACTTTAACTAGGCCATTTTAACACCTTGATTCTTTTTCAGCTGTTTTGTTGTAGATTAGCACCAGTCTTTGTGTTCACTGTTGCGTTGATGACCCAGTTTGGTCGGCATTGGACAGATGTCCTTACATTTGAATTCGGAAAAGCATATCCTGAAAGCTAAAACAGGGTGTAATTTTTAAAAAAAATTGATTGTGTTTAAAACCAAGATGTTTCTGTGTTACATTCTGGTGCTACTTTATCAGCGGTTAAAGCTGGAGGCTCGAACCAAACCCTGAACCAAGACAATGCCATCAGAACTCTTCTTCTCGTACATTAAAGGCGCTTTCACACTGCAGGAACGGAAAGGGACGGAATGGGTGCGTTCACATTACAACTTGCGTTCCACCCGACCCCAAGCGTTCCAGCAGCTGATTGGCCGCTGGTTGTTATGGAGTCCGACGTTGATTTCCCGTTTACAGCTGGCTCTCACTGTATTTTGTAACGAGTGGTATTTTTCTTCCGTATTTCTCCTTGCAATACGTAGAAGTCGTTCAGCATTTTGTCTTCTGAGGGCAGCTTGTTGGCGGAATTTAATTAATTGTATGAGGTTAATGAGCAGCAAAATTAAATCCATGTCGTCCATTGTTGTTGTCGTAGTAACTGTTAACCCGCCCCAAGCGTTTCTGCTTAGAACCAGCAGCTGATTGGCCGCTGGTTGTTATGGAGTCAGACGCTGATTTCGTCTCAATATCAGCCAATCAGCTGCTGGAACGCTTGGGGTCGGGTGGAACGCAAGTTGTAATGGGAACCCACCCATTCCGTCCTGTCCCGTTCCGTTCCGTTCCTGCAGTGTGAAAGCGCCGAAAGAGTCTCTGTTGGTTATCGTTTCCAATTCAAGTGAATCTGAAGGTACCAAACAGCCACAAGGAGGCAGTTCACACCTGGGGTTAAACTAGGTCACCACTTGATTCCCAAGTTGCTTCTTGTCATCAGATCTTAATGTCCGGTCAAACATGCAGATCTACTCGAACTGGTCTGAAAGATGCACAAACCATCTGCACCTTTTATGCTGAAAGTTTCTGGGATGTGCCTTGGTTATCTGGCACAGAATCTACTTTTAGGCATTTTCAATTTGGTTAAGATCAGAGCTTTATGTAGACATTTCCAGAGAGATAACATTAGCATTAATCCAGTCTGGACCAGTCTGAGTCGGTCTGGACATGTGTTTGGGATCATTAACCAGTAGGAACACCAAACCTTGTACCGTCCAGATCTTGATTTGAAGAGTACTGAAAGAATTCAGTGGTTCATAAGTTTTAGTCTAAATATCTCCCGTATACAATCCAACTTCCTCTGAACAAACCTCTTATTGTGACCAAACAGTTGAATCTTTTTTCTTGTCTGACCTTAGACCTTTGTCTCGATGGCTTCTTGCTTCTCCATGTGGGCAGCAGGAACTCTGTCTTGGTTGGCACCCTTTCAGTCCATCTCTGTAGTGTGTTTCTGCAAAGATCTATCACTCTAGAACACATTTGGTTCATATTCCTCTGAAACCCAAGAGCTGACGCCCTTTTTCCATTACAAAACTCTGAAAAATTGTGTAGCAGCAAGATTACCAATACCCTATTTTCCTCTGTGCCCCTTGTTTGCCATTGTGCTTTTTGCTTTTGTCTTCAGTTGGACTGGACCTCAGGTGACATCATACCTAACAAGCCAAATATTACCTGGTACCCAACTGAAACCAGGTTTGGCATTCAGGAACCTCAAACATGCAACACTGGTTCCAAATCACTTTTGGGAGCCAGAATGGACTCCAAATATTGCTGGTGGATAAAACCTTGGCGTTCCAGCGGTTTCTAGTTCTTGGCAGCCCTGGTTGTTCCTGGGCATCTGGACCAATTCCCTTTGCTGCCACCACTGTACACTCCTTTCATTGGACAGGGACAGTTTGTTACTGGTTTCAGATCTTTGCACTGGAACAGCTTATAATTACACAGTCCAGTCACATTAATGTGACCACCACGTACTTTCCACTTCAGAGTTAAATAACCAATCACAGAAGGCAGGTGGCAGCACAGTGCAGTTGAGCGTATATAAAGGGTGTGTGTGGGCTTCGGAAAACATTTCAATCGTTGGCGTAATGCAGAAACGAAGCGATTTATCCGACGTCCAAAAGGGCATGATCATTGGCTTTCGGGCCAAGGGTGGAAGCATTTCCGAAACGGCTGAGTTTGTGAACTGTTCGCGTGCCGCCGTGGTAAAAGTGTACCGTGCATGGCAAAATGGGACTGTCCAAAATCAACGACGTGGCAAATGTGGTGCACCACGGGCCATAGATGACAGAGGCGAACGACGGTTGCGGAGATGCGTTCGGGCAGATAGACGGGCTACCGTTGAGCAACTGACCACTAAAATGAACCAAGGGGCTACCACAAGTGTCTCCCAAACCACTATTCAGCGAACATTGCTGCGTCTGGGCCTCCGAAGCAGACGCCTGGTTCGTGCACCTATGCTGACTGGTGTTCATCGACGACGAAGGCTAGAATTTGCACGCCAGTACAGCAGCTGGACGTCCACTGAGTGGCGACAGGTAGCGTTTTCAGATGAATCGCGTTTTATGCTCCATCGGACAGATGGACGTTGGCGTATAAGGCGTGAAACCTCTGAAAGGAACCACCCTGCAACCATTGCAGGAACGGTCCAAGCTGGAGGCGGGAGCATTATGGTCTGGGGAATGTTTTCCTGGCATTCTCTGGGTTCACTGATTATTGTGGAAGGCACGATGGATCAATACAAGTACGCATCTGTCCTTGCGGACCATGTCCACCCCTACATGCGCATTGTTTTTCCTCAGGATGATGGCATCTTCCAGCAGGACAATGCGAGGTGCCATACAGCTGCCAGTGTACGTGCGTGGTTCGAAGAGCACCAGGATGAGTTTACCGTCCTCCCCTGGCCAGCAAACTCACCTGACTTAAACCCAATCGAGCATCTGTGGGACCATCTCGATCGAGTTGTTCGCGCCATGGATCCTCAACCGCGTAATCTAGCGCAGCTGGCCACGGCATTAGAGTCGGCATGGCTCAACATCCCAGAGAAGACCTTCAGGGACCTAAGTGACTCTCTTCCTGCACGTCTCGTAGCAGTTCGCTCTGCGAAAGGTGGTTATTCTGGCTTTCGACAGATGGTCACATTAATGTGACTGGACTGTGTATTTGGGTTCAAACTACCATTCAGACCCTATTACTGACAGCAGCACCAGGTGTGAAGAACCTAACGCTCCAGAAGAGCTGCTGCCATGTTTCCTTCCTCCCACTGTGACAGACCAGACACGCTGCCGTGAACCCGGCTGTCTTCTTTCTGACTCAGAAGCTGTTTCTGTACCAAGACGGGTCGGCGTTTAGCATTTAGCACCAAGTTAGAAACCAATACTCAGTCAGAAACTGAACAGGGAGTAGATCCGGTGTTGAATGTTCTCCGAGTTTTTATCTAACAGGAAGTAGGTGCTTCAGAGCAACCAACAGACGACAATCAATACGACAACAATAGGCATTTACTGATCTGCCTCGTTTGGTTTTATTGTTTTTATACTTTAGTCATTTTTCTTATAAAGCGGATTATTTAAGAGCACTTATGAGATCAAATGCTGTATGAAGACAAATTATAAAGCAAAGCATTGTTTTCAAAGAACCTAAAACGGTATGGTTGTGTATGTGTGTCTTAAGTGTTTGGAAAGGTGTTTACGATCACTGTGCTTACAAACTCTCCCCAGCACTGAAGGGACTAAAAAAGCATTTTATTATGTAGAAATATTGTTATAGTGTTCTGGTTTTATGTTTTGGGGAGTTTGTCACTTTAGCTGAAACAAAAATGGTGCCATAAGAGTGAGCCGAAGCTTGCTTAGTTCAGTGTTTCACAATAAAAAGGGCACAAGAGCAGCATTTTCTGTGTTAAAATGTGTTTTCTGATGTTGTTCAAACCCACTTTGTCCGGCTGATAATGAAACCAAACTTTCCTCACACCATTTTGTCCATGTTAGCCCAATTATTTCGCAACTTTTCTTCACTAAAGCTCGTAGTTGTTTTACTGACATTTGTGAAAAAGGAAAAAAAAATGCAGTTTTTCTCTGAGATGAGTGTTGAAATGCACTCTGAGATGCTGGAAATAAAGGATTTTGTGCAATCACACTCATTAGTGTCCTTTTTGCAAACAACTGCTGCTTTTTTAAGGATGTGCTGTTTCCTCACCTGCCCACCAGGTGTCAGCGTAGCTCCCAACCCCAGCTGAAACTCGCCCCTGGAAAAAACAAGTGTTTCAATGCAAGAAACGAAACAAAGGAAACAAAGCATGGTGACAAATTAAGAAAATAATAAATCTTTCTTCATATTCTCCTTCCAGTCAAAACTTTCCTGCAATCCGTTGAAGTATTTGTTTGGATTTTTGTTGCTTTTCACAAATTTTTAGTCCACTGCCCGACTGTTATCTCAGATAAGCCATGTAACTGAAATGAAGATCCTAAGGCACGAAGAGGCTCCTAAATTTAAGGAGTGAGTCAGTGTTGTGTCTGCACAGAAACAATGACGAAGCAAAGACTTCAGACAGTTCCAGAAAAACAGTTTGTTTTGACCTGATTAACCCCAGAATAAATCACAAAACAGCTTTCCTTAAGATCACCCATCTGTCCGTCTATCTTACAATCAGGTTCTTTGTTTCAAATTCTGGCCTTTAACTCTGGCTTTAATCCTCATTTTCACAGTGAGAATTAAATTGATGAAAAGTAATGGCCAGCAACTTTTTGTTTTTGTTTACGTCTGGTTTGTTTAAAAAAATCCCTCAGAGTCTGAAAACTGAAGTGAAGCGCAGCAGCAACAACAGCCTGAGGAGGCTTTTAGCTGCTGTTGCTTCAGCAAACACAACGTCTGCCCTTCTTTCCTCCGGCTTTTTGCACCGCGGATGTGTGAATGCACACACAGCCGAAAGCAAACAAACACACACCGATTCCCAGGGCAGTCCACCAGAGACCAACATGGCCGCCGGGAGAGACTCAGAGCCGTAAATATTTCTACCAAAATGGTTTCAGTTCCTTTGGAGTACAGAAACCATACAAACCAAGAGGTTAAAGGTTAACAACGCACTGCACAGCAGCGGCGTTAAGGGAATAATTTTGACATTTTCACAGATTTAAACCTTACAATGAACTTCCCTTAAATTCTTGTTTTAATTACAACAAAATAAGAAATAAAAATCAAAGTGTAAGCTATTATTTGTGATAAAGACCTGAGTTAGTCAGAGATGAAACTTGGTCTCGGAGTGGAAAGCAGTCTGCTGCGTCCCTGAATGTTTCATGAGAGTTTGTCTTCTCCTGCGGTTCTGTGCAGGTTAACTTTACCCGCTTGTGACGTGATCAATCATCCAAGGAAGATGTTGTGTGTCCCAGTTTAGTTCCTGCCTCCTCCCAGGGACAGAAAGAGAGAGATCCCAGACAGGAACAGGCGATGAAACGCCGAGGTGTCGATGCTGAAGCAGAAACAGAGATGATCGCTTCAACTCGTCCTGTTGGTGCTGAAGCTGCTGAATCTATAACCAAATAAGCCTCATCTGAGTGTTTAACACCTCGGTCTGCTTTCAGAGTCGCTGCTGCTGCAAAGAAACGATCTGAAATATTTAACAAGCGTCTTTAACCACTAGGGCCTTCTGCCTGATGGAAATATGGTCGCTGCTGCTCCTGTGGAGGCGCTGACCTGCTTTCAGGACGACGCTCAGTTAAAACCTGCTGTTCTTTTTCTTTCAGCATCAAATAATGTAATGGGGAAAGTTTCTCTCTTCCAGTGAGTTTCCTCTGGAAATGTTGGCCCTGCAGCTCTGATCGATGGGACACGGATTGATCTCCGTTTCTTTCTCTTGGTGTTGTGTGGCTCTGCAGCAGGACTCGCTCCTCTCCCTGTATGCAGCCAGCCTGCTCCCGTCGGGCTGTCAGAGCGCGTTAGCTCCACCTCAACAACCACCAAGGTAAAACACCCGGCTGCACAGCATGAGGGGTTGATGAATAATGAACAGCGGCTTCATTTGGGCTCCTGTCGGCCTCCGCCACAGAGCAAACGTGGAGTTTAAGGAGAAACGACACAAGGAGTCGAGGTTAGCAGTAAAATGTCCACGTCTGTGCAGAAATACCCCGACACATAATGTGTTTGTTTAAAAGCCTGCAGCCTGAAGGGCTCTGACACAGAAACGTCCAGACGAGAGAAACAAAGCCTGGAACACGACTGAAGGTGAGGAAGAAACATCCAGGCTGCTTCAGAAGATCCCAGACCTGATTCTATATCTGTGAAAAACAATAATAAAGGAGTTTATTAACACTGTGTTAAACAGGCGGTGTTTATGAACGCTCTTTACAGCACTGATAACTGTTAAACAAAACTCTGTTACCATTTATAAACATCAGGAAATGAAAATAAAAGGTCAAAGGTCATTTAGTCAAAAACAGCTTATAGGTTCAGCTGAGAAGAGCGATTATAAAAACAAACTTTCTAAAACTTACTTTGATTCCAGTTTCGCTTTGTTCTTTTCCCAAAACATGCAAGTTTTGTTTTTCTTCAAATATAATTTTACAACTTCCATGTTACTTTTCTATATATCCCAGAACTATACTTATATTTATAAACCAACAAATTTTAGTTCTGGGACTTTCAGGTAACTTTCCTGGAAGTTTATTGTCTAGTTTTCTTGATCTTAAAGTTTATTTTTGCTGAATTTACATGTTTTTTTTTTTAACTTACAACACTTTCTTTGCAGATTAAATTTGACTTACTGGAATACTAAAATGAGATGACAATAAACTCCCAGACTTTCAAAATGGAACCATAAATAATTTAAAGTTTCATTCCCAGAATTCAGTTTTCTTTGTGAGATTACAAATGACCTCTCTTAGATTTAAAGGTTACTTTCTGAAACTTTCAGGTTATTTTCTCCTACATTCTCACAAGTTACCTCTGTTATATTTCACTATTTTTTTTAACTTATAAGTTAATTTTGTTGAATTCAACTACAACCATTCCTCCTGAATCTTATTGGTTCAGATGGATCCCAGATGATATCTGTGCTGTCTGCCATTTTATGGATAAACTGAAAACTTTAAGCTTCAGAGATCTGATCTGCTCCGTTCGGCTCCTTAACTCCATCTGAGATCCATCAGCTCCGCTTTCAGTGTTTCCACAAAACCTACTGCAGCTGGACTCAACATGCAGAGTCTGAAAGGTCGCAGAGGACCAGTGTGCGTGTGTGTGTGTGTGTGTGTGTGTGTGCAGCTGTGGCACTCTGCCTTCGCCTCTGCTGACCTTTACTGAGCGTCGCTGCTGGACCTGCCGCCTCAGCGTGGCGCTCGGGTCGCGTCACGGATTGCATGTTTGACTGACGGCCTGCTTACACACACACACTCACGCCTCTGTGTTGATGATCAGTCAGCTCTGGATCAGACCCGGTTGCAGTTTGTGCAGCTGGGCCAACAGGTGCTGAAACAAGCGGCTGTAATGCGGCTCTGTGTTTGTTGTGCCGACTCAACATGACGAGGCTGAATTATTCACAGGTTCTCCTGGAAGCTGCAGAAGCTCCGCCTGACATAAAAGCTCTGGCGTCTCAGGGGCTGATCTCATGCTTGGCTGCAGAAAACACAGAGTGTGTGTTCAGGAGAGTGAGTGTGTGTGTCGTCTGCAGAGGAGAGCAGAAACACAACCTTGACCTAGATAACAAACCTAAGGAGAAAAGAAGAAGGAGAAGAGCGAGGAGGAAGCTGGTCTGGAGGTCATGACCTCCTGCTGCTGGTCTGATGGATCCACACTGACACACAGACCACCGGAGACTCGGTGTGTGTCTTCAACACACACACACATACACATACACACACTTCATCAACCAGTTTCCTTATGAACTCAAACTCACACAGGAGCCTCTCGCAGGGCTTTGGGATTAAACCTGTAATATTTTGCTCATCTGTGATTTTCTTCCAGTCCTTCCAGTCTGGGTCCAGACTTCCTGCTGGTTGATGATGGTCGGATCTGAAGCCTGTTAAAATGGGAGGAAACCAGAAGATCCCAGTGGAGCTGGTGATGATGAAGATGATGGAGTGATGATGGTTATTCTGATAAGTGGGTTCACACTCACTGAGGGGTCTCTGGTGACATGTGAGCTACTGGGAACCAGTTCATGATGGTTCCTCTGTATGGATAATGAGGTTTTATTTAGTCCAAGGTTTTTGTTTTCTTGCAACAAAGTTTTAGTTTTTATTGTCATTTGAATTACTTTATTTTCTGGGACTGAATTTATTTATTTTAAAAGGTTTATTATTTTATTTTCTTGGTTCTTTTATGTTGAATTTATTCAGGAAACTCTTATTTTCCAAGTTTTTATTTACATACTTTTATTTTCTTCAATCAAATTTAATTTATTCAAACACCTTTTAATATTCTTTGTTGAAATGTATTCCTTTCTGTTTTCTCAGGTGTTTTTGGAGTGTTGGCAATGTTGTTTCTGATTCTAGCTTTCTGATATCCGTATATTTATTTGATTCAGGCAAACAGTAAGCGAGCCAGCTACATCCTTGGGACTTTACAGTAATAATAAACCAGATGTGCGTGTGATGTGTGTGTTTTCTGTCGGGTCTCAGTCCTGACTGAAGACTCTGACGGCGGCAGGGACAATCTGTCCCCCTGCTCCGCCTCGACTGCCAGGACGGATCCACGGTCGGGTGTGAACGGCCATCACTACTGCTGCCTCCCACTTTCACACGAACTGTATGAGTTTTCACACACTGCTGGTCAGCAGCGGGTCAGTCAGCAGATTGCAGCTGATTTGGTAAGACAGATGTTGGATTGGCAGCTGCTGGTCTTTGAGGTAAATGAGGTTTGACTCATCAGATAAACTCATCTAGAAACAAATCTGTGTTGTTCTGGATGCTGAAACATCCTTAAACATTTGGAAAAGATTTGCTTATGTTGGCTTGGTTTGAAGAAGTTTCCTCTTGTTTACTAGTGGCCTCTGTCGCCCCCTTTTGCTCACTAGAGCAAACTGCAGTTTGAATTTAACACCTTTGAACAAGGCGACCTGATCCTGGTTGTTTTCATTTCACAGATTTTAATTGAATATCTGTTTAGCCTCTTATTTTCTTTATATTTACCATCAAAGGAACCTGGAAAGATCTGAAAATGAAGGGGGGAAAATAGAATGTAAAGAAAAACTTGTTTGCATGTTGCTCTCATCCACAATATCTTTTAATAATTTTGGTTAAAAAATAAAATGAACAAGCCATTGTTTCTAAATTTAAATACATTAAAATATAAAATCTTTTTAAAACAGTTCTAAAGTTTATTTCTACAATATTACCATTGAAATACTTTTTCTCTCATTAGATTATAATCAGCTTTTTTTCTGTACTACATAATAAAAGAGCCATCTTGTTTTTGCAAAATTTTGTGTTTATCTTTATTTTCAAACCAAAAAATATAGATAAAATAGTGGATATTTTAAAAATGGCAACAAATTTCCTATTCTGTATATTTATCTAAAATTATAAGTTGCATTTAATCAGAAATTGGTGTCGCATTTGTGGCTTTAAAGTTTTATTTAACTGACCTGAGAGTAAAAATACTTTTTGATTCTTTGACCAACAGATCTGCAACATTTTCAGTCTCTTATCTACCACTCATCCATCCAGTGTCATGGTTTCACTCCATTAATGGGATTATTGGCAGAAAATCATCATTTTCAACAACTTGGCAGCAGAATATCAGGATGAAAAAGTTGTGTCTTTAAGAATCTGGGTGATAAATCCAGTTAAGATCTGAAACCTGAGCGATGATCGGCTGTTTTAAACCCTAATAAACCCGATCAGTCAGTGAACGTGGCAGGATTTTCCAGTTTTCTGATAATCTCAGCAGAAGTGAAAAGTAATCCTGCCGTGCAGGGATTAGTGTCTTCATGGAGTCTGGAGCAGCTTTCATGTGCTTCAGTAACTCCATCTTACCTTAATCCTGCTGCTATCTCATGATCTGACAGCTGCTGGCACACCAGCCTGTAAACATCTGGACACATCTGGACTGTAAACACAGATTTGGACCAGCAGTGACGGCGTGGGGAGTGGAAACACTCTGCAGAAGTTTATGGATCATCAACCAGAGGCAGAGGTGAAACCGAACCCTGCAGACACCCAACACCCAAGAGAGGAAACTCCACAGTGGGTCTGCTGTCTGAGTGAGCGACCGGGAGAGCTTCAGGCTGGAGTTCTGCTCTACATCAACCAGAGCCGGTTGCCTAGCAACGGAGGTAAAACAAAACCCCAAAGGTGATTGCTGGGACCGCACAGTTTTTAATCTGTATTCTGACAAACTATATGTTAAAGACGTTTGTCAGGGTCATCAAATGCAGAGACAGCTTTATTATTTTATTATTATTATTATTATTATTATTATTATTATTATTATTGTTATTATTATTATTGTTATTGTTATTATATAATAATATATGGTTCATGGTTTATAATAATAATAAATAATAATAATATATTAAAATGTAATTTTCTTAATTAATTCTGTCACAAACTGACCGTTGAGGACATCAGATGTCATGAGACATGAGACATGAGAGTTTGACTGGGACCAGTCAGTCCAGTCACTTCACACTCCAGGGTTACCTGTGGAGTACCACCAGGCTCTGGGCTTGGTCCAATTCCATTGAATTAACACATATATATGTATGGTAAAGACTGATTACAGGCCAGGACTCAAATTTTTTGGGGTACCATCAGATTTAAAAATAATGATAATAATAATTTGATATTTATTTGCAAATATTCTACTATATATAAGAATCATAAGTCCATATCAGGTGAGTTGAAAAAACTTAATTAAATTTAAGGTATTTGCAGTTACATTCAGCTCAAACACCAGAAAAACACCTTTAAACTTTACTAAATATATTTAATCTTCTAATTAGGGTCTAAACTGATAAACTGATCCATTATAGATTATTGGTGATGGACGTCCTCATCCATCTCTAGAGGTTTCACACCATTTGAAAAACCTTCAAATTTTACACTTATCTTCTCACTAAAATGCGTTCCTGTATGTTTTTCAGACTTATTGCAGTGACCTCTGACCTCTGCCACTGCTTCTAATGTTGTGGGATTAAGGAGCTTCAGGCCAAATCTCCTGGTATCTTCAGAGGCAGAAGTGTCAGGAAAGGTCCTGACAGTATTGCTGTGTATTATCCACTCAGCTGTGGAGTCTGGATATCATGACCGCGTCCTGAAACAGACGTGATGTAACATGTAATTCACTTGGTGGGAAAGATTTTCAGTTCATCCAAGTTCATCTTCAAATGCAAACAACATTTTGTTTATTGTTCAGGAGCTTTAGTTGGTTAAATGTTGAAAAGCATCAGCTATATTCCTTTTTCAAAGACGCCATTATTTGAAGGAACTTAAGGAGGCTTATTGGAGCTGATTGAAGAAAAGACTCCGTGTTTGGTTATTTTAGACCTACATCAGGACTTTGATGTGGTCATTTAAACTCCTGCATTAAGTATCCAGACATTGTTTTGGAGTCATTATACTCCAAAACAAGACGAGTTCGGTGTCCCTCAAGGTTGAGTTCTCGACTCCCTTTTTTCTAAATTTACATTCTGACTTTAAACTGTGTGTGTGTGAGATTATATTTACACTTTGTCTTTCTAAATCTAACACTAAGTGGCACAAAATTTCAGTATTTGTATGAGTTTTACAGATTTATTGTCAGTGACTTTGCTTGAAGTTTAAGATGTTTAAAACTCTTTTAGAAAGTTGTTGCAAAGACTTAACAATTTATTGAAAAAAAAAATCCATCACTTTTGAAACATTGAAGTTTTACTGATTGAAATTTGAGATCTTTCTCTCTTTAAACATCATTAGACTTCTCTAACCCTTCTGTAACTAAACAATGTTGAAGAGAAATGAAGCAGGACATAAACACGCAATCAATGAAATCTGTCCAGAGCTTTTAATTCTCAGCTCCTGTCCCAGTTTTCTTCAATCTCTTAAAGCTCTCCTCTCTAACCCCTCCCACATCGTGCCTGGAGCGCCGGCTGACTGCCTGCCTGGTGAATAATTGACGAGCTCTCTCTCCTCTTTTCCATCCTCTGCCATTGTCGCGTCGCTCGTCGGGTTCTCCAGGCCGTGACAGGCCGCCCTCCCCCGCCTCCATCACGTCCAGTTTCCACCTGCTGCTGGCCGGATGGTGACAAACGCACTGGGAGCAGCTGTTGGTAAGACCCGAGGATTGTTTTATTGTTTCTGGGGAACAGAGGCTGGAAAACAGACGCATCAGGGTCTTTTTTAATGTTTTATCTTTAATTGATGATGAATTCTGGGTGTGAATTGTTAGATCTGTAAGAACTGCATCTAAATTAAACAATTTCTTGTCTTCCCTAAAGTTTTCTAAGAAAATTTTAACCTGTAGATAAATAATTAGAATTGTTGCTCAGAAAGTGATTTTTCTTGTTTTCTAATCTTTCTCATCGATTTATTCCTTTATAATTCTGTTGGGTTTCTGTCATAACTCAGAAACTTATCTGAACGCTTCTTTCAAATGTTTTTACCTCGTAATTCAGTCAAATCAGAGTGAAGCTGAAGATGGATTAGATGGTTGAATCTGATCATTTTCTAGTTAGATAACTTGTTGCTTCCTGCAGATAAACTCAAATGATACAGAATGTTTTCACTCTGTCTCCATTTTAATGAGGTAAAAGAACAAACATGTCATCATCATCTGGTTGGAAATAATGTCTCATATTACAGATGGAACTTGATTTTCAAATTTTCTCTAAAATTTTATTACGGTAAGATCCAGACAGTTTGCTCTCTGTTTCATTGAATTTTTATTGTTATGAAAGATTTTTGCTCAGTCTGCAGATAGATCATCATCATAAGAGATCACTATATCATCTGCAAATCGACAAACTTTCTATCTAAAATGCTGCTTAGAATCACTGACTGCAGAAACTTGGTTTGTTTTTGTCTGCAAAAATTTCTTTGTTTGGATTAAGTCACTTTGATTCAAACATCCTGTTAACAACAGGCTACACAACATTTTAAATTGTCAACAGGACTTAGTTCTGATTAAGTTGATTATTTAATCTGTTTTCTGTCCTAAAGTTTTGTGTCTGTTGTTTCAGAGATCTCTCTGGAGTCATGAGAGAGTTCCTGTTTGTCCTCCTACTGGCCGCCAAGTCGTCCTGCATGTTTCTGAACTGGACGTGTGATCGAAGCTGCGTTTGCCATGGAGACCTTAAGTTCACCACCTGCTCACATGACGACCTCACCCAGCTTCCTGTCAAGGTCCCGCCCTCCACTGAACTCCTGGACCTGTCCAACAACCTCATCTCCGTCGTCCCCAAACATGTCTTCAGCAGCAACCGCAAGCTGAGGGTTCTGCTGCTGCAGAACAACAACATCAGCCTGGTGGAGGACGGCGGCTTCGCCCAGCTGGAGTTTCTGCAGAAGCTGGACCTGAGCTGGAACCGTATCTCCCTTCTCACCGAGGGATTCTCCGTCGGCCTGACCTTCCTGCGGGAGCTGCAGTTGTCCCACAACCAGCTGACCGGCCTGGACAGTCGGAGTTTCCTCCACCTGGACGGCTTGCAGAGGTTAAACCTGACCAACAACAGCATCCAGAGCATGGAGGTGAGGTCGTTCTCCTCCATGAGCAGCCTGCGCCAGCTCCACCTGCAGGACAATCAACTGACGTCTCTGCGGAGCGGCACCTTCTCCATGCTGCGCTCCCTGGAGGTCCTCAACCTCGCCGGTAACCAGATCCATGAGATGGAGTTATTGGTGTTCAACCCACTCACCAGCATGACCTTACTGAACCTGGCCGACAACCAGCTGTCCACCGTCTGCTTCAAGACCTTCCTGAGCATCCACACCTACAGCACTCACATCCTGCTGCAGGGAAACCCCTGGAACTGTGACTGTGAGCTGCAGAGGGTTTTCAGGAAACTGCGCAGCATCCAGAGGATCTTCCTGGACGACTACTACAACCTGACCTGCAGGGAGCCGCCCGTCCTGCACAACCACCGGCTGATGGAGGTGGACACCGAGCTGTGCATTGCTGAGACTGTCACCGTGCTCATCATCACCATCACCGTGGTGATAACCGTGCTGGCCGCCATGCTTATGGGCGAGAGGAAGAAGAAGAAGAGGAGGAAGGGGCTGCACTGGACGCAGCAGGGGGAATTCTCGGAAGACTCGGATTTCTGAAGCAATGTGATTTATTTTCCTGCAAACTTTTGCTGGATGTTGATTTACACCTAAAGTGAAACTCAATGGTGTTCGTTTGCCTTGAACTCTTGCTAGTGGCGGTTCTTACATGGACAAGCTCCTCCCTCGGTGATCTCCTAACCAATCAAAATACAGGAAATCTAAATTCTTGGACAGTCAAAAGGAAGTACAATCCTGCAGAGAGCCTCTAAAATAATCTCCATATCCAGATAGACTGAGCACGCATGACAGGAATAAAATAAAACTTTCAAAACATAACTGATAAGATTGGACGATATGGATTTATTTTTTAGTGATACTGTGATAATGATAAAAAATTATGATTAAAAATACACTAATTATCTACACAGGATATTGTTCTTGAAAGCATTCTCATTTTAATAGGCTTATTCAGGACACAACTTACTTAAAAAGTGTGCTTCATGTTATTAGAATTCACTCAGTAACTGCAATTAATTGTACTTGAATTGACTCATATTTATTGATATTCCTGTTGAACAAAATGTACAGAAAATAGCAAAAATAACATTTCTGATATGGTCAGTTTTTTATTTAACATTACATTTATCATGACAATGACAATCAAAATTCTTATCAAGATAAGAAATTTTTTACAATAAATGATAAACAATAAACGATACAAAAATGCCCACCCCTATAGAAGGGTTTATTATTTTTTTAGCTGGTGCCTGCAATATCTCCCCCAAACAGACCTGCTCTAGTGCCACCCTGGGCAACTGTCCTTATGCTTCATACACCAAAAATCAACTCTGACTAAATATATATGCATGATTTATAACATTTTCAGTTGTTTGCACAAATAAAATCCTAGAAAATAATTAATTCAATTTGTAATCTACCTTAAAAGAGCCTGGTCAACAGTTTTTTGTCCTGGATTTTGCTCCATCCATTTTTCAATCAACCATAACCAGTTTCTCGCAGCATGATGCTGCCGCCACCAGGTTTCAGGGTGATGTGTATTAGTTTTTCTCCACACATACAAAGTTTTGACCAGAACAAACATGGTCTTTTGCATTTCAACAATTATTTTCTTCTCGACCAGATTTGTTGAGTTCGTCACTTATCGTTTCCAAATCGGCAGTTTCTACTCTGTTTATTAATTTCAGGACTTCTGAAAACAATAGCGCTGGATTATATTTAAAGGTATCAAAGTAACAAGCTGTGAATATTTAAGTACTCCACAATTCAGGCTTCAAGTTTTCCAAAAATCCACTAAAATGCATTCAATTTCTGGTTCCACCGTGAAAACTTTCCGAGTTGTATGAGTGGTTTCTGGTTCCCTCTGCTGGTGAAGAGGACTCACTGCAACTAGAAATCATCTGACGTCATGAGGTCGTTCGCTTTCAGCTGGGTGTGGTTGGCGGGGTTTCTGGCGGCTTATTACGCCCTCCAGGAACGTTTCCTTTTCACAGAAATCAGGAATGCCCACAGACTTGTTTCCACACCTTTGCTTGGAGTCTAAACCATGCTCTTATGTAGGAGTTAAATACAAATTAAGTTGTGAAATATATGCAAAATTTCTTGAAATAGATCTGTTCACACACTTACAAAAATATTTGTTATTAAGAAACTCACTTTAAGTGATTTAATAACTTAAAGATTTCGGTGATTGTCGTCTGTAAAGTAATATGTAGAAAGAAAACTGGATTTTAAGATTAAGTTAAACTGAATTTGTGTTTCTCTTACACAGTAAAACTAATTTACGGTGTAAATTGCTTGTATTCTCGGAGATACTGACAATAAAAATCCGTTTTGTCTAATTGTGACTCTGAAGCCGTCTGTGTGTATTTTGCTTACTAACATTAAATATTCTCTCCCATTGAATCCAGGAGTCTAAAAGCTCAAATATTTTAGTAATTTGTCTCTAAGGTTAGTCACAGGAATGCTTTCAGACGTAAATACAAAGGTTAATGGAAGTTTCCCTTTAATTGAGACAGCATAGCCGGTTTTAGGCGTGTCGGTCCGAAATTTAAAGCAACAGAAATGAGTTATTGAGACAAGCGGATGTAGCTAATTTAAATGCGGTTATGTGTAATGTCATTACTTTTATTCTTCATTTGTGAGCAGTAGATTTAATAATAATTGTTTTATCTTATTTGAACGCATTAGGCGGGCAATATGCAGCTTTAAATGTTGATAATTTCAAATTTAAATAATCGTAATTTTTATTTTGAAGGGATTTTACCGGAAATTCTAAGTGCTAGTGGCTAGCTTTGTAGCTGACGTCTGCTTCAGGACAGGTGGACTCTCCGGTTTGACGAGCCGCTGTTGTTCTCACAACAAAAGGGATCCGAACCGGAGAAACGCTGTAATTTCTCTACGGAACGCAAACATGGACACGTCATCGTGAATTTAAACAGTTTGCACTCATTTTTAGTGTTAATTTGAGCGGTTTTGTGTGTGAAAACAATGTCCCAGGGAGAACAGAGAAATTCAGGAAAATACTGCGCAGTCACAGTTTAATGGGAGCGGTGACCTGAGCAGGTAAGGGAATCATGAGACTGTCATTTACTTGTTATTGGGTGCGAATTTAAATGTTTGAACTAGACTTATAAGAGGAGAAAACTTGACATTAAGAGTCACTTCCTGTTTAACCGCCTTATAAATTACTAACCGATCTTTTGTGAGAATTTGTCTGCAAATTCGTCGTTTTTTCATTGATTTTAATCGCAACATGTTGAAAATAAATGTTGTTTTACATAAAATGTCAGGCACTTCCGCATATGACCATCAGTGACAGACAGGCGGTCCTCGGAACAACACAATGGGTCTAAACATCTGGTCCGAGGGCTTTCAAAGGATCCTACCTATTTGAATTTTGTAAGCCCAAATTCAGATCAAAGATCAGAAAACTGACACGGAGTTAGTTTCATGTTTATTTTATTGTTGAGTTGATCAGTGAACCAGAAAAACTTTTTATTTTTTAGCTTTTTAACATCCAAATCACATCAGAATAATATCATCGCCCTCAGAGAATGCATTAAATCTGTTAGTAATACCTGACCGTGTTCAACGAGAAATATTTAAGGAATCTGCTCCACAAGTTTTGCAGATTCTTACCTGTTCTGCCTGGAGGCGGTGGCCAGGCTTCATGTTTGACTGAATGAAGAATGTGAGCCCTACTTAAAACTCTGATGATCCTCAAGAGACGGTTATATTTATAATCACATTGTTTTATGTCTGAGGTCATATTGATGTTGATGAATGATTTATCAGCGAGAGCCAGATGGAGGAGAGCAGATGATCTCCAGAAGGCTTTTAGTTTTGTTGAGTTTCTGCTGGATCTCCAACTCTTCATCATTTGGTTTGTAAATACCAAAAGTCCAGCCGTTTCTCATTCTCTTCCTCATTTTCTTATCTTCCAGATATGCCAGCTGACGACAAGGTTGCCATCCTGACAGACGATGAGGAGGATCAGAAGAGGAAGTATGTGTTGGCAGAGCCGTTTAACACCCTGTCCATGGCGCAGCAGGAAGGCGTGTCCACGCCGGCGCCGTCCGAGCCGCTGCCGGCGCCTCAGCCCGACCCGGTGGACTGCTGCGAGAGGATGTGCCTCCGCATCAACAGCCACCTGCTCATTTCTAAAGTCTTCTACTTCTTCTTCTACGCCGCCTACGGCTCGCTACACCCCCTGCTGGCGGTCTACTACAAACAGCTCGGCATGTCGGCCAGTCGGAGCGGCCTGCTTGTTGGCATCCGGTACTTTATAGAGTTCTGCAGCGCCCCCTTCTGGGGTGTAGTGGCGGACCGCTTTAAGAAAGGGAAGATGGTGCTGCTGTTCTCCGTCATGTGTTGGTTGGTCTTTAACTGTGGCATTGGGTTTGTCCAACCAGCGGAGATGAAGTGTGTTTCTATGGTGACGGTTCCCCCACCGACCACCACTGTTCCTCCTGAGAACGTCACCAATCCGAGCAACTCCACCAACCGCACCAGGAGCCGGCGGAGCGTCATGGACTTCCCCCGGGTTCCTGAAGTCTTGCACAGTTCCTTCAGTATTCCCTACAGGCAACAACGAAGCATCGACAACTCGGCGACCATCAACGCCACTGAGGTTGCACCCAACACCACCTTACAGACCACCACCGCCCCCCCGACTACAACCAGCAAGAATGACTATCAGATTATCTACAACCAGGACCAGGTGGAGAACATCTTCCTGCTGATCCTGCTTGTCATCATTGTAGGCGAGTTCTTCAGTGCGCCCGCCGTGACCATCGTGGACACCGTCACCCTGCAGTACCTGGGAAAGGCCCGCGACCGGTACGGCCTGCAGAGGATGTG
Source organism: Poecilia picta (assembly GCA_033032245.1). Classification (NCBI taxonomy): domain Eukaryota; kingdom Metazoa; phylum Chordata; class Actinopteri; order Cyprinodontiformes; family Poeciliidae; genus Poecilia; species Poecilia picta. Next base: position 13,042,532 of record CM065354.1, read on the forward strand.
GGGGTCCCTGGGCTGGGGCCTGGCCATGCTGGCAGTGGGCATCTGGATCGACCACACGCACATCACCGTCCTGATCGACGGCATCGGCTGCATCCTGCCGGAGTACCGCCTACACAACTACCGCCTCGCCTTCATCGTCTTCGGCGTGCTGATGGGCGTGGCCTTCGTCGTGGCGACTCAGTTCTACTTTGAGAAGGGCGAGGAGTACCGGCAGGAGCTGCCGGAGGTGGTGGAGGACTCGGCGAGCGACCAGGCCTCACCAGACTCCGGCTCGTCGGACCAGACTCCAGCTGTGTCCGAAGTTACCCAGGAGTTCCACTACGGCGACCTGCTGAGGCTGCTGTGCACAGTGCGCTACAGCTCCGTCCTCTTTGTCGCCTGGTTCATGGGCTTCGGCTACGGCTTCGTCTTCAGCTTCCTGTACTGGCACCTGGAGGACCTGAAGGGGACCACCACGCTGTTCGGGGTCTGCTCCATCCTCAGTCACATCTCTGAACTCGGAGCTTACTTCACCAGCCACAAGTTCATTGAGCTTGTTGGTCATGTCAGGTAAGAAACGCTCAACTTTTAACAGTTTAACTCAATCTGTGTCAGATTGACGATTTTTACGCTACGGAGTCTGAAAATCCAAAACTTTAGTCGACAAATCAACGTCATCTGGAATCACATCCCTCTGTTAATGACCGAAAATCCCAACAATGATGATGGCCTGAAATGATTAATCGTGATTAATCGATTATTGAAATAGTAGTCAAAAATTTGGTAACCGATTAATCGTTAACTGGAGCATACAGACTCGACAAAAGACCAAATGCTGAAAGAATAATAAACACAGAGCAGTAATTAGGATAAAACTGTACAAAAATATGGAACTTTTGTATTCAAGATGAAACTTTGTAAATCTGTTCTACCGTAATGTGACAGTTTTAACTTCTCCAGGATCATATTTATCACCACCCGTCTGGACAGTCTTAAATTTGAGTGTGTGAAGAAAGCAAAGCAAAATATTTACTTTTATTTAAAGTGAGTTTTGTTATTTTCTTTGAGAAGAAAAAGGTAATTTATGCTGGAGGGAAACGATGCAGCTGATTGTTGGCTGGTTTAATTTCACAGATTGTTCTCCAAACACTGGAGGATTTTAGATTTTTCTTCAGATTAGTTTACCTGCTGCTTCTGGAAAAGCATGTTCTGTTCTGGTTTGTGGTAATGAACACGAATGCCTGATATTCAGTCCTGATGTGGAGAGATTCCCCTCAGTGAGTGAGCCGTTGGCGGCGGCGGCGGCGGCTCCATCAGCATCAGAACGCGGTTTTGTTCTGTGGCCGAGCGCAGAGACAAAGCTGCCATTGATGCTCCGGCTTTCCGTCCAGCAGGGACATCTGAGAGCGACGGGTTGGATTTCAGACTGCAGCTCTCAGAACCGGGCCGTGGTTCTGCTCTGCTTTCTGGACCGGGTTTATAATAAGATGTTGAAATGATGAGGAAGTAACCTAATAAAACCCAGAAGCTCTGCTGAGCGACGCTGAAGAGACTCAGGTTAATCAATAACTGAAGGAAGCAGCAGCAGCAGCACATGACCTGTTCTCTGTTTGTTTTCAAGCTGCACATTTCTGTGTAATTAATGTCACATTTCTCCCGTCTAGTTAGGATTTTAATGTTTGTTTATTTTAGTAATCAATTATTCTGATGATAAATCAATTAATAGGATAAAAAATTGACACTTTTTTATCCTATTAAAAGTGTCAATTTTTGAAATTGTGTTTTATACAGTATTTAAAAAAGCAAATCCTTTTTTAGTGAGAAAATAAACATTTTATTGCCTAAAATGCAATAACATGGCTTTCCTTTAGTGTTAGCTTGATCATTTGTAGATTATTTTTTGCTGTAATTGAATAGGAAAAACATTTAGTTTTTTTTTTTTACAGAAATTATGCCACTACGTTTTTTTTTTTTTTTTTTTTTTAAATCTTAAATGTAAATATATATGTTTAGGCCTTATTAATTATCTGAGTATCTTAGCAAATAATCCGGTAACAATTAATCAATTACAAAATTAGTTGACGATTGTTTTAGTAGTCGATTAATCACAATTAATCTGATTAATTAATTGATTCCTAGTGTTCAGTTTGTTGGCAGCAGTTGTTACATTGTATTTGTGAAAGTTTACCTGAGGACCCGGCTGCAGTTTCAGTACCGCCTGTAGATGTTACCACAACAACAAAGTTTGTCCAAACACGATTTCTCAGATTGCACTTCAAAAGCGTGTTTCTGATTCAGCAGCTCCTCTGAGTAGGAACCTGAAACCAACATGAGGCTCAGTCAGAGCCGGTTAGATGAAGCAAAGCTGCTGTTAGCAGAGTTTCCGGACGCAGTTAGAGACAGAAACTTCACCTCGGTTTCCTCCCTGCACCTCCTCCGGCCTCCATGAGCAGAAACGATGGTGCCGGACTGAAAAGGTCACGTCAGGAACAGGAAACACGTTTCTACTCCTCCTCACTTTACAACTTCAGGTCAAAGTGAAATATTCATAAAGAATTTCTATAGAAGCAGTCAGCATGTGGTGACAGTGGGGTGAAACATGAAACATGAATCAGAACCAAGTTCATTCGTTCAACATACAGGTACTCCTGAGAGGAATTAGCGTTTCACTGTAAAAACACAAAATTTTACCTCGTTTTTTGGTCTTGTTTCTAGTGCAAATATCTTAGTACAGCTGAAAAATGAAAACTAGCTGACAAGTAACTTTTCTGGAAGATATGGGAGCTTGTTTTAAGTCAACAATTCCCTAATACACATTTAAAAATTTAAAATACTAGTTCAACTGGCAGATTATTTATATTTCAGTGTTATAGTGAAATAATCTGCTAGAGGAAATGTAAAATTATTATTAAGGAGTAATTTACAAAAATCATGTTTTTGCTGAAACAAGTTGTATTTGCAGTGTAATTGGATTGAGAATGTAGTTGTAATTGTTGATGTTTTTACTTTCCTGTCAGTGAAAAGCTCATCTTGACCTTGGCGGGGCTCAGATCAGAGTTTATTGGTGTGATAAAACAAACATTGGGATCTTATCCAGAGTGTCTGCCAGCTGTTGACTCTGAATCAGATCCGCTTGTTTGCAGTCTGTCCCATGTTACCTGGTTTTACAGCTGTGTGTTTGTATGAACTGTGGTTAGTTCATAAAGGTCTTGATTAAAAAAAAGCGTCATGTGCTGCTGCTTATGAAGATGTCTGTCATCTGTGTGTGTGTTTCCAATAAAACCTCCATGAACAAACCGTGAAATAATCCCTTCATAAGCTGCAGGATGTGATGGGTGTGAACCAGTGAGCAGGTCTGTGAGTCACTCCCGTCTGTCTTGTCTCCCTCAGGGTTCTGTACATTGGCCTGGCCTGCAACACGGCGCGCTACCTGTACATCTCCTACCTGGAGAACGCCTGGATCGTCCTGCCCATGGAGGTCCTGCAGGGTGAGTCGGGGCGGGATCAGGCTGTGTTTACCCAACAGGACGTTGATCAGGCGGTGACTTGATCAACAGCAGCGAAGCAGGATCTAGTCAGGAAGCAGAAAGCAGACACGCCTCATGGGAGCAGACGCTGAGGCAACATCAGTTTACACAGGAGGCCAGTTTTAGAGGGGACCTGCTGCAAAATTAACTTTTTGAATGTTTTTTGCTTTTATTTGGGTTTTGTTGACTTACCATCCAGAAACCACAGGTTGCATTCTTATTGGTTGTGCAGAAGGCTTTACTAATCCTTTTCAAAGATGAACAGTTCTATAATTGTGCATCTGCTTGCAGCCATTTTCATGTAAGAGTGTAAACGTAGAGTTGGGGGCTTGGCCAGCGCAGCTCATTTAGGTTTTAAGTGACAGAACCCTACAACAGCTAAAGTCTGATTATCTAAGAATGATTTTGTGCTAAAACAAATGTAATGAACATATTTTCTGTCCTAACCTGTTGAGGAAACAGAGTAGGTCAGCTTTAAAGTTTGAAGTTGATAGACGTATTGAAGGGAGCTGAAAGCGGTTCCCTGTGGGACGCCACAGGAAGCGACCGGGTGGCGTTCACGTGAGCAACCTGCTCTTACAGGGCCGCCGTCTCTTTGTGGTGAGATGAAGCAGCACGTTCTAACTGTAAACAGAAAGTGGCACTCACGAGTAACTGAAAAGTTTAACCCAGGGCTGTTCAAAGTGTGGGGGGGGAGGGTGCGCGCGAACGCTGAATGTGACAGGCAGGCAAAGCGCGGACTCTGCACCTGCTTTGCTTTCTGGGGAAATTACAGAGGGGAATCCCAAACAGCTGAAACAGCGCAATGCTTAGCCTGGCGGCGGGGCTAGCAAATCAGACAGCGCGGATTCTCCACCTGCTTTTTGAGGGGAAATTACCGAGGGGAATCCCAAACAGCTGAAACGCTAAGCCTGGCGGCAGGGCTAGCAAAGCATGGCGGGCCGCCATGCTTATAATACACTGGGGCAAACCCTGGTTGTCGTTTTTGATCCTGCAAAACCATTTAATGTTTTAAATCTACAATAATTTATAGTTATAGCTTATCTGACCACTATGAAAACATAAAATTGTTTTTGCAATTATAATTAAGAAAGATGTTAAAAAGTTTGTGAATTCTTGACTTGCTGTTCTGGCCTCCGTGCCTAAACATTTGGCCCGTTGTGGTGTGATCAGTACTGGCCCTTGAACCCGTTTAGTGACCATCCGGTCCGTCTGCTGTGTTTCCAGGAGTGACCCACGCCTCAGTCTGGGCCGCCTGCATCTCCTTCCTGAGCGCCGCCGTCCCCCCGGCGCTCAGGACGTCGGCTCAGGGGATCCTGCAGGGCCTCCATCTGGGCCTGGGCCGGGGCTGCGGCGCCATGGTGGGCGGCGTGTTTGTCAGCTACTTTGGTAAGAGACTCTGACCGCGTGGAAGTGACCAATCAGAGATGTGATGGATTTAACTGTTGATTTGCTCCCTGCAGGCGCCGCGGCAACATTCAGAGGAATCGGCATGGCCTCCCTGGTCATCCTCCTCGTCTTCTCCTTCATCCAATGTCTGACTGGAGAGATCGAAGGAAAAGGTGAGAGAAGAAATGACACATTTAAACAAAAACAAAAAAAAACTGTTTATCGCTGTAAAATCAGGGTTTGTACAGGTGGTTGAAATCCTTGAAAGTGCTTCAATTTCAAGTAGAAATTTAAACTGCACAGATTTGTAATTAAGTGAAATCTAACGTTTGATTAATAACCCACATTTGGAAAACATTTAGACATACTTAAATATAATAAAAAGACACATTTTTATTACTGTCTGAAGTGAAATCAGATGAAACCTTTCTTATTTTTGGTCAGTTAGAATCACCAAAATTATTTGTATTTGATAAATGACAGAAAATATGGAAAGAGAGAAGTTTTTTTTGCAAACGTCTCAAGCCTGAATATGCAGAATACTAGAATATTACCACAAAATATTAAGAATGCTAATAAATGAGAACATATTATGGTGAATTGAAACTCTTTATTGGGTTTATTTTTTGTTTTTTATAGTGTGGTGCTGGAAAAGTTTGAAAACTGACCTTGAAAATGTTTGAAACGTGTTTGAATTACACTGTAAAAAATGCAGAAACTGTAAAATATAACAAACATGATGCAGAAAAAAGGAAAGTACAGCAAACATGTTTGGAAAGGTTAAAGAACAAAGCATCCTTTTGAAAAAAAAAAAAGAAACTGCTTTCTACAAACCGTGTTTGCAAAAAACTGATTTTAAGTGAATCAGAAGCAATTTTAAGATGTTTTTTCTGTTAATATTTTCACAACATAACTATAAACATGCTGGGGTTTTTTTTTTTTTTTTTTTTTTTTTCAGAGGACAGGATTCTGGCGGAGAACATCCCGGTTCCCTCCAGCCCAGTCCCAATCGCCACCATGACCTGGTCCAGAGCCAGAGCGCCCCTGGCAGCCCGGTGGCGCCTCGGCCGGTCGCCACGGCGCCCGTCAGGAAAACCAAACACCAGGAGGATCAGGAGGACGTGACCAGGCCAGCCTGGGTGCTCTCCGGCGCCCCCTGGGTCACCATTGCCTTTGCGCTGGTGCAGATCAGAGAGATGATGAACATGAAGAAGAGCGCCCCCCCTGCACAAAACCAGCCTCTGCAGGTGAACACCAACACAGTGTTCAGCACATCAGCCAGACACCAGACTGTATTCACCATAAAACTGAAACCAGACAAGAGAAAGACGCCAGTTAAACTTCATATAAAGCAATAATATTGAATAAACTACATGCAGTGGTAGTTAGGGTGATGTCTGTATGTCTGTCCAAATGATGAACAATAAAGTCTTTTAATTAAAGACCTAAAACCTTCTGTTACCTCCAGCTGCATGTTTGTTTCATTCACTGATGCTAATTTCATTTATTTGAGGGTTAAGTGAACATAAAGAGCTAAAGTTTGTAAATCAGACTTTAGCTAAAAGTTGAAGATTGGTTTTAGTTCTCAACCTGATAGAAACGGAACATAAAGTTTCTTCTATTTAGTTTCTACATTTATTCATGAAACTCCTGACATCTTGAATCTTTATTTTATTTCAGTCTTTCCTTCTTGTTCTGTGAATTATCCTGTTTTTAACTTTTTGTTTTCCACTAAACCTTCATCTCTGTTGTCTACTACTGCATCTGTTGCTACAGAAACATTTTCACCTTTTAATCACATTACCACCACAAACTTCATGGTATTTCATAACAAACCATCAGGAAATGATTTACAACCAGAAATCTGAAAAGTGTGGTGTACATTTGTATTCTGACCTCATTAACCAGCTCCTTCCCCAAATAAAAAACGAACTGACTTCAAACAGGATATCCACACACATCCTTAAAGTCTTCAATTTATGTGTTTAAAATCAAACCTGATAAAACCCAGAAGTTTGTGGTGTTATGTTAACTTCTGTAGCAGCAGAGCCACTGCCACTGTGTGACTGTTTCCATATTGACGTTTGTCTGCTTCATGGTTTAATTTTTACTAACCAGACTCTTCCTCCTCTCATCGGCCGCCTGCTCAAACTGCAGAAAGGTGAGGCGGGTTGGTGGAAAACTACCGTGTGCAGGGTGGTGGCGGGCTGACGTGTGTGTGGGCGTGTCCCTGCATGCAAACACATCTGATTGATGATATCATGTCTGGGGTACGCCTTCATGCTTTACTGCGTACTGACGTCAGGATTGGTTGCTTTTAGACATTTTTCTTGCTGCTGCTCAGGTAGTCGGTCGCTCGTCGTTCTGTCTGTGAAGCATCTTCTGCATACCAGAAACGCTGAGTCAGCACTAAGTTTACATGAAACGAAGCAAAACCAGGCAAACAAGACCTGGAGCATTGGTTGAGGTCATGACGAGGATATGGAGACGAAAGCTAAAAGGAGAACAATGAGCTGTTCAATTATAAAGCAGAAGTAATTATGTAATAGCAGAAAATAACTGAAGTGAATGCGGCTCATGAGAAAACATAAAAAAACAAAATTACAAACAGGAACTGCTCACCGAGGAGCTTTTTGTTGCTTTAAGTCGCCTCCGCCAGAGAACAAGAGGAGGATTTAAACTGGTTCAGGAGAAACAAGCTATTTAAACTAAATATATTTTATAAAACAGGAACCGTCTTAAAGAGAAAACATGAACCAGACTAGAGCTGAAACGATTAATCGCCCATCCTTCCATCCATTTTCTTCCGCTTATCCGGGTTCGGGTCGCGGGGGCAGCAGCTTCAGAAGGGAGGCCCAGACTTCCCTCTCCCCAGCCACGTCTTCCAGCTCCTCCAGGGGAACCCCAAGGCGTTCCCAGGCCAGCCGAGAGACATAATCATTAATCATGATTAATCAATTACTGAAACAACCAACTAATTTAGTAATTGATTAATCGTTAACTGGAGATTTTAAAAAATGCCTAGTTACTGTACTCAAAGCTGTAATTAAGCCCAAGCTGGACGAAAATAATAAACATATTGCATTAACCATGAAAAACATTTTCATCAATTAATCTGTTCAACACAGTAATTTTCAAATGTTATAGTTTTAGCTGCATGTGAGAAAATGAATTATTTGCATCTTTTAATGTAATTATAATATAAAAAAGGCTTCAAATGAAAACTATGCAGAATGTGAACATCTATTATTCAATTAATCACCAGAATAATCGATTGTCCGAATAATTAATTAAAATAATTGTTCCAAACTTTATTTTCTAAATATGTTGAGAACAAAGACGAACCAAAGTCAAATTTGTTGTTTTGAACAGGAAACTGGTTCTGATTCTCTTGAGATGTCGCATCCTCCTTCAAGGCAGAAATTCCAGTTCCATGATGCTGCCACCACCGTGCTTCTCTGTGGTTATACTCTAGTGGTTTGCACCAAGCAGCCTTATTGAAGTCATAACATTAAAGTTATGATACACATCCATACATTTTCTAACACCCTTGTCCCTTAATGGGGTCGGGAGGGTTGCTGGTGCCGATCTCCAGCTAACGTTCTGGGCGAGAGGCGGGTCACCCTGGACAGGTCGCCAGTCTGTCGCAGGGCAACACAGGACAAACAACCATGCACACACACACTCACACCTCGGGAGAATTTACCTGACAGTTAACCTGACAGTCATGTTTTTGGACTGTGGGAGGAAACCGGAGTACCCGGAGAAAACCCACCATGCACAGGGAGAACATGCAAACTCCATGCAGAAAGACCGGGAATTGAACCCAGAATCTTCTCGCTGCAAGGCAACAGCTCTACCAACTGCGCCTCTGTGCAGCCCCACACTTCAGATTTGATTTTGGTTTTTTTTTCTGAAGTTTAGATTATTTTCTACCTAACAGTCAAAGTTATAAACCCAAAATTATTAAAAAAGGGAAGAAAAACTATATTTTATTTGATTTCTTGGCTCATTTTCACCAGGTTTGTCCAAACCTGAACATGTCTGACTGATTTAGTTAAAGAAGAAACAAAGAAGGTATAAACCCAAAACCGTCCCGATAAAAGCTTTTTGGGTCTTAAAATGTTCTATAAAGTTACTAAATTAATACAGAATAAAGAAAAAATAGAAATAAGCGCAATGAAAAATTGATGGAAAATAAAAACAATTCTAAATGCAAAAAAAAAAAAAAAATTGTGAAATGAATAAAAAAGGCAAATAATAATTACAAGATTGGAAATTAGATGGACAAATAATAGTGGTAAGTTTATTGGTTTTTGAGAGGGCAAACTTGTATTATCACTATATTACGATATCATTCATCATAATTTCTGGGATCATTTATCACTCGGTATTATTGGTAGTTAATAATCCAATAATTAGTGAATCTGCAGCATGATTGAGTCTGAATGGATGGAATGAATCAGGTTGTCTGATTGTGATGAACAGAGCAGAAACGCCCCTCAGATCCTCCTCATCATCATGTGATGAAGGCCTGTTGGGGCAGATAGAGTGACGGTTTGGTGCTGGATTATTTACCCGATCAGAGTTGGATTGTGCCGTGTTCTTCCAGGTAGACGGGTTCAAGTAGCTGCTGCTTTGTTTGTTTGTTTTTTTTCTTGTTTTTGCTCTGGCGCCCCCTGCAGGAAGCGCCCACCTTCCAGCCGCCGTCATCCTGTTTTCCTCTCGTTGCCAGGCTCCTAGTGGCCCGCCGGCGGCAGCGGCCGAGTACGAGGCGGTGGCCACGTCCCAAGGAGAGCAGAGCCAGGAGCCGGACTCAGCCCGCCCGGATCCTCTTGAATGAAGTGTTAAACCTCATCACCAGACTTTAAACACTGTATTTATATATTTATGTAAAATCTCACGCTCCAGGAAATGCCTGGAAACTTAAGTTATTGGAGGTTTTTCTCTTTTCATTCAGTTTTTCCAGCAGTAACTTGAAGCGGAGGTGCTTGTTGTGGTTTAAACTCCTGCAGGTGAATAAATCCAACGCACCTCCTCCCTGTGCACTGTATTTACTGCCGCTGAACTGTGAAGGAAATGTGCTTCTTCCTAGGAGATGTTTCAGTAAATTCATCTGGGTCATATTCAACGTTTAAAAGAAGTGATGAAAAGAGAATTTACGGTTTTGTTTTCCTGCAGACTGGCTGCTTAAAACACCAAACTGGTTTAGACCTACTGGTTCTATAAATCTGTTCTTCATCATGGATACTTACTTAATACTTTATATGGCTTTGTTCTTTTTTGATAATAAATAATGTGAGGACTGACCTTTAACCTCTGATGAAGCATTAATGTAACTCAGTTTGGCTGCAGGCCTGAACATAATCTTTAAAAATGAGCAGAAATGTTAAAAAGTTGTAGTTGTTTTAAGGTTTGATGTCTGGATAGAAGAAAAATGAGATCAAAAATAGCTGATGCTTGCCAGTAGTCACCATCTTGCCTGTAGTAGTCACGTTTGTGTAGAACAACTTCATGTTGCTAACATGTCAGCAGATTGATAATTTATGGTTATAGATTATCGTTAATCTTTTAATTTGCATCATTTCGTATAAATGAACCGACAGGAACGTAAATCTGACCAGGATGTTTCAGCCTGTGGTGATTTTACACTTTACTGAGTTAAAATGAAAAACACTTTGTGCTTTTTATAACCTGGGGTTCTGTGAGTAGCTATGAGTCGTCACTATTTTACCTGCTGCAGACTCAGATTTTAGCAGTTCATTCCTGATTTAAATTATCCTAAAGGATGAGGAAGACTGCTGGCTGCTTTTAACCTCATTAAATCAAACTGAAAGATTTTTAAACATTTACATGTTTGGACTGAAGCTGCTGAATCCATCCTCACTGTGATCCTTACAGGTATTTTCTGGCATATTGCAGAATATGCAATATGCATATTCTAGTACAAAAGTACTAGTGCGCTTCTGCTCTAACTAAACAATCATACATTTTGTTTTTTGGAGGTATAGTGAAAAATAAGTCAAATTCTGTGGCAAAAGATTAAAATTTTTTATTAAATATGATCAGAAATGCCTCTAAAATCTGATTTTTATGCATCTACAAAAAATCTGCTAATCAGTTTTTCAGAGTTCATCACTTCTTTTAAAACTATCCTAACTATCCTTTTTTTTTGCCTTTGTAGACAAAGACTGATGTTTATTTTCTGCATGTTTGTATATAAAAGCACACTGGAGGAGCTGTGAAGAAGAAGTGCCTCTTTTTTATTTAAAGCTTCTTACTGTAAGTCAGGAGAAGCAGAGACCTTTACTGTTTCACTCCCACCTGCGTCTTTAACGCAGACGCCTTCTAATATTCTCATCCTGCAGACAAACGCAGCTTCCTGTTAGATTTTCATGCCAAATGATTCCCAGTATTCAGCGTTTCTGTGGAGGAAAGCCTTAAGATGAAGACTGTTTACTTTCTTGGTGTACAGAGGAATAAAAAACGTTTTAAAACTCTGGTTTTGACTCAGTTTTTTTTCTGTTACTCTTATTTGCGGAATTGTTTTACTCCAACAACATCTTCCATGATGTAAAACTTTTTCAGATATTTTTTCAAATCCTCATCAAAAATAAACTTTTTGCATCCACAAGGGTCCAATTCTGCAGTCCAAATTAATCTACTGCTGAAAGCCTTTTAAATTTTCCTTTTCAGATAAAAATTGCAGGAGATTTCAGGGAAAATTTCCAGAGATCAGGCAATAATCAGGCCAGTGGTTAGAAAGTCAAATGTAACCAAAGCACAAATGCCGTTTCCTGTTTTTTAATTTGTTTTTGGGGGAATGTTCACAGATTCAACCAGAAAAATTAAAAATGTTTTTTTTTCTGCGTTTCTGGTTTCTGTGGCAGGAAAAATAAGTATCAAACACATCCAAGTTGTCAGGAAACATGTTTTTTGCTGATTTCCTAATTTTTTCCACACATACAAACAAGTCCAACTAAACTATTCCTCAAATAAGTTTCAAAAAAGGCTGAAATCAGCCACTAGTCAGAGCTAATTATCACCAGCTGCTTCAGGAACTGATTCCTCCTCCAGAAACCATCAGGCTCCAATCAGAGGTGAGAAATGTAATTAAATCTTAAATCTGTCATAATCAGATGAGCAGCTTTAAAGAGATATGAAACAAAATGAACTTATTTTATGTTTATTGGCGGTTGTCAAATGTAAAAGTCAATATGCTTCCATACATTTGGCGGATGTAGTTCCGGTGTGCCGCCACTTGATGGCAGTAGCGCTCTGGAGGGGTCACTGTAGGCCTAAATGAACCCAGTCAGCCTCCCTCTGTGTGTGTGTGTGTGTGGAGGGTTATTGAGGTCTTGGTGTGCCTGCTGCTGATGGGTGTGTGTGGGAGGACAGTAATAGGCTTCCTCAAAAACTAGACTATGTGCTGTCATAAAAAAATACAAAAATCAAACCTTCTTGGCACGTTCAGGCTGTCTGATATCCGTGGAGGGAAGCCTTCAGCCCCGCTGCTGCTGCTCTGCTCCGCAGTAATGAACACAGTAATGGTGTTGGGTTTCCATCGGAGGTCTTCCTCAGAACAATGCCACACGTTTTAATTCAGGCGACCCGGAAGATCTCTGACATGTGAGGGAGTTACCTCAACATGCTTCCAGTTTGTTAGCGACTGATGCTTCATCTCAACCAACCTGCTGTTTTCACCTTTTTGTCCAGATGTGTGAAAGGAGAAGCCATTTCCATCTACCTGCTCCTCTCTTATTAAAGCGCAGGGATATAATTCCTGCCCAGATACAACCTGAGGCTATTTATAGTGGTTCTCCATCATAGAGGGTGGGGGTGTTGAGCAGCGGTGGCGGCAGCTCCTGCTGTCCCCCCAGACCCTCTTTAGATGCAATGAAGACTTTCTTTTCCATCACAAAAAGCTTTTTGTGGCATCAAGGTCTTTCTGTTTGTCGATCAAACACGAGTTTTAAAGTTTACCAGATCTTACTGGCCGCGTTCAAAAACTCCCTGTTGTCACCCAAACACTCCAAACCTGAGAACTCTTAATGTTTTCCAGAATATTAGGCCTTAATTTCTCCCTCCTGCTGCCACTGCTGCCTTCTATTTGGCTCTTGAAAGCAAAATATTCTTGTAACCCATAATTTTGGTTAAAGTTTGCTGTAAATTTAAGGCTTTCAGAGGGTTGAGACAAAAAACTGGTGATTGTCGCTTTATATTTTGCTGCACAGTCATGGAAAAAGAAAGTACAAGCCTTGTTAAGTCTGTTAAAACATCATAAAATAGATTTGCTCTATATCATCTTAATGTATGTGGATCTAACCTTGACTGTACATAAACTGTAACATTGAGCAGAATCACCTTTTAGTACCAAGATCTTTCGGTTAAATCCGTTTCCTTCAGATCTTTTCAGTTTCCAGACATTTATTTTCAGTTTCCAAAGAATTTGACTAGACTATCTTGTCTTTTTTTATCTGTTCTTTTGTAGATATGCACCTGTTTTTGGAATCAAAACAAACAAAACTGAAGTTATTATATGGACTTAAAGAGGAACGATCTTGAGTCAGAGCACAGCTTCAGTTATTACAGATGGAAACTACAGATCAGGTTGAACTCTGACCTGATTCTTCAGAGCCACATAAAGTGTGACTCAAACTTTTGCATGAAAGTTTGATGAAGGGAAAAACTGCAAAGAATATACAATATGTACAAAGTGTAAGACTTCTGATTAACATATTTAAGGACAACTGACATTTCTGTAATGAATTTAAAACTTTTTAATGATTCACACACCTACATATTCAGGGGGCAAAAGGTCATAAAGTGATATATGAACTAACCCAGATTCATATATTACTAGGTGACCCTGATTTAACAGTCAGTCAGGATCCAATCCCCAGAAATCCACCTGCAGAGCTGAAACTCCGTTATACGGTTAGCCTGGTAAATTTACTGACCCCAGCATGAGTATCACTACATAAAACCATCAGATCATTAAATCTACTGACTTACTGCAGAAATACAGCTCAGAAAAGAAAGCATTCACATTGTTTGTGACGCTGCTGAAGCCACAGACCACCAACACGTCTTGTTTTGACTCCCAGGGGGCTTCGCTGTGCTGTGTGAGTTGTTTACTGGTAACAGGAACCTGCAGACCACCAAGATAAATGACTAAACTAAGCAGGGCAGGACAGTAGACAGGCAAGCGGGGCCCCTCCCTCAGCCCGGACCCCCCAGCAGAGTCATGATTGAGTCAGACTGAAGACCACAGCGAGTCATGTTATTGGCAGGAAGCTGCAGACTGAACATCACATGGCTGCACGCCTCTTGTTCTCGTCTTGGATGGAGAAATTGGAGCCTTTTTTTAGAACAGACGCTCTACTTTTAGTTTCCATGAATTTCCCAAGTGGTGCCGCCGTTCTGCACTGTTTATATCACAGCTTTTAATCAGAACAACACAATCCCTGTTCTGTTTCAGCAACTATTCACAGAAGATTCAATTATCACCAGTTTTAAAAAACAAATCAGCTCCAGGTTGGCGAGTTTATAGTATTTTTTTTTTAAGTTGTTTTTCATGTTGAAATAAATGTTTTGCCTCTACAGTGATGCATGTGTTTGTGCATCAGGCTGCAGAGTTTCTGCAGAAAGCTAACATGTATGAGAGCAGACAGCTGTCATGGTCGCTCTGCCATCACCCCGCTGGCTCGGTTCGCACGACCTTAACTGTTCATGGAGGACGGAGAGGACGCCGTGGCGCTACCTGGAAATCCTCTGCCACATTTTCACCGACACTTCCTGTCATTCTAGAATCTATTTCTTAATTTCTCTAAAGCTGCTGTGCTGCTTTAAAATTATTTCCCCTTATTTTGGGCTCTTTTTAAAAATATAAAAATCGCACGATGCTCCTTAAATAATCCCCTTTTAATGTGAATCAGGATCTTTAATCCGGAGTTCCTCAGGGAGTTGCTCCCGGTCCCGCTCTGGTTTTCGTCTTCCAGGTTTTCCTCTGCTTGTTCTGCTGCGTCCCACTGTGCAGCATTTGGCATGTATTTAAAAAACAACATCTTAAGCACATTACAAGCACCCCATTCTGTTTGTTTAATCACATTTGGCTATGACATGCATCATTATCCAGGGAGCAAATTAACATTTTCATCCACTGGTCACAATAGCTGCTGTTTCTTCAGGATTTTTGACGTTTGTCTGTAAATGAAAACAGCTGCAATGTCTTTCAGTTTGTGAAGCTTGTTGTTTCGGATTAGAGGGCAGACACAGGGCTTATCAGGGACATGAATTTTTAATCACAACAAATCAATAAAGCGCTGCAGAGCAGCTCTACAGAGCAGTTAACAACGGATTAGGACGAGTGAAGTTTCACTAAAGGGGCTAATTAACATGAAAACCTCTCATGTCTTCCAGATGATTCAACATCTGGAGCAGAAGCTGCTGTCAGGCGGAGGACAGAGAACATGTTTCCATGGAAGTGAGTTTTTATTCTCTCTGTATATGAGACTCAATTGGTTTCTGTGAAATCTAAAGGCTTCTAGAAGCTCACCGCTGGTGTTCATGTGTCAGATGAGCAGGATTCACACCATGCATCACTTTTTTATGGTCGACTGGTTATTATTCTCACTTTTCATGCAGTTTTGCTCAAAAACTTCATGAAAAACAAGAAGTGAAACTGATGTGAGTGCATATATTTATGTACACAATAATTATTGGTGTTCAGAGCTAAATTTGCATCTGACATTCCTGATCCTCATATACGGAACATCAAGAAGGTCAAAAAGGTGTGAAATTTAATTTTGAACCATACCACCAGTGAACAACCAACCAATTGTTTTCAACCAATCAGTGTTTTGCATGGAAAACAACCAATCACAACCAACAAGTCAAAATTCTCCAGTAAGTGACAGAAATCCCAAAACAAGAACTGTCAGATTTAGGAAAAACACAAGAAACAAGAACACACTTCCAGTATCTATCCGGTGATCTCATTATTAGTATAGTGGGAATAATCATGAATGAAGTGAGGAACTGATCAGAGTTATTGACCTGCAGTCAGAGCTGACCTGGAGTCTGTTAGTGAGTGCTGAAGAGCTCCTTCAGTCAGGGACGAGAGCGATGATGATCCTTTGTAGAAACTTCCTGAGGAAGAGCGAGTCGCCATGCTTCAGAGCGATATGCAGTTATGGAAAATATCCAAATAGTTCAGCCTCAGATATTATTGATAAGGCTGAATCAAAATTTTTATGCAGATTTTTGACCCAATTCTTCCCTTCTAATAATCAGATACTCTGATTATCGTGTCGCTCCAAAGATAATCTGAGGTGAAATTCCTGTGGCGTGTTCAGGGTGATCCGGTTCACTCTGCTGATCTGATCTAAAACCAGATATTCAGCATGTTGGATTATATCTCAGTGTGTGTGACATTTAGCCAATCAGAAAGCGAGGTGACAAAACATGGAAGGGACAAAACAATCGCCATGGTGCCCCAGAAACTATCGCTGTTGCTTCTTTCTTGTCGGCCATATTTGTTTATTTTGAACTCATATTTGATCTTGAGAAATCTGGCAAAATTTCACCTCTGACATTTAAATATTTAGAGTAAAATCTTTCTTTTTGGAGTAGAGAAGAGGTATGCTTCATATTTTGGTATCGATCCGATACCAAATATAGGACCAATATCATCGATGTCGATGATATCGATACTGATCAGTTGAAAATCAGTAAATCTTAAAATGTTGTTTTGTGAACCAGGCAGCAGCTTTTAGCTATAACAAATAATTTAAGTTCAGCATGAGCAGCTTATATGTAAATAAACTAATTTTATACTTTATATCTGGGGTGGAATGATTAAGTTGATTAATAAGCTAATCGTCAACTAACTTAGTTATTCGCTGATCATTAACTGGAGTGTTCACACTAAAAAAGCATTTCAGAGCAAAAACTACAAAACTCTGAACTTTTCATCTGTTGATTTCAGTATTTTTTAGCAGCAGATTCATCCTTTTCTACAAATGATCAAGTGTTCACTAAAGGAATGTTGTGTTTTAAGCAATAAAATATTTATTTTCTCATTTAAAAAACAAATTAAATTGTTTATTTGCATCTTTTCTTTTCTTTCTAATATTGTAGAAAGACTTAAGTGGTTAAGTCACAGGGTTTTTTTATCCAATTAATCGCTAACTGAAATAATAATTAGTTGCATCTTTACATTATTTTTTTAAAAAACACCACTTCCTCCTGGAAGATGTGAATCTCATTATCAGTTCCTGCTGGAACGGCTGAAACAAACTATAGCCTCAGTTTATTATTACAGTTAATTAAACTTTTTGTGGTTCTTGGCAGTAAGTAAAAGTTTCCACCCTTAAAGTTTCCAGGCTGGTTGACTGTTGAGACGGCGTCACTCCCACGCCTCCCCTGCAGCTGATAAACAGCTCTGATGTGTTCAGAAAGATGCAGGCTTTGCAGCCGTGACCTTTGACCTTCTCCCAACGCACACCTCCACACTGAACCCAGAGCAGCCAGGCGGTGTTGCTGCCACCCAGCAACACGGCCTGGACTTGAAAGGAGACGGTGCTGAGACGCCAGCGTCGCAGCGGAACAAAGTTTAGCTCCTCGCTTCACACTTTCCACTTCTTCCTCAGCAATAATTAATGGAAAGTTAGAAGATAAAAATATGATTATTCCATCTGCTGTGAAATATAACATCCATGTTTCTGCATCTTTTTACGTTTTTATGTAGTCTGGAAGTGAGCTTCCTATTAACCGTAATCAGGATTAATCTGGAACCTTTAGCAGCGATATGAATACAGAAGATTTTTCTATTTCTGCACTTTGACAAGAATTTGATGAAGAATTTTCTAAGTACAAAAAAACAAAATCTTAGTAAATATTTTTGGTCTACAGTAGTTTTAAGTGCAAATATATTTGGACACTTCCATTAAGAATATATAGGAGTTATTTAAAGAAAAATAATTCCATAATATTGACTTTTTCAATAAGATATTGAAATATTTTCTTTACTTTTGAAGCTCAAATTGAAGTTTTGTTTTAGAAAAAAATATCTACTACTTTTTTCCACAACAAAAAGTTGCAGAAAACTTTGTTCTACAACTTTTGATAGAGTTCAAGTTTCACAATCTTCAAAGTGAAACTTGAAAAATGTTAATTTGATGAAAACACTCATGCTTTAAGGTATTTTTTAAAGTAGTAGAGATGTCGAACAGCACTCAGCTGGAACAGGAGCACAGTGACTCATTTTGTCCTGACCAGGATCAATCACTCCATAGATGACGCCCACCAAGCCATGCCTCTCTGTGGGCGGCCCGGTCCGGCCCGGTTCGGCCCAGTTCAGCCCCGCTAGGCCCTCCTCCGGCCCCCGCAGCCTTCACAGCAGGTTGCTGCACTCTGAACACTTTCTAGTTCAGTGGAAGGTCAGTAAAGGGAGCAAAGAGAGAGACGCTTCCCTTTTACAGCCAATAGAGATCAGTTAGAGGAGGAGGCTTATTTTGATTGGATGGTTTAAAAGCTCAGTGTATGGGTTGCAGTTTTTACCCAAAATATGAAGAACATAACTTATTCAAGCAGGACTGCAGCCATGGTAAATGTGAAACCACAACAATCTGTTTCCCATCTCTCTATTCATTCAGAAATAAACACTGGTGCACAAAAATATAAATATACCTGACTTTTTTAAAAATGGTTCTATTTTTTGTCAGAGAAGGTTAAAAATCAAACAGTCAGCTTAGTTAAACTGCAAAAATACCAACTTTGTAAGTAAGATCAGGTATTTTCTTCTAGTTTTAGTGCAAATATATTATTACACTTAAAATAAGACAAAACTAACTGTAACTAAACTAAATAAAGTAACTTTTCAGAAACATATTGGAGCTTCTTGTAAGTCAATAATTTATTAATATCGATGGAAAAAAATATTGGTTCCACAGGCAGAATGTTTTCCGTGTTTTGTATTTATTGTTTGTATTGCTTTGTATTGACAACATTTATGTAGTTATTTTAGCCTTGTTTTTATTGCTGTTGCTTGTTTTTAGCTGGACAAATTGATCACTGTTCAGGAACAACAGATGAAAAGTTATGGTGCACTTACAGAAATGCTAATGTTCATTATCTCCTCCAAATGAATTAAAATATTTATGTTATATTAAGACATTTTCCCATAAGTGAAATAATCTGTCAGAGGAACAGATAGCATTTAATATCAAACTTAAGGAGACAGACTTAAATCAAGCTCCTATTTCATACTGAAAAGTTACTTGTAGGTTAGTTTTGTCTTGTTTCCAGCATACTTAGATTTTTACACTGCATACTAGATAAAAGACACTAGAACATTTAATGTTTTCAGAGTAAATGTTTCTTTCTTAACACCTGCAGCGTGTTTATCTTTTAAAAGAATTATCTAAATATTCAAATCAATGTTTCCCCCTCTGATGTATCTGTTTTCTAATATGAAATGTCTCAAACAGACATCAGTAGCTGGTACATTCAGCATTTCTGGACATTAACAACCAGCCGGGCCTTTAGATGTTTCTATTTTTGTTCTCCTGATGTGAGCTTCATCTGCAGCAGGAACCCGGCGGCGTTCCCATTCCAGCTGCATTATTCCTGCAGCGCCGCAGAACAAATGCACATTTACTCATCAGTCAGGACGGCCGCATCTCCATTTGCATCTCTGTCTCTCTCTTTATGTTTCCTTCCAGTAAAAAAACTCGGCTTCACTTCCCAGACCACAGATTCAACCAGGAAGTAGTGAAAGTCTGGGAAACGGGGAACGTCCAGAGTCTCTGTAGGTGAATTATGAAGTTTATTTTGCTTCAGACTCATAAATAAATGAAACCACAGACCTGAGAGGCGGCTGGCAGGAAGAGGAAGTTTTTATCACACACTTCCTCATCCTGGTTCATTTAAAACATAAAAAACATCATTGTGTGTTCATCGAAGCCTGACCATGACTGAGTGCTCGCGAGCTACTTTATCAAAACAAATGTGAGGAAAAACATGATTTCTCATTTGTAGAGTTTCTATTAAATAAAAAACAAATAAAATCACACCTGAATAAGTTTGTTCATAAAACATCATCCTCTTAAACGATCATGTTTTCGTTTTAGTTAGTCTCAGTTTATTTACATTGGCTCTGATTGAACAACGTAAAGTTGGTTTTACATTTGTGTATTTACACACATTACATGTGTGTTTAACTTATCTGTAGTTATAAAATAACTTATAAATTACATTTTAAGTCAATTCAGCTCCGGTTTTTTCATATCAGATCGTATCGGTCGATACTAAATCTCAGATATCTGAAACTGGAGAGTGCGGCTGAGAAGGTTCCCTTCTGGACCCGTTGCCACGGCAACCCGATCTCAGACAAGTGATGGAGGATTTAGACGGATACATTCCCAGCTAGCCGTGGTTTTTTTTTTTTTTATTTTGACAGCAGAGTGCGCATCCTCATCCTCATCAGCCTGTAAACTGGTGTGTCAGTTCGCGACGCGTCTCATAGGTTTTGTTCCGTAATCATCAGGAGCGAGAAGATTAAACTCTGCTGGAGATCTGGTTTAATCACACCGCTGTTGTCTTAATGAGCTGCTCATGACCGCCTGCAGATCCTCATCTCCAGACTCAAGCACAAAGATTCCTCTTCATCCAACAGCCTATATTTCTATATTTGGACTCCAGCTCCAAACAGAACTTATATTTGTCTTTATTTAACAAATTCCTTCCATGAATGTGAGATTTTTTCCACACCACTGACTGTAATCAGCGGTTTGGCTGAATTTATCAACATGAAATGTGGTTAAAAACTGCTGAGCTGGTTTTCCATTTTTACCCTCAGTTAAAGGGTTGGTCCGGTTCTACGGTACTGTTTCAGAAATGGATGCAGATAATTAATCAACCGATCATGTCCATTAATTGGATTAAAAGTAATTCCAATTGATCAACTAATAAGATCCCCTTAGACTTTTGTTTTCAGTGTTGTAGTTTGTCCGCCATCCAGAAGAGTGCGCCTGGTCATCCTTAAGCAGAACCAGTTGATACAGAAACAAAGACTGTAGAACAGATACCAACAGTTTGATGTGGGTCTCATTAAATGTGTTTAATACGGTTCTGTTTCAAAATGTAAATTCAACAAGCTCCTTCAGTTTCACCTTTTATTTTTCTATTCAGCATTTTGTTATATTTTATAAATATGTTTATAACGTGAGAACAGTGGCGCAACTACACATTTTTCAGGTGGATACAAAAACATAAATCGCCCCCCACCCCCCCTCTCCCAACGTCAGGACGAAGTTGCGATGCTCAACCCCCCACGTGACATTATGTGCGCGAGGTGAAGGAGCGTAAAGCTCCCTGAAGTGTTTGGGAAAACATCATCGGCACGTCGCCCCTCCAGACGGGGTTTTGGCGCCCCCTCTGGTGCTGCGCCCCTATGCGCTGAATACCCTGCATACCCACTTTTTGCGCCACTGCGTGAGAAAAACACAGTTATCTGTTTATTCAATCAGTATTTATGACAGAGTGTTAAATACTGACTAAACTACGAGAATAAAATCCAAATTTCAAGCATAAAGTTGAAATAATGAGATATTATGACTTTATTCTGGTATTATTTCAGCTATTGTCGTAATATGACCATACAGATGTAATACTTTGAATTCATTCTCATATTTTTTTATATCATGACTTTGATCTTGTGAGTTTTTTCTTTTTTTCTTCAGAAGGCCCTGATATTTAAAACAGTTGGCACAAAAATTACAAATTTAATTGTGCTTTTTTTTAATTTAATTTAGAATATTATGAAAAATTTTGAATTTTTTGTGTAAAAAATGTCAGCCCTTTTGAAAATGGCTGCTTATCAATTAATCGACCGGCTCAATCGACTTTAGACCGACTGATTAACCGATATTGAGTTGATCGGGTCCGTGCGGCCAGTGAGGAGACGGTCTGATGTGTAATTAGAGGCGGATGAGTCTCTGTCTGCTGGCGGCGTTGGACGCTGCCGTCTCCGTTGTCAGCTCGTCTTAATGCCACCAAGACAAATCCCCAGCCTGCGCTCTTTGTGCCGCGATTAAAGCGACGCCGGTTGTGATGCTGCAGGACGTGGGCAGGGTGATGTGGGTACTTGTGCGTGAGGAGCCCTAAAGTTGCAGAGGTTTTTTTTTTTTTCTAATTGAGTCAGGGACTTATGCTGGCAAAGGTAGGCGTGTGAGTGGGGGGGAGGGAGACTAATCCCAAGCTGCTGTTGTTTTTCGTGCCTGCTGGCTCCAGATCAAAAACTTTACCAGCAATAATCATGCAAAATGTGTGGCTTCACTTCAAAGCCTGCCGCAACTTTGCTCACACCCTTGCAGCGCGCATTGTTTCATCACTTCTATCAGTTTTCCCTTCTTCTCCCTCCGTTTACTCCTCAGCTTTTGTGGCGTCTCTTTGAAGGCGATCTGAGACGCGGCCCTAACCTTTCTGCAGCCGCTCAGACTGATCACACCTGCAGATACGGCCTGTGGGTTTCCCTTTGCCTGCAGTGTGGCGGCGAAGGCAGCGCAGCCTCCGCCTCAGTCAGACGTCAGCAGGGTGAGGGTCGCTGCGTGGCCAGAAGGGCAAACCCCCGCTGCAGCGTCAGCTGCACGGTTTCCCGCTGCAGCAACGTAAAAAGATCAGAAACTCCAAATGACTCTTGGTTTACACCTACAGCTTCAGATGCAGTTTGATTTAAACATTTCAGCTTCAAAGTGCTTTGACTCAGCTGAGTTCAATGAAACTTTTCAAACTTGTGGCATTAAGTTGGAGTTTTTACCACTGATGATCCGGTAGACTCAGATCTCTTTCTCACTGCAGAGTCAAACGATCCAAACTAATCCGAAAGCCTGTTCCCCTCCCCGCCTGTGGGGCGCTGTACTAAGAACTACTTGAGGAAATGACATGAAAACCTCTGAAGACACTGAGCGCAACATCCTTCTTCACTAAATGTAAACAAAAATGGAGTGGTGTCAGATTTTAGTGCTTATTTCTTTGGTAAAAAGCTAACACATTTGTTTTGGTTGTATTTACCCAGAATGCCTTGCGCTGTAATCTATTTCCTGGTTTTGGAGCGGCCTGGTCCACTTGGTGTTTATATTCATTCAAAATGAACCAGAGTTTTAGCCAAACAGACCGTGGTTTTGTCAGGGTCTGTGTTTCTGTGTAGTCCTGTTCCCTGTGAGTCCTGTCTCTGCGTCTTCCCCGTTGATTGTCTCCCAGGTGTGTCTCGTTCCCCTGATTACCCCGTGTGTATTTAGTCTCCTCTGTCGTCTGTGTTCCTCGTGGGGTCCTTGTCGTATGTATGTCTGTTGTTTCGTTTTTTGTCGGCACCAGTAGAACTGTGTAAGTCCTGGTTAGCCTAGCTCACGTCTCAGTCTTTATCAGTTGCTACCGGTATTAGCTGTGTGCTTCTTTCTGCCGTGCTGCCTGTGTTTTGGACTGTAGAGCACCATCAAAAAAACCATCATCACCCTAACCTGGGTCTCAGCGTCTCTCCTCACCACCTACAACCACCGTTCATGACAGTTTGTAAGCGGACCGGAGTTCATACCAGTTAGCTTACGCTTTCACACGTCCCCAAACAAACCGGACTTTCTGGACTAAAGGTGACTGAACAAAGGTGGTGGGAATGCACCTTTATATTCTTGCATTTGTTTACTCTGACACTCTGTGTCAAATATTTAACTGTCAAAATGGATTCCAAGGTATTGATTCAACAAGTTGTCAGACCACAGAACAATGCAGCTCGGTTGAATAAAGACAACATGCAAAAAGGCTTTTTAATATTTCAGTGTTTGATATTCACTGTGACGTTCTGAGCCAGTTTAACCTTTCAGCTGCAGTGTGATCTTTTTACCCACAAACACCTTCTGCCACCAACTGAGCCCACTTTAGAGGTGAGTCACTTATGAAGTGTCAGATTTTGATCAACCAAAGAAGCTTCAGTTTAAATGGTTTAGCATTGATTTTATAAAGGATTTCAAATGTGAGGATCTGTTCACTGGTTCGGGACAAGAGGGATGGAAAACCTCAGGCTGCATCATCGCTTCAGCCTCAGTATCTGATGAGTCAAACTTCAATGGTGGTTCTGTTAAAAAATGTTACCATCTTAAGTATCACAGTTTGTGAAAGTGGATGAGTTGTACCGGGGGTCAACCAATAGGCGTTTAAAGGGGTGGTGTTGCGTATTTTCCAGGCCATATTATGTCACAATCGAGATGTTACCTTCAGCTGTTATAAAAATCCGACTCAGAGTGACTTGGAAATTTAATGCTCTGAAATTGGGCCACTGTCTCTTTAAGAAGCTCCTGTTTTGTCCGACACAACAATGTTTCTGCATTAAGCCTTTAACATCGTCAGGCAACACATCTGCCTAAAACATTGCAGATCTTTGAGGACTGACTTTGAGCTATGGAGTACCACAGGGCTCAGTTCTTGGCCCATGTTTCTTTACAGTCTATATTTTGGTTTATATCCTTTGAAGTTCTTCTGTTTCTAAAGAAAATGGCCTTTGATTCAGAATGTGTTTGTAATCTAGAGCTCAGAAAGATCTTGTTTCTGAAGCAGAGAAGAAGTAAAGTTTGTGGCGATAAAAATGTAAAAGAGGCACTTAGGCGTGACGTTTTCAGAGCCTCTTCTTCTCGGAGGTGATTGCAACCTAAAGTAGTCAGAGACGCAGGCGAAGGCAGCAGATTTCCACACTGGCACATTTGTAGGCAGGAGGCCCTTATAGCTGCTTCTGCTCTTCACACTCTGCAGTAAAGTTTCACACACATAAACACACTGCAGGAACACTGCAGTCTCTATCTGTATGTCACATAACCCCCGCCTACGCTCACTACACCCACACACATCCTTGCCCAAAACGCCCACAACAGTGTAATGTGTGCAGAGACACACACACACACACGCACGCACACACATCACCCCTATACACACTCCCTGCCCACGCAGGCACACACGTGTTCAGTCAGACATAAGCCGCTCATACCATCCCACACTTTCTCAACAGACACAAAGTAAGACTGTGAGCAAACACACCGGCTCCGGCGCTGCACGTCAAACACACTCTGAGAATACACTCCGATTATTAGAGAGGGAACCTGTTCCGCTGCCGCAACCTTCCTGATTTCACAATGTCCTTCGTTTTTTGTTTTTTTTTAAATCTGTGTTCCTGGTGAGGTCACATCCACGCCCGTCTGCCTCCCAAAACAGCAACACAACAGGGTGGAGACCAGACGAGAGGCGTTTGTTTTCCTTCTTTCTTTTTTTTTAAATTATTCTACTGCTTTTTCCATCACACTTCTTGTATTCCTTTCAAATGAAAGGGGACACTTCATGACAGGCACAACACCGCCTGGAGACTGAATCACATCCCTCTGTTGTTCCTCCTCTGTTTCCTTTCTTTCTTTTTAAATCTGTCCTCCGAAAAAGAGGAACTTGGATGAAAGGAGCTGCTTTTTCTGAGCGCAAAGTGTTGAGGATGTGGGTTGGTGGAGAGGGGAGGAGACCGAGGGGAGCAGAGCGGCGTGGGCGCTCTGACAGGGTGAGGGGCTGACAGGCCCAGGCGTGGGCGTGTCATTGAAATGTGTTTCTACTCCGGGGGGGAGAAGAAGAAGACGACGACGGCAGAGGAAGGGAAAAGGAAGAAAGTTGCAGGGAAAGAGAGGCTGCAGAAATTAAATGAACAGGCGTCTCGTGAAAAGTGAAATATGAAGAGGCTCCCTGCCAAATGAGATACATCCTCTGTTCACGGGTTTGGGGAGGGGAGGGGTGGACTAAAAAAAAAAAAAGAAAGAAAAGAAAGTGACGCCTACTCTCAGAGGAAGATTGACAGGACAACATGAAAGCAGATTGCTGCTGTCATGTGGAAACTGCAGCTCCTGCTCTCACATTTTTAACGGTTTTTGACTAAAACTGGAGGATGGAAACGGTTTTAAAGCCGATCAGATGAGCTAATTTCAATTAAAGCGGCTTCCCGGCTGACATGTAGCGCAGTCAGACTAATAACTATTCCATGTTTCTGAACTTTAATTTGATGGATTGCAAGTGGAACAGATGTTCAGACAGTTAACTCGGGTCAGACGCAGCTTTTTCCCTTTTATTGCTGAAAGTCCTGTGTCAGCAGTAAGAGGTTTGCTTTAATAATATGAAATAAAGAAAAGCTGCACACAGGAGCCACAATCCATGACTTTTTTCTTTAAATTAAAAAATAGTAATGCAACATTTTAATAAAGAGATGAATGGATCAATTTTTGTAGATCTGTAACCGTCTTGTACTTCCAAAACAAAAATGTTTTTTATTTTTAGATGTACTATGTGAAAGTTTGTTTTTCAGGAAACAAAAATGCATAAAACTCAAAGTCTATTTACACAGGTTGATTAAAATGTTTGATTCTGACTAAAAGTCACCAAATGTTTGCATTCCTGCTTCCTTTTGAATTGGAATAGTGACTAAAATGTGGTTAGTAAAACATAATTGCTTTGTGTTGCATGTGACTTTTTCCATTTGGTGAAAATTTTAAGTGTTTTTGTTTTTTTCTTGAATTGCAGGCCACAAAATAATCATTCCAGGGGCCAAATATGGCCCACACTCCACTCTGTGGACACCGCAGCTATGAATAATTAGAAGTTAATAAACGACTTTGTTAATTTTTAACTTTTTAAAAAGTAAATTAAACAGGCAAAAGACGGAGCCTGTGTTTGGAAAACTAACCGCAAAGCAAAATATTGTGAATTTTAATGTAAATCACGCTTAACTAATTAGAAATTATTCATTTTTGAGTTACCGTTTCCAGACAGAGCGCAGAAGCAGATGCTAACTTTTAGCATCTTTAGCAGCTAACGTTTAACTATCTGTGATATTCTGCAGTCAAACTGCATCTTATTCGCTCTACAAAAACATCTGCACATAGATGAATTTTCTGCAAATGTGAAGCTACATAAAAATCCATGAATATGAGAACATTGAACCACAAATAGACGATAAATACATAAATTTCAGTCGTTCAGTGAAATTTTATGCTAAAAATTTCAAAACTTTCTCATTTTTAGTAGTTTAGTTGTACACTACAAAAACACAAATCTTATCAAGTACTTATGGTTGAGTTTCTAATGCAAATAATAAATAAATATTGACTTAAAACAAGTTCCTGTATCACTAAAAATTTAGTTGTAAGACATTTTTGTCTTATTTCAACTGAACTAAGATATTTGCTCTGGAAACTAGACCAAAAATACTTGGTAAGGTTTTGTGTTTTTGTAGTGTAGTAGGTCATTATTGGATGCAGTGTTTGTTTTTAAGTGTAACAGTAACAGAGCAGAACTTCAGCCAATGCATTAACACTTCTGAATAGAAATTATTATTGCATATTTTCTCTTGGAGTATATGATGCTGATATTTCTAATTATTCAATTAATTTTCCAGTAAAAATAAAGCCAAAACATTTTATTAATTTAATTTAATTATTACCTTCTCAAGTACCACACAGTTGGTACAAATAAAACGTTTTGAAATGAAGGAAAATCATGTTTTATTGACTGCAGATCAATAATACACTCAGACTGAAGGATTATGGGATTCTGATCTGAGCCGTTTCCTCCTAATTATGGTCAGATGGAGTCTGGCTGCATGAGGGCAGAAATCACAGCGATATCGATCCAACTCTGAGTCAGAAAGAGACCAACACTCTCGCCAAAATGTCAGCCTGAGTTTTAAGAAATGAAGTGAACATTCAAGGGCAGAATAAACAAACTTTCAGCCTGATAAATGCAAATTTCTTAAGCTGAGGCTCCTGATCTTCATGTCACTGGCTGGTACAATGAGGGGAAACTGGGACTTGTGGGAACAAGCAGGCTGGGTGTCAGCTACCTCCCAGTGTGGGCGGACATCCCGCTTCCTGTCGGCGTTTTTATCTGCTTTATTTGCGTCTTGTTGTCGAATATTGAGCTCAGTTTGTGTAGGTGAAAGGAGGAGAGAGGGTAAAGATTTCCTGTCCTTGCTCTCTTTGGAGTTTGATCCTTGAACACCGTTAGAAGGTCATATCTGCATAACAGATACACACATGCACACACACACACACACACACACACACACACACACACACACACACACACACACACACATACACACACACCTACACACACACACACATCGAGTATCCAGACGTGGATTTCGAGGCTGAAGGTGGGCGGACTGGAATCCTACCTGCCTACCTGGAAAATGCTTCACCAGGTTTAACTTCCTTTATTCACTTCAGTCTGAACTTTCAGTCTCATCAACTCAGTTTTGGTTCCTGGAAATAAAAGGAAAATAATCATTTATAACCAAAACAAACATATAAATAACCTTCAGAGACCACAAACACACTTTACACATGTATACCAGAATATTAACTAGATAGTAGTTAATAATTCCCCAATTTTGATGGAGAAGTATCAAAAAAGTCAGAAAAGTTTCACTGGGAGATTATTTCACTAATAACATGGGAAAATGTCTTATTGTAAGTGAAATAATTAGCCAGTGGAACTAAAACTTTTTAACATCAATATTAAGGAATTGTTGACTTAAAACAAGCTCCTATATTGCTTAAAAGGAAGTATTTGCATTGGAAACTAGACCAAAACGCTTGGTAAAATTTGTGGTGTTCTTCACATGGATGTCAAGTTTTTTTTGATTTCCAACAGTAATTTTCATGAAGTTGTCTAAAACCAGATAACCAGATTTCATTGTGTGAATATCAGGCAGCTCTGTTAACCTTGCGACTTTATATTCTTCTTCCTGAAACTAAACTGGTTTGATTCAGGCAGTTAAAATGTGCCACAGAATATTTTCAGGATTCTATGCTTTTGCTTTGATATTTGTTTTACTTTCCTTCTGAAATTAATTAGAGGATGTGAAACGTACGCACAGAGAAACACACACGCGCACACACATACAAACGCACACACGCACGCACACACACACACACACACACACACACACACACACACACACACACACACACACACACACACACACACACACACACACACACACACACACACACCTCAAACCAAAGCACACACACTTCCCAAATACTGGTTTTCTCCTCTCCTGGGCTTTTTGAAAGCACATAAAAGGAGCTGAGGAGTGTGTGTAAATTGCGGGTCTTTGTGGTGTTTTCTGCTGCGTTCAGGGGGTAATGGCACTGGAGGTGGGTGGGTAGGGAGGAAGGGGGCTTTGAGGGTGGGAGGTTGCTCCCCCAGGGGTTCGCGCCGGTGGCGGCTGGCCTAATTCCCCAAAATAACTGGCTGCTGGGGAACGAGGCAGCGTGGAAGTGACGGTGGATGGGTTGGAGTTGCTGCTCTGTAGTCTAACTGAACGTTTTCTAGAGCAACAAGTTTCCTTCGCTCAGACGGAGTTTGAGCTTCAGCTCCAGACGTATCGACTCGATTAGCGTCTAATCTCTGGTATTCATGAGCTCTGTGTTAGCCGTGACCTTTGACCCACTTTTTAACCTTAAAGTTGATGCTTCAGGAATTAGCAGAAATAATTACCGTCAACTTGATTAATCTTTAGTAGAGGTTTCTAATCTGGGCGATGTGGGCGGCAGCCCAGGGCGGCACAGATTTGGTTTCAGCACAAAAATTTACAGTTTTTAAGATTTTAATTCTTCTAAAACTAAACTACAAAGTGGGAATGAAAAACTGGAATTGCTGTTGCTTGGTTTCTCAATTTGAATATTTCATAAATTGGGAATATATGCTTTTGTTTATAGCTGTTTGCTATGTTAGCATAGCAACTCCTCAATCACTTCACATGAGTTAGTAAAGTTAAGTTGGCCTGCTAATCACTCTGTGGCATAAAGCTGCTGCTTAGCAACAAAACTGAAAAGTTGGGTCGATTTACCAATATTGTGAATATCATATATATCCTAGCAGTTTCACTGTTTATAAGTGACCATTTTTATTCTCAGTTAAACGACTTGTTAACCTGCTGCTTCACATTTTCACATTTTTCAAATGAGAAGCTGAAATATATTTTTAGGATTTTTTGCGCCGGCAGTTGGAAATGGAAATTATGTCATGGTTGGTTGAATGTTGTTCGCCCAGGGCCCCAAACCCGTGAGGACCGCCCCTGTCAGTAAGCGCTGTGAGGAACCGTTTCTCTTCAGTCCATCCCAGATTAATGCTGGGATTTTCCCAGGTGGAAGGATTATGTAACATCTATTATCACAAGTCTTTGTTTTCTACAAACCACAGGATTAAAGTTAATTTAGCTTCATATTTGGATAAAGAGGATTTATTATTCAGCAGTAAGAAAAACTGTAAATTGCACAAGTTTGTTGAGTGTTGGAGCCGTTTCTGAACAACTACTGACAACTACCAGATTATCGTTTCTACAAATGATCCAGATTCAAACTATTCTCTCAGATTAACAGGAAATGGTTTGGATTACATCAGAATATTATATGGAAATATTGAAGCATCTCAAGACATCAGACAGGAAGCTGAAACTCGACCGCAACATCTTTGTACATTGTTTTTGTTTGATTGTTTGGAAAAGGATCTTCAAATCATATTAGATCCAAAATGTAAGTATTTTTGCATGATTTACCTTTTTAAAAGAAAAATATTCAGTATGTAGATGTTTTTTTAGGTCAGTTCATTTAAAAATCCAAAAATTACATTTATCATCCAGAAAAAGGACAAGATTTGGGTCAGCTTTTAAGAAAACACTTGACGTATTTACCCAGGCTTAATAAATTAATTGAAACTAAGATGAATGTTAATTGTATTTATTAAAAGACAAATAGTTTGTGTTGCGTCTGGAATTAACTTCCATCCATCCATCCATTTTCTTGACACCCTTGTCCCTTGGTGGGGTCGGGAGGGTTGCTGGTGCCTATCTCCAGCTAACGTTCCGGGCGAGAGGCGGGGTTTACCCTGGACAGGTCGCCAGTCTGTCGCAGGGCACTGGAATTAACTTGTTGGAAATAATTAAAAATAAAAATTCAATTCAATCAACCAGCTGGGCTGAGAGGCGACTTTGCATCATTTTTAATTTCTGCCAACACTTTAGACAAAGGAAAAATGTGAAAATTTCTGATTTGAATTAGTTTTTTTGATTCTAATTGTGATTCAACAAACAATATAGCAGCCCCAGGTATCATTACACAGGAAACGTTCAGTCTGATTTAGTCAGGCATGAAGATTGCCTTTCTTGTTATTCAGTGAATGTAAATATCAAATTACAACTATATCATTTTTTAAATGAAATTATTAATTTCATTCAATTGGAGCAAAAATCAAAATGTTTTCATTTTCTGCTGTAAAATGTTTTTTTTTAAAAAAAAAAAAAAAAAAGTTTTTCCAGCTTTTCTATTTACATAACAGACAGGAAGCTGTGACTTTTCCATCAGCATTTTTTTCACTTTCAACTGAGCATGAAAAAAAAAACAGCAATCCACCCATTAACCTGTTCGTGAGAAGAGAGGAGAAAAGTGTGAACACTCCCTGCTCCTACAATAAAAGTGCTGCAGAAACAACACAAAGTGGTGAGTAATAATAATAACCATCATACTGTAGTTTCTGCCTGCAGCTGGATGTTTGCATCACCTGG
The DNA here is from genome assembly GCA_033032245.1 of Poecilia picta. Lineage (NCBI taxonomy): Eukaryota > Metazoa > Chordata > Actinopteri > Cyprinodontiformes > Poeciliidae > Poecilia > Poecilia picta. The sequence goes on from CM065354.1 coordinate 13,074,074, forward strand.
ACGTGTTTACAACGAGATAATTCATATTTTTGGTCTTGGGTTTTGTGCGTAACAGCCATGTTTGCCACTCCGCTGCCTCATGCTGGCCTGGATTGTTTTTAATTAGCAAAGAGCAGCTCAGTCACTGTGGGGAAACTCTCGATCAGATCAGCAGAGCTGCGACGCTCACGCAGTGCTCTGAGCTTCCTCCTACCCACTTCCCTGTGTTGGAAACCATTTGCATGTCCTGTCACTTCAAATTGTGAAATCTGAGTGGAGTATTTGCATACGGGCGTGTTTCACTGACGCACATGTGTGGGGCTAACGCGTGACCCAATAGGGCTCCTTCAGTTGGCATTTTACCAAAAATATAATCATTCAAAAGGTCATTCTTCTGACCTTAAGGTGGACTGAAAGCAGCTGGAGTGTTTCCAGGAGCATCACAAACACAATGAAACTTTCCACCTCACACGTTTAAAAAGTTCTGCTTGTTGCTGCAAGAAAGCAGCCTCACTGTGTTTTCCTCCAAATATCAGTAAATCTTCTCTAGATGACTCTCTGATCGTCTCTTCTTACTCTGGAATGTCCCTCAAAACTCCTCAGGTAAATGAATCTCTCCTCTGAGCTGTTGTCTTGATGCTTGACGCAAAATACTGACAGTCATGGGGAAATAAATTACTTCATCTTAGCATGAATATGCAGAAGAACCCCAAACAAACCCAACCTATATAGCATTAAATCATGGGCAAAACAAGAAAATAATGATGTATTATTTAAATTCTACTGCTTTTTTATTTGAAAAAACATAATGAAATAAATTTAAAGTTCTAGGAACAACACATATTCAGCTCCTCAACAGAGTATTAAGGCCACAGTAGTCAAAAAAAGTATAATAGTCATAATATGACAATAAATAAGCCTGTATTACAAGAAACGTCCAATAATAGGAAAATAAAATCATAATAATAATGTTGAAACTCATATTATAGTCATAATATGAAAATAAATTACTCATTTTACAAGAATAAAGTCTTAATATTACAAGAATAAACACGTACGATTTTATTTTGGAAATGTACTAATATTCCTCAATACCGCTCCACCGCCTGCCAAAAAAGAAAAGCTCAAAGTTGTCATGCAGTGACATTCTCTGAACACCAGGTAGTGCTTAATAATTTTTAGCATATTCATCAAATTTCATAGAGGTTGCAAAGAGTGCGATTATTTAATGATACGGTTTTCCATACACATGATGATTAGCTCCCCAAATCCATCAGAACCAGAATTTAGTTTCACAGACTGCAGCGTCATCAAACTCTTGTCTTCATTGTTGCATTGCTTCGGTGTGGAGGACTTTAATTACTGGCACACATGTGAGCGCCCACTGTTGGATGGAAGTTGTGATAACATGGGACTAACGTCTACGACCGCACACCTGCTGACCAGTCTTCAAATACCATCCATCCCATCCATCCATTTTCTTCCGCTTATCCGGGATCGGGTCGCAAAGTCTTCAAATACAATTATTATAATTTACAAAATTTTCCTGCACTTTAACAGAACTATGCAAATACATGACTAATTGACATTCCATAAATCCATTTTTCATTGCTGTAAATCATTGGGGATCTAAATTGGAGCATTTTTAAAAAATACTATTATTCTTCATTAAACACCCTCACCAATAATTAAATTATTAAACCGTATTTATACCCTCTAAAAAAATAAAAATTAATTTCTATTCTATGGATGTTTACATTAAATTGCAAAAATACCCACAAATACAATAAATTATAAAAATTATTTTTAAAAAATTATTCTAAAGTTAAGAAAACCCTCCAAATAAAGAGTAACTTTTATTTTTTTTCATAACTTGTTTCATAACTGTTTGTGTTTCTCTGCCACTCCAGCTGCCTAAACATTACTATCATTATCATTATCATTTAAAATGTATAAATCAATAACAAATATGTATACACATAAATATGTTTTACTATACAGGTGTTTAATAAAATTTTCTCTGGATCAATTTACAGTGTTTATTTTTCAACATCAGGCACTAAAAGTACTCCATATAGCATGTGCTTACACTGTGGCACAATACAGCATGTTTCACTGGGGATAGGTTTCATTTCCTTTCCCATTTCTTATTGAATCTAAAACTTTTTATTAGTACAGAAGTTCATATCTTATGTCCGCCCACGTCTGAGCTGCATTGGTCCAGAAACGCTTCATTTGGACCAATCAAAGCCCAGAGAACAGATGAAAATCCCAAACCTCAGCCTCAGTCAAGACAATTCAGCTGCAACTCAACACAGAAAGATATTTTACATTAAAATGGGCTCAATAAATCATCTGAACTTTTTTATAAGAGGTCATACATTTAATTTCATGAGCTAAGTCTCACAATGTTGTTGCCATCAGAGAGTGAGAGAAACGAATCTCACAGAAATGAAGAACTGAAACGATGTGGAGTCGATTCAGTCAACGTTCAAGGCTGTTACTTTAGAAATGCTGAGGGACAAAACGAGAAATTAATCAAATTGATAGATGGAAATAAAATCCAAGGTCAGAAATGTGAATTAAAGCAAAGGCTTTGTGTTTCCAGTTGGTTTCTGGGATAAAATAAAAAGCTATAAACTGATTTTTGTGATTTTTCCAGATGTAGAAACAATCAAACATCTGCAAATGTCTGAAACCCCAGAGTTTAAAGTCAGGAGTCCTGACCAGGAGCTTTGAATTTATGATAAAAATGTATTTTCACATTCAAAATCCAGGCTGCACGGTGGCGCAGATTCCGGGGCCAGGAATCGAACCCAGAACCTTCTTGCTGCAAGGCAACAGCAAGAAGGTTCTGGGTTCAATTCCTGGCCCCGGTCTTTCTGCATAGAGTTTGCATGTTCTCCCTGTGCATGCGTGGATTTTCTCCGGGTACTCCGGCTTCCTCCCACAGTCCTGTGTGTCTCTGTGTTGCCCTGTGACAAACTGGCGACCTGTCCAGGGTGAACCCCGCCTCTCACCTGGAACGTTAGCTCAGCATCAAAAATGGCTGCCATGCTAATATAATGAACTCTTCCTCAGAGGAAAGTGAAATAGGTCAGAGTTCATAGAAAGACAGGATGGAGGTTCACCTTCCAGCAGGTCAGCCAAACATATCAAACACACAGCACATTCATATTAGAATGGCCAAGTCAAAGTCCAGACCTAAATCTAACAGAGTATTTGTGGGAAGATTTGAAATAATGGGGACAAATTGATGCTGCTAGACATCAATTCAAAACAAGGTTCAGAGGTTCTGTTAGCATTGACTCATGGGGATGAATACAAATGCATGCCACACTTTTCAGATTTTTATTCCCTCCATTCAATATTAAACGGCTTTATGTTGATCCATCATATATAAACCTCCGTAATTATTAAATACAAATTATAGCTGCAGAGTTTGAAACAAGTGATGTCATTAAACATTTAACACAAAAACATGTCCGATTTAAATATAATTAATGCTGTAAAATAACAATGTAAATATCAACAGAGGCCCCAGATTGAGAATATTGAATGTTTCTCTGATGATCAGCTCAGACAATATTTACTGCTGATGAAACTGTCTCCTCTCTGCTCTTCGTCAGGGAGCGTCTCTGCGTGTCTCTGTGGGTGTCGAACCTGCCTGTGTTTGGTATTCCGTGCAGAAAGCCTCCCACGCCCCGTGTGTCCACCCACGCGCGGATTTGCGTCACGCAGGGAGCAGCGTGGGCGAGAGAGAGAGAGAGAGAGGCAGAGAGAGAGAGAGAGAGAGAGAGAGAGAGAGAGAGAGAGAGAGAGAGAGAGAGAGAGAGAAGAGCGGAGAAACAGGCTCTGTGGCGACCGCGCGGAATATCCCACTTTGTTCAGCTGCTGCGTGAAGCTGCACGCGGTTAGAATAGTTAACAGGAAGTCTTAACAAAATAAAAGCACGGAGCAGTCGGGAATAAAATGATGACGTTTTGTGCTAAAAAAAGGAAAAAGTTTTATTCAATACTGGAAAGTGAAACATAAAATTTGGATACATCCACTACTCATTGTTATGACGGGAGATTTTTAGATACATTTCCAAGTTTTACTTTTTATTATTACAGTTTCTATCCAGCAGCTTTTTTCGTTTGCTGCTTTTAGCTTCAGATGATCAAAAACTGGGGCCACAAACATCCAGAGATGGCTAAAACCATTCATCAAAACATGTCTTCCAAGAAAGAGTTACACTTAACGTGTTCCAGTTAACAGGTTTACCTGTTTTTTTTTCCCTTTTTGTTGAGAAGCAAAGCAAGCAAAAAAAACTTTAATTTTTTTTTTAGAAAAAAAAGTTTTTTTGCTTGGGATCTACAAAGATAATTTTGTAGATCCCAAAATTCTCTATAGCCGCCTTATCTGGTATAATCAGCTCTGTTACCAATCTTATTTGTTCTTTTTAGACTTTTGTTTATTTTTTATTTTTTGGTTGAGTTGTTGGATGTTTGGACAATTATTCCCTCTGGTTTTGAAAGCTGAACAGCTGTAAGGATTTCCTTTCCTACTTTTTTTTTTCGGACAGTTGTGGCGTGTAACCATGGCAACGACACATTTTTGTTTTTATCTTACAAACCACATTCAAATATTTTTCTTCCATTTTTTTTGTCTTCAGTCAGAGGCCTCTTCGTTTTCATTGGATGACTGACTGCTACTGGAGATCTATCCTGCTCACAGCATCAAAATCTATTACATCTATTTGTAAATATTTGGGCGATATGAGTTATGACATCTGATATTCCTTCAGTGTAAGTAATATATCATTGAATTAAACTCTACAAAAATGTTCGCTGTTTGGTTTTTATTTTGTGTTCAAATGTTAATTAACTTGCTGTTGTACTGGTAAACATGAGTAGGTCAAATGATTCTGATCCAATCTGCTTGAAAATTTTAGCAAATTTCCAAGTTCACTTTATATAGGACACCTTCTGACCTTCATGAGATTTTCAAGTTTCTCATCAGTTTCTAAATCCAACATGGCTGCTGAACATTAAAACGATTGAAACTGCAGCAAAAGGATGTTTATTTGCTTTCCTAGGAGTTTCCTGACTGACTGACTAATGTTGCTCTGTGAGTATTTAGTGTTTGCATTCATAAAACACTGAGAACATTTTTTATTAGCTTGTAATGTTAATACTAAATAGCAGTAGGTCTGGATGGATTGTTTATCATTTAAAAGTGCAGCATTCTGCCCTAATAATCTGGTTTATACAGTTCCAGACTGTGGCGCTCTTATTTTGTAGGCTCAGGCGGAAGTGTCTGCGCGCGCCTCTGCGTGTGGTTTGACCTTTGAGAAGAGTGCAGGGGAGTGGAGAGACGCTGGGAGAGGACTCTCACACACTCACACACTCATCACATACTCCCCACGCACACACGCAACACACACTCAGAAGGAAGAGACGCACAAAGCTCCGCAGCTCCGCGCTGACATTTTGCGCTCTTTTCTCTCTCGGCTCCAGAAGAAGGAAAAAGTTTTCACGCAGAGAGGAGAGGACACGCAGAAACACGCACAGCCGCTGCCTCGGTGCTGGTTCTGCTGCGTCCTGGAAGTTGAAGGTTCCCCCGGTCTGCGCGCTCCGCTGCTCCTGCGGGATCTCATTCTGTGGGATTCCTCGTTTCTTTCTGCTGTGCGCGAAGCGACGGGCTGTTGTTGTGTTTGGTGAAAGCTGAAGAGGAAGAAGAAGAGGAATACAGGAAAGGAAGAGGATCCGGACCAGGGTGCGCCAAAGGGGCCAAACACTCACCAGGTAGGAAGACTTCATCCACCATGACGCTTCCTCCTCATTCTGCTGCACATGATGATGAATCTGATGATCAAGTTCTGCTGCAAAGATGAAAATGCTCCGGAGAAATGCAGCCATGTAAAGGAAATGCAGTTAAATGTAAACATGTCTGCAGATCAGAGTATAAATTAGTTTGAATCAGATAAACATTGGTTAAAGCTTTGAGCACCAACATAAATCATTCACTTTCTGCATCCTAAATGTTTTATCTCTATAACTGGACTCCAAATGTTTCAGTTTATTGACATATTTGATGTTTTCTGTGTTGTTGGTTTATTTTTAGCTGCTCCAGACACAAACACTGAGTATTTAAGGATCACATCACACCCTCATGGAGGCACAAGCTCAAAACATCATACTGGTTTTATTTAGAAAGTACTTCAAAGGTTCCCCAATAACAAAACTAACAACTCTGTGCATAAATACATAAGTTAAATAAACTATGCAGAAGATAAATGCATTAACCCCCTATAAAAAGACTTATATTTTGAAAAGTGTAAGATAAATCTGTCAGTCATCTGCATACAAATGAAATGTTATGTTTCCGGGAAAATGGCGCCTAGTTATAGCTTTAAAAAGAAGGGGGCCGAGTTCGGTGCCCTGTGGTAGAGAAATTTACTTGTTTAAGTGTTAAAAATCAAACTTCAACATCTGGCACCGGTTCCAAAAGTAATCGTTTCATAGGAACTGAGAAAGAATCGACTTTTTTTCCGACAATCGTCACCGGATTTGATTTTTGCTTTTGGTTTATTGCTCAAATTCAGAATTGAAAGTTCAACACGGTTTCCTCCTTTTGTCATCCAGTAACTCCATTCTTGAGTTAATTTAGTAAAATCCATCTCCTGATGCCAGAAGGGCATCCCTAAACACCCACCTGCAGAGGGTAAACTCAGTTCCGTCATCTGCATAAAAATAATAGGAAATTAATGTTTCTGGGAAAAAAAACATCAAGAAGAGCAAAAACGGGGGTAAGGATGGAGCCTTGCGGTACACCACATGAAAAACACAGTTTAAATCCCACAGCACCAGCAGCACACATTCACCATGGTCCATTTGTGAAAAGGTGCTATGAAAGTGTCATGGTGAGATTCCAAGAACGCCTTCTGGTTGAGAAATATCAGAGTTTATTTCCGGAATGAGAGTGAAGTCGGAGGAATCCTCTCTCCAGGAGGGAGCCCCACCTGTGTGTGTCAGAGCTCACCTGACTTCACTGCTCTGTCTGCCAGAACTGCTGTGATTTCAGAGGAAGACAGTCGGCTCACCTGCTGCTCACCCACAGGTCAGCCTTCACTCTGTAGATAAATTTAGCTCCAGAGTTTTGGTTGGAAATGGAAGGAAAACATTCAGAATCAACACAACATGAAACAAACAAAGCCTGGATTCTTCCTGAGCCTGGATGTTTCCTCAATGAAACTTTACATATTCAGATGACATGTTTCACACCGGCTCACTGAAAACATCTCATATTAGACACAAGATGCAGAGGAAATGCAGCATTTTTTTTTTTTTTACAAAATTCACGAGCAATTACTAACAAAACCCAGAACATGCAAAACAATCGTGATACGGTTAACATCTGTGAAATAAATCGCCTTAAGCTTTAGAGTCCAAAAAATGTTTATCTGCAGTGAGTGACTCCTAAACCGGCGGAGGAGGACGAGAGCGCCTTAAGAAGCTCCACTAGCCCACGTGTTTTTATCATCAATGCTAATGTTCTTTAAGTGACATTTCACGTTCCTTCATTTTCCACCTCTTCTTTATCAAATCTGCTCACGTCCTGCATGTCCTCGTTTTGTTTTCCAGACTCAAAGCTTCGTTTAACGTTTGATCTGATGGGGGGGAAAAACTCAAACCTGCTGTTTTTCATTTCATGGTTCATAACAAATGTTTTTCAGCTAAACGCACAATAAAATGATCGTGGAAGTTTCTTGCTACTGACGGAATAACCGGGTGAGTAATGCGGCTGTCAGGAAGGAAAAAGTTGAACATCACTGATTAGTTAAAAATCAGTGCTTTTGATTGTAAAAGATCGTTTTGGAAAGTCTGGAAGTTTCAGGCCAGAGGTGAACGTGTCTCTGAAGGAGACGATAATGTTGCACGGTTGGACATGTGTGACCGGCCTGCAGATCTGATGCTGCTGCTGCTGCAAACTGTTTGTAGCATGGGGAAGAAGGAAAATCAGACCTGGAGGTCAACCAGGGGCAGCGCAAAGAGGGGCCCACAGGGGGCCACGGTCAACTGACCGTGGCTGTTATTACAAATCTAGGGCTTTAGTTTTTCATAAACTCTTTATTTTGAATTAACCATATGTATATTTTAAATGGTGACTCTGATTAAATAAATATTGATAGAGGAAAATAAACACCATCTATACTAATGTTGCAAATCTACTTTTTCATTTTGCATTAAAATTTTCACAAATGTTTATTATTTGGCCTTATGCTATATTTTTAATGATTAATAAACATAATGCTGTTATTACAAATCTAGGGTTTAAATTATTCCTAAACATTTTATTGTTTAACTTAATCTTATTTTTAAAATATATTGTAAATGTATAAATCAGTGCTGTATTTAAGGGATAAATATGCTTAACCTATATATCTGATGTTAAATTTAAATCTTAGAAGCCGTTCAGGAGCGGTTGTTTGGCTCTGGAGCTGAGGGGGGTGTACTTTCTTTATGATGACAGAATGAGGACAGCGCAGTGAAAGTCCTGATATCCGGCTGAGCCGTTTGGTTCTGGTGTGAAACCAGGACCGTCTGTTCGCCCCATCTGGCCACCAGCTACTATTTGTTATTTCAGGGTGAGGTTGCAGCGGATCTTCGACTCCGGGAACCTTTTGAGTCCGTTTGAACAAAAGCGACTCAGATCCTCCGTTACATCAGTTTGCACACGTCTGTTTGCTTTAGGTTTTCCAGAAGCTTTTTAGTTCGTGCTGCAGATAAGGAACTCGCTCTGACTTCATGTTTCTTCCTCACACCTTTGTTCTGCTGGTCGACGTCCATACAGGTCCAAGCGGCAGAGACTTACAGGGAAACTCACTGCTGAGTCACTGCAAACTAGTAAATGTAGAGATTAGTGTTTGCGTCTGATTAAACCTTCATGTTGCAATAGGTTTACATGATGCCCAGTGTAAATCAGGCTAATTAGAGGGATTTGTGTGATAAAAACAAGACGTTTTTGAGGAAACAATCCAACAGATATTTATTTATGTTTGGTTTTGTCTCAGGCAGCTTCTGTCTGTGTCATTTTGTGAGTCGACGCCTGCCTGGCTCCCCGGGCCTATTCTGGGCGAGGCAGGCCCACCACCTACACATCCTGCAGGGGTGGAGAGAGGCATGTGGTCCTCCCTGCAAGCCGGGCCGGCTGGCTGCCACTCCTCAGTCAGCCCAGCCTCCGCAGGGCCTCACATGCACCCAGGAAGACTCAAAGCCAAGCCTGTTCTCCCTGCATTGGCTTAAAGTGGCAGGAGCCCATTGTGACTTCACGGTTTCTGTGAAAAGTTTAGATTAATGGCAACATTTCTGAGGATAAATGCCAACTTGTTGGATGTAGAGACACTTTCAGGGAGGAAAATGGTGGATATTTCTGATTTAGGAACACTAAATGTGTGTTTCCTCAGTTTAGCACAAAGGTTAGCGCTAAAAAAATAACACTATCATAAATAAATGCTAGCTAGTCCTTTAACAATAGCAAATTTTATCAGATTTTACCTCAACACTTGATGCTCAGTCCTTCCAATCTGTAAATGACTTTTCTGGCATTTAACCTTTTTGGAAATTTATTTACGTTTTTGAGAAAAAAGGTGAATATTCTGATCTGAAGCTCCGCCTCCTTCCCCTCTGCTGTGCTGCAGCTCAGCCTTATAGGTAGCACCATAAATGATGAGCTATAAGCTTTAATAAGGCGATAAAAAAAGGACCAGAGTTTTCCCTTCGGTTTCCTAAATTGCTTGTTTGTAGAAACATCCTGTAAATAATGGTTACATGACATCAGGAAAATATATTTTCACACATTTTCTTCACTTTAATGTCCAAATAGGACCGTACTGACAGATGGCTGGGAAAGCCTTTGAGCAGGACTTTGGCTTTTATATGTCTGTTGTCTAGAGTCATAAAAAAAAAAATAGACAGAAGTAAAGAGGTCGTAGGTTTACAACCAATCTCAACCTCAACATTCAATAAAACAAATTAAACTTTTGAAGATTTTAATCTTGTTGAGTCTTTCAAAGTCATAGTTCTGTGCCTTCTCATTTAGTGACCATGTTGCTTCAGTGTTTGAACAACAAAACACGCAAGAACACGTCGCTGTTGCCTTGTCTTAAACTGCTAAAAGCAGTTAGCCTGCTACCCAAATGTAGTTGAGGTTTATTTCTCTCTTTTATGGAGTTCTGCAAAGTTTGCCCTCTAATGTTGGAGCGCAGACAGAAAATTTGCTTGGTTATGACATTAACAAGTTTTGTTTTGAACATCAAAAGCACAAATGAATACACTGCTCTTAGCTTGTGCTGCTAAAAGCAGTTAGCCAGCTAGCTGAATTAAGTTGTGGTAAATGTTTCTACATTTTTCAAAGTGTTTTTTCTTCAGTTTATCTCAGGTGTTTACATCAGCTGACTCTGCGTCCCTCTGTGTTTCAGGCATGGCGGCCGTGTTGCCGAGGACCCTGGGTGAGCTGCAGCTCTACAGGATTCTGCAGCGCGCTAACCTCCTCTATTACTACGAGGCTTTCATCCAGCAGGGCGGCGATGATGTGCAGCAGCTGTGTGAGGCCGGTGAGGAGGAGTTCCTAGAGATCATGGCTCTAGTGGGGATGGCCAGCAAGCCGCTGCATGTGCGGCGCCTGCAGAAGGCGCTGCGGGACTGGGTCACCAACCCGGCCATCTTCAACCAGCCGCTCACCTCGCTGCCCGTCTGCAGCATCCCCGTCTACAAGCTGCCCGAGGGTTCCCCCACGCTGCTCAGCGCCCAGGACCGCTCCAACACCGCCAGCGTGAAGATTCCCAAAGCCATCGCCGCCGCCTGCTCCGACCCGGGGAAGCTGGACGTGGCGAGGGAGAAGGTTTCCACCGGGTCACCCCTGCAGGGGAGCAGTGAGGCGCGGTTCTGGTCGGGCCACAGCAACGACAGCGAGCACAGCCTGTCTCCGTCGGATCTGGGCTCGCCGTCGTCCCCCAGAGATGCCATGGAGGCCCTGGACGCGGCGGCGGTGCAGTCGGTCCTGGAGTGCGTGGACAGGATGGCACCCGGACTTCCTAAGACGGACCCGGCGGATGTCAAAGAGCAGCTGAAGAACAACAAGAAGCTGGCCAAGATGATCGGACACATCTTTGAGATGAGCGACGACGACCCGCGGAGGGAAGAGGAGATCCGGAAGTACAGCGCCATCTACGGACGCTTCGACTCCAAGCGGAGGGACGGCAAACACCTGACGCTGCACGAGGTGCTTCACCGAACCGGTGGCCTGCAGACCAGCAGGGGGCGCTTCCTCTGTGTAACCTGACTGGTTTGTTTCCTGTGCAGCTGACAGTGAATGAGGCGGCGCTCAGCTCTGCATGAGGGACACGGCGCTGCTGACGCGCCGCGATGAGCTGTTCGGATTGGCCCGGCAGATCTCCAGAGAGGTCACCTACAAATACACCTACCGCACCAGCAAGTAAGACATGAAAACCACAGTTGAAAACAAGTCAATGCAGCACAGCTGCGTTAGGAGTACACCTCCACCAAAAAACTCAAAAATTAAAAAAATTAACCTCTCTAGAAGTTTAAAATTTGTGACTCTAAAATTTCTAGATTAATCTCAGAAATTTTTGAATTCTGGAATGCCTGAGCTCCAAAAGAGGAACATTTGCCAGAAAAACTCTGAAATTCTGAGATTAATTGCTTATATTTTCTAGAATAAACTTGGAAATGTTTAGGTTAATTTCAGAAAATTTGCAAGAGAAAACACATTTTCAAGAAAAATTGTGGAAATTTCTGAGCTTCAAAAGTGGAAAATTTGCTAGAAAAAAAAGAATCATGAATTTTTGGGACAAACTTGGACATTTCTGTGCTAAAAAAATAAGAAATTTGTGAGGAAAGAATTGAGAAATTTTTTGTTTAACTTCTGAAAATTTCTAGAAAAATTTATGGAAATTTCTGACATCCAAAAGTTGAAAATTTGTACACAAGAACCTGAGAAATTTTCTAGAAAAAATCTTGGAACTTTCAGCGCTTGTAAAGTCAGTATTTCTACTTTTGAAAATGATCGAAAGTTGAAAATATTTTACTCTTTTTCCATGTATGCTAGCATCTCATTTGTGAGATATCTGAAGTTTTATATATTTTTCTTAAGGATACAACTGCATCACACACTTGCGTCCAAAAGAAAAAATGGGTCAAACACAGGCTTCCCATCCTTCCTCTAAGAAATAAACAGAACCAGAACCGTAGGTCCAGAACGATAACAGTCATGTTTTTTGTTTTTTGTTGTGTTCTTCTGCAGATCTCGGTGTGGAGACAGAGACGAACCGTCACCTAAAAGGATCAAAACCGAGGTGAGTTCAGCGTCCAACTCAAAGTAATTAATGTGCATCATAGACTCCGTCTTCTGATGCTGTCCTCAGATTCTAACTTGTCTCCATTCAAACAGCAGGCAAATTTGACCCACATCCAATTGTTTTCTGAGTAATTCAGTAACTTTCTTAGTTGAGTAAAATTTCTGGATTTTCTACCGAAAAACATCTTTTAACTTAAAATTCACAATACTCGGCTGACACCTGCAGTTTCTGTTAAATTTTCATAAGTTTTAGACTGAAGGAAGCTGATTTGGAAAATGTTTATTTTGCTTGACTTTTTTTATTTCTATTAATTATTTCAATTTTGGTTCACAAAAAAACAATCTTTCCACATAACTTTGTGCTTTAGTCCATCTGATGATGTAATTTTTAAATATTAAATTATTATTCTGTGCTTGATTTGCTCTTTTACCAAATACTTCTTTACTTTTACTTGAGTTAAAATATGTTGTAGTTGTTTTATTCTTACTTGTGTGTAACTTTTTGCTCCTTCTGGAAACAAAGCACTGCTGTGTGACGTTTACGTCCTTCTTCTGCGCGTTCTGGTCATAACCGTTCACACAGAAGTCTGATTGCGGTCATATTTAATTAGAAATATGAACAACAATGTAAAAAAAAAGATTTTAGAAAGATTTTAGGTCGACATAATTAAATTTTTCTCACTTTGTGCTGCAAATGTTCCTGTTTGAAACTGAACCGGTTTCTCTGGAATCATGAAGTGAAACATCAAAGTAACGGAGCTGAAGCTCCACATTAGTGAGGTTTCGGAGGACTTGGGTCTGGCAGCTGGCGCTCCTCTGAGAGCATCGATCTGGAGCCGAGTACAAAGCCGGGTCTGAGCGCTGCTCTCCCGGCGCCGTTCGGCCCGGAGCCGGTTCTGAATGGCTCCTCTCAGAGAGCGAGCCGTTGATGGAAAACATGTGGCGGCTCCGCAGGGATCCAGAGGCGCAGATGAGCCGACACCTGCTCACACAAAACTGGGGTTTCCCACTTAAAGCAGCTTAAACCTTATACTTAAACAGACAGGCCCTTATTTCTGCAGATGAAGACTTGAAATAAAAACAGACAGGAAAAGGAGATTAAATGTATTGACTGAAGGGACGTAACTGTGCTGCAGGAGAACTTCTTCGACATCCAGGAGGCGCTGCAGGCCATCCACATGAGGCAGGAGATGCTGAGGGAGCAGCTGGCCTGTGCCAAGTCCAAAGGAGAGGAAACGGTTGGACGCAACCTGCAGGTAGGACCAACCAGGATGACGTCCAGGAACACGTACAGTAGAGAAACTAGAGAGAAAGATTAAGATTTCACTGCTGGAAGTAGTTCCTTCTGTTTTTACAGTTACAAAACCATTAGATTATTAACATTTTATTACATTTTAACCTAAAACTTGAGTTCATTTTACCTGCTTTAACCTGACAGACCAACAACAATAAGTTAAGCATTTTGAAATTCAAATTCAAAATTACTTTATTGATGCCAAAGAGAAATTCAAAATTCTTCACAGCATTATTGTAGATGGTGATGGCTGTGAGCAGGAAAGATCTCCTGTAACAGTCTGTATTACAGCAAATATAAATGGCCTCTGACTAAAGATTGGAAAAAGGGAAAGAAAGGAGAAATTTTCTTCAAATAACGCCTGAGTCAGTTTACGCACTTTTTCGATTTTTCTAAAAAGTAAATAAGTTTCTTCTGCAGGTCTGTTAAATTTTGTTGCTCATAAAATCCTGATAAGACACGTTAAAGTTTGTGTTTTCAAAACGTCTCTGCTGCAGAAAGCGTCGCACAGCATGACGCTGCCACCACCCTGCATTAAAGATGCAAACAAAGTAAAATTATTTATTTTTTAAATACATTTTTTCATAAAAAGATATTTCACGGCTGTGTTGGTTGAATAAGATGTCCTGCTGGGACTTAAAGAGACAGTGACAGATTCATTCTTTTGCCTGTCTCTTTAAGAGAACCCCTTAGGAGCCTCGTTTGGTCCTGATTGGTCAGTTTTAGACAAGAATTAGTATAAATTAGCATATAAAAGCCCATCAGAGCACCCGGCTCCCAGCTGATGCCTGGTTTCTGTGCATCAGATGCAGCTGGAGCGCCTGCTGGCGAGGCAGATGGAGATCCTGCAGGACGCCGCCGTACAGGAGCGCCTGCAGGCTCTGGACTGGAGGATCCCGCCCGCTGCACTCAAGTACCTCAACGACGCCCAAAGCACCAACGGAGCCGCCGGCGCCGCCGACCTCAGCAGGGACAGCCAGGGTAGGCCTTTTCAGCACTTTTCACTCATTTCTGACACTTTCCTCTGGCTCTCTGCTGCCCCCTGTGCCCAGATAGAGCGCATTGTTTTCACTCTGTTGTTTTTTTGAGCTGAATTTAAATCTAATTCACGTCGACGTGAAGCTTCTGACTGAAAGTAAACGCCTGAAAGGTGCAAATTTTCCACACTCGGCTGTCAGCCGTTTTTCTGCCTGGAGTTCGCAAACAGAGGAGAGGAGGAGGGAGACAAGAGGAGAGGAGGCGCATCATTATTCAGGATCTTTCTTCTCCTCCAGGCCTCGTCTCATTTTCATCCTTTTTCCTCTCTCCACCCACTACCGACAGCTCATTATAACGCTGTTCCCACAAATCCCACAATGCACCTGTAATTATGGCGCCCACGCCTGTTTACCTCTAGCCAGAAGCCTGGAGGGGCGTCTCTCTCTCTCTCTCTCTCTCTCTCTTATTCTGCTCTACTTTTCTTCCTGTTTTTCTTTCTCCTGAACTTTTCGTGACTCTGTCTATAGATAGAAACACTGAGTCTGTTCTGTTCCTGGTCATTTTCCTCCAGATGATCGACCAATCAACCTGCGAGTGGTCAGTCAGAGCATGCAAGAAGGAGATCTCCCATTGGGCAAGCAGCTAGCCAATGAGCTGAAGCGCCATCACAACCACAACCACAACAACAACAACCACAACAGCAGCAGCACAGATGAGGCCAAAACACCAGCAACAGGTTGGTGACAGTAGAGTCACTTTAATTAAACCGCCTTATTGTTGTCTTTTAAAAAATATACATAAAATCATACAACTTCTTAGAAAAACAATTATGAACATGAACTACCTTTGCAAAATTGTCAACCAACTAAACCCTAATAGCATCTTTCACATGATGTAGCTCCATATTTTAGTCACACCTTTCAGAGTTCACCTGAATTATAATTTAAGTTTTAGATATTTATAAATTTTATCAGGGATTATGCAGTTTAGTAGCATGATGAAATACACTCTAGATTTTTAGTCTAAAAGTATTCACTTTTTGTACAGCGGACCTCCGCCTGTTCACTAATTCTTCTGGGAATTGTGACTCCAAATTTATTGGGTGAAATTCACCTGTCAGCAGAAAAAAACATCTTCAGTTTAATTGCAGAAAATTTGTTGATTTTTTTTTTTGTGGAACTTGGCAACAAATTACCTGTGGAAAATTTACCAGTTTACAAATATTTGCTTTATAGAGCATATCTAAAATATTTAAAAATAAATCTTTTGTGAAGCTAGGTAGCAATGCTAGCTGATGCGTTGTTATCTGATTGTTAGAAAAGCAGCCAATCCAGGAGTGGCTTTCATTTTCCTTGGTGCTGATGGGCTGAAACACAGAGAATGGAAATAAGGAAGAACGTTGATATTAGCTTCTCTGCTAATTAATGGTTTCCACTGTCTATGTTAATGCAAATTGAGATATATTCTCAATGTTCAATTTTTTGGATAAAATTGATAGTTTTCACATCGTGAACTTTTGTTCGAGTGTTAACTTCTTGTCTGAATTTGATGGAAAGGTAGGAATCACCATAGCAACAAGCAACTAAGCATTTTTCTGAGCCTCTGATTCTCATTAGTGAGCTATATTTTGCACTGTTAAACATTAAATCAGTTGAGCAGTATGTGCAGGAGTAAGCTGATATCTGGTGAATTTCCAAGCAGAAACCAGACTTGGACCCATCAGAACGTTTTTTGAAAAACCGGTGCGCTAATGATGTTGCATTTTATTTGTCTCCAGAAAACGGGACATCACAGCGAGCGCCCGGCAACGCCGAGAAGAAAGTCATCAAATCAGAGCCAGAAGACTCCACATAGTGCCTCCCGCCTCTCCATCTACCCACCCTCTTCATTCTACTCACTCAACAGTATGCAGTTATCACCCATCTATAGATACTAAGCAAGCACAGCCACAGTAGAGCCTTAACAACCAACGTTGCCTCATGAATAGCATTTATTTTAGTTTGTCTCTTTGTTTTTAAAAGTATTTGCCAAAGCACCTGGAGAGCACATCAGGAAGCCCCTCGGTGCTCTTTGTGTTTTCTTTGGATGTTGATGTGAGTTAAACTCGGTACCTCTGCTTTCTGTGCCAGGGCCTGAATCTTAACTCCACTTCTGCTGTGGAGGCTGAAGCATCGGTTGGTGTTGATGCATTTAGCAATTTATGTTTTTAAACAATCATGTCGCAAACATGATCTGCTTGCTAAATCCACAATGTTGTAATGCTCTTTCAGGGCAAAGGTCACAAAATCAGTCTTGGGAGTGAACTGCAAAAATTTTACCAGGCAGTTATGGTTTAGTTTCTAGTGCAAATATCTTGGTGCACTTGAAATAAGACAACACTAACTTAAAGCAGCTTGTTTTAAGTGAGTAACTCCTTAATATTGATGAAAAATACTGGATAAACTGGCAAAAATATTTTGCTTAAAATGATATAATCTGCTATTGGAACTAATATGTTTTCATTAATATTAAGGAATTATTCACTTGAAACAATCTGCTAAAATTTGATGAAAAGTTACTTCTAAGTTAGTTTTGTCTTATTTCTAGTGTGCTAAATATGGCTTCAAGTTTTATTTCGATACTTTGTAACGCTGTCGCGGTAACGATAACAGTTACGATAAGAACTAAGCTGATTAATGAGCTCGTTCCTAATTAAGTAAATTAAATTAAACTATTTATTTCTTCTGTAGCTTTATAGCTGTGAATACTCCTGATAAACATTCCATTTGTTATATACTTCTTTAAGACAATAGTCACATAAAGTAGTATAATTTCACTACTAAACTGCACACAGTAACTATTTATTCAGATTTTCAAATTTATTGATATTTATTGATGATCTCATTGAACAAAGTGGAGAAAATAGTTAATTTAACAATCTGGGAGATTTTAAACCTCATTCATTTGACTTTATTGTGACAAATGATGCCTGGTACTAAGATACTTGCACTAGACACTAGAACAATAGTGAGTAATATTTATCTTGTTTTTGCAGTTTGAATCATGAACACATCCGTAATGGATTTGAATGACTTTAGTTTCCATCCAGGTGTTTGCTGTAGAGGGTGGCGGGACAGAGGATGAAGTAAGGAGGCCGAGTTAAGGTGCAGCCCTGCAGCAGGTTGTCATTTTTTAACGTTTCCTTCAAACGAGGCGGGACTGACCGCTGCTGCCTCGTGTGTATTTATGGCAGGTAATTTATGAAGAGGATGTACAGGAGCTGTTGTGGATCAGCAGCAGCGAACGTTTCACGTTGTAATTTAGCAAAAACGCTGCTGTCAGAGGAGAAACTTTCAGGAATAAACACCTGCGTGTTTTTTGAGGATGCAGAAAAAGAAACGATGCTCGCAGGTTGGGGTGGGGTTTGTTGCAGCGGCTGCAAGATTTAAAAAAAAAAAAAAATGAAATAAAAAAGTTTATTGCTGTTGTTGAAGCAGCAACTTGTAAATATAACAAATAGCCTAATCTGTCAGCCAGGGTTTTCTGTGTCCAGTGTAACTTTGCTGTAGATTTTTGGTGTCGATACAGTGTTCATGTATGTAGAGCTACAACAGAAAAAAAAAAAAGAAATCTTAATTGTCACTAAGGAAAAAAATGGTGTCTGGTATATAAGAACCTGCTTTTAGCCTTAGCTCTTGCAGTGTTTTCTGACCATGTGTGCAGATTTCCAACGTGTTGTTGATGTTTAGACGTAGAAACATGACGGCTCAGTGTTCCCTCTGTGTAAATACATCTGTTTGACCCCCTGCACATAGTTTAGTCTCTCTCAGAGATCAATGCAATATTTATGTAAGTAATAAGTCTATTTGCATCCTAATGCATTGTTTTTGTCATGTGCTCAGTAACTGTGCGTCTGTCACCAGGGTGGGACGTTCGGGGAAACGTTTTCGTCTGTCTGTATTTCTGCAGGTTAGCGATGGCAGAACGCTCGCATGTCGTCTCACTGATCACTGTTTCTTTTAAAGTGATAGATTAGGCTTTCACCCAGTTATGCACCTGTTTTTTAAACACTAATATATTTTATTTGTTATACAGCACATAAACATTAAACTTTATTTTTTGAACTCTATGGTTTGGTGTGTTTTATGGTTCTGATTTTCTTCTGGTTCTTGTGTTTTACATTTAATTTTTTGGCTGGTGTTGACGTAAACAGTATAAATTGATCAGATTGTTCATTATTGGGTAAATGTATTTATTTTTTATTTTTTTGTAATGTTTCCCTCTGCTTTTTCCATCCCTTATATTTTGACTTTTGTTTTCTTTAGGTTTACATTCTAAATTTAAAATTTTGTTTTCTTCTTGTTCAATGGTGGAAAAAAACAAAACAAAAGAAACAAACTTTTCAATGACCTTATATCAACTTTTCACCAAAAAAGAAACTTTTGTCTGTAACTGAGAAAAAAAATATAAGACTGTTTGAATGTTTAGATTTACCATTTAAATCGACTCATTTTGTCTCTAGGAACAAAACCCCTCTTTGTAATGTAAAAATGAATCAGAATAAAAGTCTCCCAGTCTAGAAAAATCCAAAATAATCCTTGATTTAGGGGATTATTTTGGATTAGAAAAATAGAGGAAAATTTTTAAAGAGGCTAAAACATCATGAAAGGTATGTATGGCTTCATGAGGACTGAAGTTAATAATGATCATAAAAATCAAATAAATCTGAAGAAGTGATGTGATTTATGTTTGGCCTTTTGGACTCATCCTGCAGGTGAGGATGAGCTGCAGGTCGCTTCCTTTGGCTGCAGATGAATCCCTGAGTGGCCGATTTGCATCAGCGTCACATCAACACATTGTGAAAGTGGCTCATGACTCACTCTGACGCAGGTCTCCTTCTCACGTCCACACACACATACGCACACACACACATACGTAGACAGATTTTCTCTGGAGAGTAGCTCGGCTCATGAACGCCCACGCCGAGCGCCGCTCCTCCTCCTCCTTCCTCCCTCCTCTTCCAGCACAAGTCACAGATGATGATGATGATGATGGGGATGTGTAACCATGGCAACGGCTGGCGGTGGGCGGCGGCTCCACCGGTGGTGGGCGGAAGCCAGCCAGCCAGCCGCTGAGCAGCGTGGGAGGGATGTGCAGCCATCAGCCGGTTTGGAGGTAGCAGGAAGCGGCGGTGGGCGGCTCCGCCAGGGATCCCGCTCTGCTTCCTTTGTTTGCTGCCTCAGAGCTGCAGCGGCTTCAAAAAACACTACATTCAAATTTTAGATCAAAAAGTGCCACCAGTGTTCTTTTTTGTACTATTAAATACCAAACAAAAAAGTGCGGACGTAATGCTTTTCTACGACAGCAAATGACGTTGATTGTAGCTAGAAAAAAAACACACAGAGGAGTAAATTTCCGCCAAAAAAGCTTTACTTAACCTCAGAGATCTTCTAGAAAAAGTTTGAAATTTGTGAGCTCACAAAGTGGAAAATTTGCGAAGAAAAGAAAAAAAATCTCTAAAAACCGTCTAAAATTCGGAGCTTAAAAAGTTGAAAAACTCAAATTTTAAGATTCATGTTAGAATTATGTTTTTAGAAAAAACAAGAGCATTTCTAAGGTAAAAAGGTAAAAGAAATTGAAAGAAAAAACTAATTAATCTCACAAAAACGTGGAAGTGTTCTAAACTCACCAAGTTGAACATCTGTGAGGAAAAAAAGTATAATTTGGAGATCAATCTCAGATTTTTTTTAGAATAAACATAAATTTATAAGATCTACAGGTCAGTTTCAAGAAAAAAACATGCAGAAATCATTTTCAGACATTTTCTAGATAAACTTAGAAATTTCTGAGTTCACAAAGTGGAAAATTTGTGAAGAAAATAAAAACCTCTGAAGTTTTCTTGAAAAATCTTAAGATCTTCTCAGCTCCAAAAGTCAAAAATGTGAAAATAACAAAAATAAAAATAAAGCAATGAAAAACCTGAAATTTTAAGAATAATCTTTTTCTAGAAAACCTTTTCTGAGCTCCAAAACCCTGAAATTTCTGACATAAACACTTGAATACTTTAATTTTTGTGGTTGTAATGTGACAAAATGGATAACCTGAATTAGATTAAAACTTTAGCATCAAACAGATGCTGATCAACAGAAAAATAAGCAGTTAGGTTACAGAAAAAAAAATTCTGCATGCACATAAACTGAGGTCACGTCTTCTTCTGCATCTCCACATAAAAGGGATTTTTTAATTTTTTGACTGCGTGGAGATCAAAAATACAGATTCCTGCATTTTTTACTGGAAGTCCCCTTTATTTGCCTTTGTTTTCAGGTCAAACTCATGAATATTTTATGTCCAGGTTCAGAGGAGTCAGCTCTGATCGGTTTGTTTTATCCTCCTTGGAGGTCCAGGTGGGTGGAGTTTGTATGTCGACATTTAGATAAAGCCTGACAAGAGCCAAGAGAGAGAGCAGAAAGTGGGATCAGCAAATAGTTTCCAGTGAGTAATCTCTTTAGTAGGCCATTTGTTTATGGGTGTCATATATCACCCACACGGGTTATTAAAGGTCAGAATAAACATTTAAATTCCTTTCAACTGGATTTTATTGCTGTCGAAAAGTGCAGATGAATATCAGGTGGTTAATTCTCTGCTCTCTCCACGAGATGGCGCTAATGTCACTTTAATCCCAGAAAGGGTCTATTAGGATGCAGAACCAAAAACGCCCACAAGATGGCAGAGCAGGATAAATTGACCTCTTTCAGCAATTAGAAATTAAAGATAAAAGTTTAATTAAGATAATTGAAGTATAAGACTTGATTTCTCAGCAGTTTTTTTTAAATGCAATCTTGTTTTTTCGTCTCTTTGCTGCTATTGTTGTGTTTATTGCTTTAAATGTGAAAAGTAAATCAAATTTAAATTTCTGCTTATCCATTTATGAGCAAAAAATTACAAAGTAATTTGCTTATTTGGGTTAAATATTAGAACACGTGGTCATAAAAAACATTAATTAACAGGATATAGCTGAATTCTTTTCATCTTTTGTGTTATTTTACTTGTTGAAACTGTTAAGCATGTAAAGATTTATGTATGTATGTAGACAGGTGTAATAAATATTGCCTGGACAGATTTATGGATGAAAACATCGGGTCAAACAGTAGGCGGGTCTTTGTGGTGATTGACCGACGTTTTAGCCAATCAGAGGCAACCAAGGGACGGAACTGTCCAATGAACAGCCACGCCGGGAGAAAGGTAGGTTGTGGATATTCAGAGCGGTAGAGTCGCAAGGAGAACCGTAAGGAGACTGTTTCCAGAAGGAATAACTCACTTTTCCAGGCTTAGTTCACCCTTCTGGACCTTATACAATCCGGAAAACTTGTTCGTTTTTTAAAGGCGAACATAAAATGTTGCCTTTTCGCTCGACAGCAGCTCTGAAGGAGTTGCTCCAGAGCCAACTGAAGTGGCCGGTCAGATCCGCTATGAAAGCTCCGCCCGCGGCCGCGGCTGCCCTCAGCTTCGCCTGTCCGCTCAGCGGCTGGAGAGCCGCGCAACCCGGCAGGAAGGCCGGCCTCAGGGGCCTCTGCACCCCGGCGAAGGGCCACAGCGAAGCCAGCACTGACACCTCCGCAGATAAGTGAGTAATCCGGGTCATCGTTTGAACCTCTTAAACCCCTCAGTTAAATTATTTTATATATATATATAGATATATATATTTTAAAGTATCGATAAATGTGACAAGATTCTGATCAGGCAAGATAAAAACAACCTAAAGCAAAAATATACAGACCTGTCCGAAAATGGGAGCATGTGAGTTGCAACGAGCCATGAATCGTGACCAGCAGCTTCTGCATCATCATCATCATCTTTTGTATTTTCATCCCGGAGGAAACTCGGTTAGACATCAACCTGAGAGCTGCTGGTCAAACAATAACAACACAAACAACCAGCTCAATGACTGGTGAAGGTCAGGCGTGACTGGGTCCGGGTCCAACCAGCAGCCCTGTTACTACAGCTCCATCTACTCGTTATATCACCGACAAGCTCATTCATTTCAATACTGCAAATAGAGAGTTATAAATAATATACCAAGCTTGGTTTAGGCTCCTTCGCATGTTCTGTATGTGGTTCTGCTCCTTTAGATGCTGGAACATGTTCTGGTAGATCCTGATCCGCTCCACTCTTCCTCCAGACCCATTTCCAAATGAAATGCACTGAGCAGCTGTCTGGTTCTGGTTCTGGTTCTGGTTCTGGTAGAATAGTTGATATTGTCTCTGATTCAAGACTCAATCTGTCTGGGACTCTTGAATCTCCGAGTTGTTGTAAATCTCAGATCCAAGCATCCTTAAAAAGTCCTAAAAGCACTTGCATACAATAAAGGCCTTAATTTAAATTTTAGAATGTATGTTAACCTTAAATACGTTAATCACAGGTTTTAAATTTCGTTGTGTGACTTTATTCTTGTATATTGTACATAAAGGCTTCACAAATTGGTCAGACATGTAAAAGCAACTTTAATTTGCTCAGTCAGTGTAATTAGCAGTATTACGGACAATGTACAATAAATAAAGAAGAAACTGAAACTGATAAAAATAAACTGCATCAAACCTTTTGAATAGTTCAGAAAGTGCAATTAGGATTTCTAAATATATCAATAAAGTTATGAATATCTGCATCTAATCACCATTACCTGTGCACTTTTTCCTTCCACACATTTTTCCAATCAACCTGATTGGATACAGCAGCTCCCCCTGCATGCGTGAAACGTCCAGGCTGCAGATTAGAGATTAACTCTGAGGATGAAGGTCGTTGTCTGACAGCGTCAGGCTTTTACTGTATGAAAGGAGTCCAGCTGTGTCTCTTCAAAATGGGAAAGAGAGGCGAACACTCTGCCCCCAACAGACTGACATCTGCAGTGGTAATCTGTGGAAGGAGAGCAGCTGGGCGTCCATGTTGTGTTTCTGCTGATGAACGGCGTGTTAATGTGTCGCACTAATTCACTCTTCTTCCTCTGCACATCTCTCTCTCCATGTTGTTGGTCTGCTTGCTTTGCATTTGTAAGTATGTTTCTCTTTTATTTCCTCTAAGTTTTGCTCTCTCACTCTGTGGTGGTTCTGTTCTGCAGTAGATAGACGTTCTGCTCCTGAAAGCTGCTTTTATTTTGAAAACAGCTCACCTCCCCCAGTGGCTCCGCTTCAACCCCTCTCCCATTCACCCACTCTGACCTGTAGGCTTCACTAATGAGGTCAGAGGTCAGCCAGCAGGCTGCCAGCATCTCCAGGCTTCCAGGTTCATCACTTAACTGAGACGTTTTCTTTATTTTCTGTCTCAAACAAACAGAAATTGTCCCTGTTTTTATAAAAAACAAGACTTTTTGTTGGAGGGGAAACGACTCCTGCTGAAATAAATCTGAAAAGTGTGCGTGGATTTGTATTCAACCTCCGATTCTGCAGGTGTTAGGCTGGATGGGCAGCATCTGTTAACGTCAACCACAAATTCTCAGTTATATTTAGCTCTGCGCTTTGACTAGGCCATTCTGTATAGTTAGTTCTGATTTGTTCTTTTTGTAGAAGAAGGAATCTGTTATTTCTTAGCTTTATTTTGTATGGTAATTCTTGTAGCTGGAGAACTCCTAATCTGTTTCTGTTCTAACTTTACATCCAGATTTAAAGAAGAGCAGCTAAAGCAAATGAAACGGTCTTCAGTCAGAGGCCTCTTCAGATTTGTTGCGAGACTGACTGCTACATTCACATAGATCTTGATGATCAATAATTTCATAATTATAATATTCAGCCTTTGTTTGTGTCCTGATTTATTGCATCTGGCTTCTTCTGGTGCTGAATTATGATACATGTCTCACATTAGTGATGTAAAAGTTGAATGAAATGACTGTTCAGAATTCTGACGATTGAAAACAGAAATGATTTAGTTCCACATATGGAAGTGACACAGATCAGATTTTATTTTGGGGGTGAATAAATCTGAATTGCTGTGAAAAAGTGGGATATAGGTCACACATTAGGTTCCTTTGGCTATAAATGAAATATTCTGCAGAACTACAGGAGGTGTCTAAAAACGACAGGTTTTCATCCTCTAGTCAGGGATGAAAACAAATGTAGACAGAAAATCAGGACTGGTTTTCCTTCCACTAACTCTTCCCAGTAGAATCAGTCCCACTTTGGGTTTGGATTTGAGACAAACTGGAAGCGTGATGCTGAAGCCGTGGCTGTCTGCTTCCCCTAACATGCAGGTCATAGCTCCCATGATGCCTTGCAGGGCACGGTGAGGCCGGACTAAATCCTCTTTGCAATGAATCATAGCAGAGATCTTGCTGTCGCCATGGTAACGTTCCCCCCTGGGGGGTCTGGTGTGGGGCGGGAACACCAGCCAGCAGCTGGAGAAAATTTCTGGAAGTTTCTGCCGCTAACAGCTAGCTGCTAACACGTAGCATCCTCCACTGTAGCTGCGTTTCCATTAACTACAGAATTGTGAAATTGTGGAAGTTTACATCCATGTCTGCCATGATTTTTAATGACTTATAACATCAACAAGCTTATTCACATGTGATGTTAATTATTTAATAAAAACACCATAATTGTGAAATCATGTTTTTTCGACATTAGCAGAATATAGACTGAGATTTGCTCACATTTGTAATGGAAACGCAGCAGGTGAAACATCCCAGTGTGATGAAGACTCCTCCAGGTCTTCATCACTGCAGCTTGTTCTGGCTGCGCTGCAGCACCCAGACACCAGTGGACCTTGGGGGCCTGGTGGTGGCAGCATCATGCCTCCACCCCCCTCATGCTGCTGCCTGTCTGTGTTTCCTGCAGGAGAAGGAAGGCGGGCATCCTGCCCAGCCTGGAGGATCTGCTGTTCTACACCATCGCTGAGGGACAGGAGAAGATCCCGGCTCACAAGTTCACCACCGTGAGTCTCCAGAGGACGCAGAGACGCCGTCCACCTCACTGCTCTGATCGTTCATGTCTCTGTTCAGGCTCTGAAGTCCACGGGGCTTCGGACCGGAGACCCTCGGCTCAAAGAGTGCATGGAGATGCTGAAGGTCACCTTGAAGACGACCTCAGACGGAGCGCTGGACCGACACCTCTTCAAGAAGTACGCGTTCCTTCTTTATGTCCTTATGGTTTTAAAAACTATTTATTCTTCTTTTCTAATTTGGTTTTAGTTTATTTTTATTTAAAAATTCCTTCTTTCTGTTTTATAAAGTTTGCTATTAATTGTATTTTTATTTTACTTTATTAAAAATAATTTGTAGTCTAATAAAGCCAGTGGTTTTGCCAGAATTTGTGTTTCATTTTATTTTAGAAGAAATAGATGATTTTTAAAAAAAAATATTGTTTTATTTAAATGTTATTTTGTTTTTAAAGAAAACTTTTTAAAATAAAATCATGGTTTTTTTGTATTCAGTTTCTTTTTTCCATCTCATAGATTTTTTGTTTACATCTCAGTAATTGGTGACAAACGAAAAGAAAATATTCAAATTTTATTTTCTATTCCAAGTCATACATGACCCACTTATTTAATCATTTATTTAATCATTCATACATTCCAGTCTGATCTGTTTGCGTTTTTCCTGTCCGGGCTGCAGCCTGGGTTACTGAAGCTCCAGCCTCAGTTTCCTGCTTTATTTCTCTGCTGCATCGTTTTGCTGCCAGCATGAATCTTTCATCTTTGTCCACCTAAAAATACTAACCGCAGCCCAGAGTCCTCCAATCGTCCCTGCAGCTGAAAAAAGGTCACTGGATCTGCTGCATTATTCAGCAGATACTCTGTTTGCACGCCAGCTGCAGCTTCTGGATGCAGCAAAGAAGAAGAAGAAGAAGAGCAATGAGAGGAGAAACTGGATCTGTGCAAACATTGGGACAGCAGGACCCCTCCTGAAGGAGGAGAGCCAGCTGGGAGGCGGCAGCATGGTGAGCCGGGACATATGAGGACTCAGCAGGGAGCAGACCTGAGAGCCGGCTGCTGCTGGCCGCCGTCCATCACTTCCTGCTCCGCCGGCTTATTTCTAGAGTCCAGCTTGTCAGAGACTCGGAGCGAAGCACGTGAGCTGCTGGTGTTTGTTTCTGCAGGGATTAGGCAGCATTCTCTCTGCCAGCTGAAGAGAGAGGTGCTGTAATCACCGCATGAGAAGGATCAGCAGGAAGGAGGAGGAGTGAGAGAAATGTGTCAGGCTGAGCTGCGTGGAGCGTCTCATCACCAAACAGCAACACTTAACTTCTCTATTGTCTTAGAAGGGGCATAAAAACAAATGGTGGCTTCTGTGAAGAACCCGGTCAAAGTCTGATCATTAATCAATTAATAATTGTCTGAGGGTTTGAACTTCACTCAGGTCAGGGTGAGCAACATGCTGACAGAATCACCATCCAGAAACATTTTGTACAATTTCTACTTTTTTAAAATTAGAAAAACAGCATGATTATTTTTTTTATTAAACCTGAACAAACATCACTTTCATCTTGTTCCAGTTGGATCTGTTTCTAATGATGTTTTTCTGGCATCAGGTGTGTCCAGAGCAACATCGTCCTGCTGACTCAGGCCTTCAGGAAGAAGTTCGTCATCCCAGACTTTCAGTCCTTCTCCACCCACATCAATGACATCTATGACAACGGCAAAAAGCTGTCAGGAGGGCAGGTATGACAACAGGAAACTCATCATCATGCCTATGATGTTTTACATAAAGCCGCTTTGCTGGTCTCCTCCTGCAGGTGGCGGACTACATTCCCCAGCTGGCTCGCTTCAGTCCCGACCTTTGGGGCGTCGCGCTGTGCACCGTCGACGGACAACGGTACCGTTCAGGTTTTTAGCTGTGTGTGTAACAGGCAGGTGAGTGTGTGACCTGTCGTCTTCCCAGGCACACGATGGGAGACACCAAGGTCCCCTTCTGTCTGCAGTCGTGTGTGAAGCCGCTGAAGTACGCCATCGCCGTCCACGACCACGGCACCGAGTACGTGCACCGCTTCATCGGCAAGGAGCCCAGCGGCCTGAGGTTCAACAAGCTGTTCCTGAACGAGGACGGTGAGAACACACACACACACACACGCACACACACACACACGCATACAGGTCTACTGTTTCATATGTCAGCGTGTGTCCATTTGCCAACCCAGGAAGCTGGCTCACATACAGAAGATCCATGTCATTTCTCCGTTACCACAGAGATATTATCCAGCGGTAACAAGAGGCTGGCTGAAAACACAGTTGGTCTCTCTGAATCCAGTCTTTGTTCTCTGAAAGGTTCACAGAAAGTTTCCTGCTCTGACCCTGGATAGTATTTTATTAATCAATCCACGTGACATTTAGGTGTTTCACAAGAGCCTCAACTTCTGATTGGACGAACAAAATCAAGCACAATACGATTGGATGAACAAATCATCACAGGGCCCCACCTGATTGGACAAAATTAACATCTGTCATTCAGCTTCCTTCTCTGGCATCAGACTGACTTAGTTATTTAGTTTTTCTGATGAATCACATAGATGTAATAACGGAGGTCAGTTGTGTTAGCGATCCGATATTAGCAACGTTTTCCTCCCATCGTCTGGTTGACTTTCAAAATAAGAGCATCAACATAAATCACACTGTTTTAATAATTAATGTCAGGGATTATTCAGAGATGTTTATAAGTACGGGAAACTACATGTTGCCTAATTGTGTCTCTATTAATCAGTTAAAATAGCTAAATAATAAGTAGGTGGAAAACAATAAAAGATTAAATTAATGTTACTTTAGCTATTGCTTCATTGCGTTTCCAGTGGATTCCTGCAGCTGTTTCTAAACCTCCTCCAGCTCCACCAGATGTTGAGTCAGTCAGAAATGTTCAGTTTCCTCCCTCACCCTGCAGATGTTGATTCGTTAAGCTCGTTAAGCTGCCTCATTTCCACCTGTAGCACTGAAATGTTGCTTACGCCTCCCTGCAGATAAACCCCACAACCCCATGGTGAACGCCGGCGCCATCGTCTGCACCTCCCTCATCAAGGTAAGCCCCGGTGTTTCTGACCAACCCCTGACTTCCTCTGCAGTCAGATGGAAATGATCTGCAGATTATTTTCCAGCCAGATTAAGGTTTTGGAGAATCATGCTAAAAGGGGATTAACAGAGAGCGGCAGCAGAGACGGAGCTGCTCTGGGTTCTGCTAACCTGAGCGCTTCGTTCTCACTCAGGGATTTGCTCTCTGTGCCTGCCTAGAAAACACAAGAGCGCCACCTGTTGATCCTAGTCGTATTTAAATCAGCAGGAGCCCCAGAGAGCGCTTCATTACAGGAAGTGACTCCTCCACTTCCTGCGTAATTCCTCAGTGGTTCAGAGAACTTCAGGGATGAAGGCAGCGGCTAAAGCAAACGAGGTGGATTAGCGGTGCTGATCCCCTGCAGGTCTGTCACCGTGGTAACGCCTCCGTTTTTGTCCTCAGCTGCTCTGTCCTCATCACTTACTCCAGTAACCATGGAGACGCAGAGCTGCAGTCGAGGCTAACATCACAGTTGGAGTAGACGAGTTTCCCCCTCTAACCTGAACTGATCACACTGAATGACCTTTGACCCCGTAGTGTCTCTAGCTGATGTCTGTTGACGTCCGCCTGCTTCCTGCCGGCTGGTTCTGACCGGGTTCTCTGTGTTTCAGCAAGGAGCCAGCAACGCCGAGAAGTTTGACTACGTGAGTACGAGTCGCTTCTGTTCTCTCCGCATTGCATTTTTTCTTCCCATTCCTCCTTCCATTTCCTTCCTTCCTTTCTTTCTTCATTTCTACCTTCTTTTCTTTCCATCTCATCCCCACATTTCACGGTTCCTTCCTTCCTTCTCACCTGTCCTCCTCCCTCTCTGCAGGTGATGAACTTCATGAACAAGCTGGCAGGAAACGAGTACGTTGGCTTCAGCAACGCCACGTGAGTTCCTCAGCAGAACCTTCTGGTCTCAGGTCGGTTCACTGCCGGCATTAATGGACCCGCCTGGTTCTGTTTGTGTCCCAGTTTCCAGTCGGAGCGCGAGTCCGGAGACAGGAACTTCGCCATCGGCTACTACCTGAAGGAGAAGAAGGTGAGGGTGGTTGTTTCTGTAGGGAGTGTTGTGGTTCTGATCCGGTTCTGATCCAGTTCTCCTCCACAGTGTTTCCCTGAAGGAACCGACATGACCTCCATCCTGGACTTCTACTTCCAGGTGAGTCTCTGGTTCTGGTTGGGCCCGGTGGGAGCCGGAGCTGCTCCCTGACCCGGCTGCTCTCTACAGCTCTGCTCCATCGAGGTGACCTGTGAGAGCGCCAGCGTCATGGCCGCCACGCTCGCCAACGGCGGCTTCTGTCCAATCACGGGCGAGCGCGTGCTGGGCCCAGAGGCGGTCCGCAACACGCTGAGCCTGATGCACTCCTGCGGCATGTACGACTTCTCCGGCCAGTTCGCCTTCCACGTCAGTATCGATCGCGAAGCTTTACCTGGTTTCCATGGAGACGGGAGCTCATTGTCGTTCTGCTCCAGGTGGGGCTGCCGGCGAAATCTGGTGTCGCCGGCGGGATTCTGCTGGTGGTTCCCAACGTGATGGGCATCATGTGCTGGTCTCCGCCACTGGACAAACTGGGAAACAGCGTGAGAGGGATCCAGTTCTGCACGGTAACTCGGTTCTGTTCGGGTTCTGGTAGTCTGGTAGACTCGTTTCGATTGGGGACCCAAAGAAAAATGGAAATTATTGACCTCATTTGATTACTTTTTAACTTTTGAAAAAAACTTGAACATTTCTTGAGATTAATCTCAACATTTCTGAGTTCACTTGAACCGAACAGACCAACGTTTACAGGCGGACCAGAGTTCACTTCTTTGGTCCGATTCCACATTCAAATTTTACTTAATTAATCAAAATTTCTGTGATTTTTAACTTTTGAATAAAACTTTCTTGAGATTAATCTCAAACAACACAGACCGACGTTTACAGACAGAGCAGAGTTTGTTTCTTTGGTCCGATTCCACATTCAAACCTCCCCAAACGAACCAACTAAACGTTCCACCCAAACTACAGTTCTAGTTAGCTTTCAAGCTAGGCTAGGTGAGCAGAACCTGCTGGATCCTGAAACCGGGTCGCTCTTCTTCCTGCAGGATCTGGTTTCTCTCTGCAACTTTCACAACTACGACAACCTGAGGCACTTCGCCAAGAAGCTGGACCCCCGCAGGGAGGGAGGAGACCAGAGGGTGGGTCAGCTGCAGCTGCTGCTGCAGAAACACTGAACACTACCAAGTATTTCACTTTATAGGACACTGCAAATAAAACACAAGTAGCTTTTCTGTAAGATATAGGAGCTGATTTTCCTCTGCAGCGCCTCCTGCTGGCAGGCAGCATATGATGAAGGTCTCCCTCCTCTTCCTCGTCTCTGCAGGTGAAGTCGGTGATCAACCTGCTGTTCGCCGCCTACACCGGAGACGTGTCGGCCCTGCGCCGCTTCGCTCTGTCCTCCATGGACATGGAGCAGAGGGACTATGACTCCCGGACGGCGCTGCATGTGGCGGCGGCTGAAGGTCAGACCCAGACAGGAAGTGGAAGTGGCTGCTTCCTGCTGCTGTGTGTGTGGTTTGTGTTGTGTGTGTGTGTGTGTGTGTGTGTGTGTGTGTGTGTGTGTGTGTGTGTGTGTGTGTGTGTGTGTGGGGTGTGTGTGTGTGGGTGTGTGTGTTGTGGAGGCTGAGGTTCTGCTGGTGTGTTCTAGGTCACGCTGAGGTGGTCCGCTTCCTGCTGGAGGCCTGTAAGGTCAACCCGTCCCCAAGGACAGGTAGGAGGGTCTCCAGGGACATGGAGACACTGAGGACCAGTTCATACCTCACCATGTTTATTTCCTGTCTGCTTACATCATTCCTCCTTTCCTTTGACCTTCCTTCCTCCTGTTGCCATATTTCCTTCTTAATTTCTTTCTCCCCCTCTTCCTTTTTCTTCTCCTCACTTTGGTGTTCTTTCTTCCTTCCTTCTTACTTCTTATTTTATTTTTTAGCCCCAAACTTTAATTCGTTTCGAAAGTGTTCCAGCAGCATTTCCATGGTGACAGTGTTTTGTGTGCAGGTGGGGCAACACGCCGATGGACGAGGCGGTGCACTTTGGCCATCACGACGTGGTCACCATCCTCAGAGACTACCACACCCAGTACAGCCCTCAGGACGCCGCTGCCACCGCCGCCACCGACTCGCAGAGCGCAGAGAAGAACCTGGATGGCCTGCTGTGACTTCCTGAAGGCTCCTTCAGTATAAAAGCACCTGATCATGTCTGTTATCTTCTCCCAGTGAAATAATCGGTTTTTATTCCCTCCTCTGGGTCCAACCATGAATCAAATCATGTTTTTATTCTGGAAACAGGAAGTGGAGTAGGCGTTCATCATGTGACCCTGACACGGTTTTGTGTTCTGTATATAAGACGTGTAAATATGTTCAGGTGTTAACCTGTTGTCTCTGTTTTCCTGTAAAACTTCAATTATTTCCTCTCTTATTTCTCTCTACCATTTGAACATGAAGGCGTTTGTACATATCAGAAAAGACACTGCCAGACTGAATGGACCGGTTCTGACCGAGCCGCAGTCAGGAGGCAAGAATATTCAGGTGACAGGAAGGGTTACCGACGGTAACGACCTTCACCAGAACCAGTAAGACTTGCTGGGTGAAGTTCTGGCCCAAGATTTGGCTGAATCCTAAATATTCTCCTTGCTGATGCCATGTTTGAGGTGTGTGTGTGTGTGTGTGTGTGTGTGTGTATGTGTGTATGTGTGTGTGAATGTTTTCCACTCAGGACGCCTAGACGTTTTCCGATGCAGATTGTTTCTGACTCATACTTGAAGAGTCCGATTCTGTTTTTGTGCTGAAAGCTTAAAACAATCATGTATTTTTGTTTTTGTTGTTTTTTCACCCAAATCCAAACTTTAAAACAAAAGGAGGAGGATCATTTCAGAAGTCGGGTCAGAACCGGCCAGTAGTCGGGTCGTTGGAAGCACAAACGGTGGCGGCGGCGCGGTCTGAGCTGCAGCTCTTTGGATCATGTGACGTTTTGTTTGTCGGTGCAGCTTTCTGAATGTAACGTGTTTGTTCTGGTTCTTCTTCATGTGTATTTATGCCGCTGCGCCACCAGCAGATATTTATTCACATCCAAATAAAAAAAGGTAACTATTAAAAAAATGCATGTCTGTTTAATTATTAATCATTTTATCTGAAATCAAGACCTAGACTTTTTATTTAGTTTTTTATATTTTTAATTTTTTTACAAACATTTTAAATCTAATTAGGGTGGGTTATGTTTTAACTAAACCTTATTTTATTTTTTTCTCTCCATTTCCAACCAGGTGAGGCTAAATTTCAAAAGTTAACTTTTTTACTTTTGTATTTCCTGAATTTGCAAAAAGATGAAAGTTGAACTTTTCTCCATTTGCAACAGAAACTAAACTAAAATACATGGTAACATTTTGTGTTTTTATAGAGTTCAAACTGAAAACTGGATGGAAAATAAAAAATTTAGTTTTGTTTCGATGATCATAAAAGTTCCCAACATGTGAGGACGAATAAAGAGTAAAACATTTCCAAGTGAAGTAGAAAAACTGGATCTGAGAATGAAGTGAAATGTGAAGTAAATGGTTCCAGATCCTCTCTGTTGTTCTGAACATGTTGAGCAGTAAATGTTGGATTCTGCTTCTCCTGCCAAGACGCAGCAGCTCAGTTTGAACCTGTGGCTTTTGGATCTTGAACTTTGACCTTTTTCTCCTGGATTAGAGACGATTCTGAAGCCACACCTTCAGTCGTTACGATCAACATCCCTTTTTCACCAAAATTCTCAGAAATAGAAGACAAATATATTTATAAAAGGACTTTAGTATGAATGAGCAAGTGTTGGAAAGAGTACGAGTACAGGCTACTTATCTAAAGGTTGTTGGTTTGAGTCCAGCAGGGATTTTGCTGTTTTGATTAAAATAAAGGAAAAATTTAAGTAAAATTGATTAAGATCAGGATCCAAACCTGCAACCTGTCCCAGTCCACTTCTTTGTCTTCTGAGCTACTGCTCAACATAAAAACATAATGTTTTCAGAATAAATTTACCCTTAAAAACTGTCAAATTTTTAGTAACATTTTTTGAGAAATCTGCCAAGGGAAGAAATGAGCCGAGGAAAAGTGTTGATCAGAGGATTGCTGGCTGCTTCAGGTCTTCAGATTCTCTGCATCATCAGACCAAAGACTCTACAGTTTCTCTTCAGTGACTCTCGTTCAGCTCCAGATCTTCATCTGTTCATCAGTAAATCCACCATAAGGACTCGGCTTCTCACACACAAGCTTTATTTCTTCCTCACTAGATTTTATCTTTACAGACACAAATACTTTCAATCTCAGAGGGAACAATTAAAGCCCGACCAGCCATGCAGAGACATATTTTATACAAGCAGGAACTTCAGTGATGAAGTTGCTTGTATTTTATACAAGCAACTTCATCACTGAGTTTTTATCAGTGATGAAGGTCAGTTAGACTAATTAAAGCAGAGCTCTGCAGCCTGTAGCTCATAAAAGATGCAAATAAAGAAATAATTCCGTTTCTCATTTTTAAATAAGAAAATACATTTTTTATTATTATTGTGGTGCGGTTTGGGCCTCGTGTCTCGTTGGATTTTTACCAAGGAAGCACATTGGCTAAACCGTGAGTCAATCAGCCACTGGGACTGACTATTATTCCACGGAGGGAGGGTAACTTTAACATTACATACACCTTTCTGAAAAGGCGAGGGCGCACTTTCTCCATTTATAATTAGACAGTAAAGCGACTTGTAACCATTCCTTCCTCCCCCATCTGGGCCCTGGCCCAGGGGGCAGCCTGTGGCGATCAAAACCACTTTTGAATATGCATCGATTCATTTTATTCTGCGAATAATTTGTTCTCTGGATTTTAAGTTCACTTTATTAAATAATTAATCAACAACAGTATAGTTTTCTCCAGTCAGATTTTTTTCTTTAATTAGTTTTTTTTTCTCTTATGAAAAAAAAGTATACTTTAGTATACTAAATTTTACTTTAGTATACTTTTAGCAATGTACTTGAACTGTGCTATTTTGGAACAACTTTTTTTGTACTTAGTATACTTTAGTAATATTTAAATTGTTTAAAAATACAATTAACAGTATACTTTAGTATATTACGCCTACTTTTTTGGAACAACTTCAAGTATTCTTAGAGTGTACTTAAAGTATACTTTATAAATTTTATATTTCAGAGCTTTATTGTTACATTTTGTATAATTATTATGAGTGTTATTATTAATTATATAATTATGTCTCAAAATTATATAAAATATATATGAATATTTAAAATATACTTCAAATATATTTTAAATATACTAATTTAATCATTTATTTAAATTACAATTAATTGTTATTTTTTATTTCCTGCTATTGATAACTACAATTTTAATTATTCTTAATTCGTCTTTATTCCTACATATCTATTTTGTAAATGACATGCATAACTACACTACAGTACTTACATTGTTTTAGGCTAAAATTACATGGAAAGATTAATTACACAAGATGCCCAAGGTAATTCAAATATTTTTTATTACAGGCATTTTAAAATTGTCCAATTTTACTCACAACTTTATGAACTTTACATGAATTATCAGTTTACACATCAAAAGTGAACACATGAACATGAAAATTTAAGTGTGACAATAAAACATGAAAGTGAGGATCAACGACAGAACATTCCTGTTCACTGCACCTTACAGAAACCTACAAAAAAACAATAGAGCAATTAAACAGAGAAAGAATTTGTATTTAAAGAGAACAGAAAAATGGCAAATAAAAAATCTTACCATTACCATACTTACCATTTAAAGACGTTGTGGACTCGCCATGTATGTGACATCATAAGAACTGACCAGATGCCTGGGGTGGAAAACATTTCTGGGTGTCTTCAAATTCTTTGCCTGTTTATGTTGGAAGTAGAAAAAAATGAAATGAAATTTTATTCGAACATGATACAAGTATAAAAATAAGATAGTGCACAGTAACAAGAAGTGCATAAAAAAGAAGAAAGATACAGTTTTTGTCTCAGTTAACATATCATGGTCGAAATGGTGTAGGAAGAAGTGAGAACTTATTAACTCCTACCCCCTAAGCACATGAAA
The DNA here is from genome assembly GCA_033032245.1 of Poecilia picta. NCBI lineage: Eukaryota > Metazoa > Chordata > Actinopteri > Cyprinodontiformes > Poeciliidae > Poecilia > Poecilia picta. The sequence goes on from CM065354.1 coordinate 13,109,786, forward strand.
ACTTTACAGTCCTACCATCAAAGAAAAAAAAATTAAAATAAAAAATCAAAGTCAAAGTGGCAGTCAACAGTTACTAATATTTACATATACATTTTCCCTTATTATGCTGGTTTGTCTTTCCAAACCCTTACACCAAATTATGATCTTCAATACACACATTATTGCTTTCTCTCACCCATATGTCTATATCTGTTGAAAATGACCTCCTTGTATTTTATTTTGAATTGTATTAAACTATTGCTTTGTTTCAAATATTCATTTAACTTGTTCCATAACTTTACACCTTTAATTGAAATACAGAAGCTTTTTCTTGTTGTTCACAAACTGCGGATCTTTAAGTTTGAGAGACCCCTTAAGTTATAGCCCCCTTCTCTTTCAGAAAACATGCTCTGTATGTGCTCAGGTAGCAACGTTTTAGATACTTTGAACATAAATTGAGCCATTTAAAATTCTACAAGCTCATCAAATTTGAGAATTCTGGATTTTATGAAGAGTGGGTTTGTGTGCTCATAATAACCAACATTATGGATAATTCTAATGGCTCGTTTCTGTAGGATGGTTACCGGATGTAAAGAGCTCTTGTAAGTAACTCCCCACACTTCACAGCAATATGATAGATATGGTAAAATCAGAGAGTTATATAGAATATGAAGTGATTCCGCATTCAGTACATGTCTGGCTCTAGCCAGTATGGATATGCTTCTACTGAGTTTACTCTGTAAATGTTTAATATGAGGTTTCCAATAGTCAGCAATGTCAAAGTATCAGTTGGTGTTGGCATTAACTATGAAGCTGTTTTAAGTATGGACTTAAGGAGACAAACTACCTTAAAATCTGTCCATCCATGATCTGAACACACTGATCCTTGCAGGGTGGTGAGGGGGGCTGGTGGTGCCCATCTCCAGCAGCCATCAGATGAGAGGCAGGTTCACTCTGGACAGGTCACCAATCCATCACAGGGCCCTGAAAGTCAACTACAAATAAAAAAAGAAAGATAAATGTTAGATTAACAAGAAGAGAAAAATTCTTTCCAGTTACCTTTAAATCAAATCATGTTTATTAAGCACTTAGTGTTGGTAACAGCAGTTTTTGTTGTTGAAAATGTAGCTAGCTCCTTATTGAAAAAACAAACTTACAAACTTGCACCATTAGGACGATGTGGAGGTTCATCCTCAGAGCTGGTTGTTGATCTGGTGGAGTCAGAGCTTCTTCTGAGACAGAAAGTCTTTAGGTTTCCTAACACCAGATTTCTCTGGCTTCCTCTTTCATCTTTATTTGCTTAGTTAGACTGCAAACATATGTTGAAGATAAAAACATTGATGAACGTGTTAGAACAACAACCTCACAATATCAAAGTCTTTTAGTTTTATGGAGCTTAATTAAAACCAGATTAAGTTTATGAATTAAAGTATAAGTCGCAACAAACAGCCTCCATGCAGTTATAACATGAAGCTGAATTATTACTAAATAATAATCATACAAGTCACAATAAAATTGATAAAATTATTATTTAAGAAACCTAAGTAAGTTATAGATCTTTACTGCACTGTTTATAGTAAAATGAAGATAATCAATAAGCAAACTTACCACCAGCTAGCAACACTTGGCAGCCTTCGTCCACCCAGGCTCCTTTTGTGACACACATTTCATTTCCATCGGTTGTTGTCCCGTTGTGTTGTCGTCTAACTCTGACTAGGACGTCACAAGCTTGAATTTAACAAAATTAGTAACTATTGTCAAGGTCCTCTCTACTTTTAACGCAATATTATGCGAGTAAAAATGGCAAATTTGAACAGCGTCTGTCATCTTCCCTGCTTCAAGTTTTTTCTTCTCTTTGTGGCGTTTTTTAAATAAATGAAAATGTGCAATACTGCTACCATCTGTAGTGTGAACTGGAGCTAATGCTGTTGATTATAAGGTTTTATACATATATCTGTATAAAATATCTGATCACATATCTGAAAATTGATTGGGTACGTTCTTAAAAATTACATCATGATTATCCTTTTTTATTGTATGCAATTTTAATAAATAGTAAAAGATTATTAAGGCACTTAAAAGTTCATACATATTCATTCAGATTTTCTTCACTTAAAGTATACTTTTATTTAATATATTAAAAGTGTATTTTGGTACAGTTATGTTTAAATTGGTACATGTGTATTTTTAGTATACTTCAGATATACTTATAGGTAGTACACTTAATAATTAGCATACTTAAAGTGTACTTTCACAAATGTAAGTATGTTTGAAGTATACTAAAGTATACTTCTTTTTTTTTACCAGGGTTGGCTTTGCTTCTTCTACAATTTGTTACAACATTGTATTAAAATCCCTAGGAAATAGAAGACAACAGTTCCACATGAAAGCCCTGTGGGAGCTAAATAAGTTCACTGGTTCATAGCAAATGCTGCTACATTAGCATTTCCACGAACCAAGCAGAACTATGTATAGCTTTTTATTTTTGAATAAAATGCAAAAGTCCGCTAAATGTTGTCAGCGGACTTTTGGCGGAAATTCAACTGAAAGTCTGCCGAAAGTCTAATGGTGGTCAAATTTGAGTCTGGAAAACGTCCGTTCGGGAGGACATTCAATGCTAGCTGAGTTGTCTGTGGATCAGAACTGGCTTTAACCAACCTACAGATTTAATCTCTTTCTCCTCAATGAGTTTGGTCTTTTTCCAGGTTTTCCTCTTGTTGAAATAAAGAAAGTCTTTATTTCTTAAAGTGCTGCTGGAAAACTGCATCCAGATCCAGACTGACTGTGATCTAGAATCAGTTGCCAACTCAGCAACTTTCTTGCTTCATTTAGCAACATTTCAGAGAAAAATAAAATTATATCAGCTAAAATTGGAATCCATAAAATCGGTGAGCAATTGGTGCACAAATTGGTGCAAAATTAACAACACCTTTAAATGGAGCAATAATCATAAAAGATATAATTAAAAACCATTTTAGATCAGTTGTAACAAACTATTTCAATTTCAGTTTCTAACTATAAAAAGTTGTATTAATGTGTCTCTTTATTTTGAAGTTCAATCAGATCAGTTGACTAAATATTTTTCAGGCCTCGCTGAGTGTTTGGGGGCTTAATTCTAGGGCCACAGAGCCAAAGACTGTCCTGCACATGGGGACCAACCCAAAACCAAATCGCACTTCTCTCATCAGCTGGGATCAGACCCCAAAGACAAAGACCAAGGCAAAGAGGAAAACCTAGTGCGTTCCTTCCATAAGCCCAGTTTGCCTACATGTTACCGGACCAGAAAGATCGTGAGACGAGAAGGGAGCTACAACACAAGAAGCTAAGGACCGCTACACAAGAGGAAATCATCCTAAGACCCTAGACCTGCCGCTCTAAGTCAGGACTCTTCCTGCCAGCACCCAAATCCTGTGTGACCTCACCATCGAAGCAGAGACGGAAGCTCATCAGACCTACAGGGATCCCTGCCCTTGTAGATAAACTTCCTCCTGCTGCTGCAACACCTTCTTCATCATCAGGCCAGTTCTGGGGTTCAAGATGTCAAACTCTGTCCGTCTCTCTCAAAAGTTCCATTTTTTAGTTCACAGTGTCAGCATTAGGGAAAGATAGGATAGATTATTGATTTTACTTATTTGATTATTTCTGCTACTGAATTAAGCTGTACTGACCCTTGCAAAGTTGCCTAATAAAATAATGAGCATTAAGAAAATCTAAGAGATGTTGTGGACATTCAATTAATGAGTTGCCTTAAAGTTTTTTGATTGTCATAAAATAGCTATGAAGTTTGATTCTTGGGAGAAAAAAGTGGAAAATGTTATATAGGTTGATTTTAGCCCAAAACTAAAACAACATTCTTGGGACTCACCTGAGTCACTAAAACCAACCTGGTTCAGTAACAACCGCAAGTTGTAATAAAGAGAAAGAGCGACCGTTAACAGGTGTGCTCTGTGGAACTAGTTGGCTGCAGGCTGTTCAGTCTGGCTAATTCACAGGGGGAAGAAGGACAAACAGAGTTTACTTCAGTTCTGGACAGGATACAATCCCAGCAGATTTAGGAAACTCAATCCACTTGTTAGACGGAGAACTGGTAGCACATATTCCTCCTCTCAGAAGGAGAAGTGAAGAGAGAAGGGGTGGAGGGTGTTGTGCAACAACATTAGAAATATAGAAACTATTTAGAAAAAAACTATAAAGTTTAACAGTTGTATATTTTATTAGTTCTTACTCCCCTCTGGTGGATAAAATGATTTATCTTTATTTGTTGTAATTTTCACTTTCATCAACTTAGAACAACTGAACAGGATGTTTCTGTTTTTACTAAATAAAATTGTCAAACTAAAGAGGAAAATGAAAAAAGTGTATTTTTTAAACTGAACACAAAAACCTAAAGGATTAAAATAAAGGTGCAGTTACTATTTTGTACACAGTCAGCTGAATTGAAAACACACAAAGAACGTTATTAAAAACTTTATTGGCCCAGGAAACCACCTTACATTAGAAGAAATATGAATATAAAATTAACCAATCAACACATTATCCCAGTAATTATCTGAGGTCTGAATAAATCAGTAAATTCACAGTAAAAAGCCCTGATGTGACACATTGAGTCCTAAAGTTATCTAGAAAACTCAAAGTAAAACATGAAATATGGAATTTAAAAAATAAGCCACCAAAATAAACTGAGAATCAATGACAATGATGCAAAACTTCATTATTTAGATTTTAGAATGACTATAAAAAGATTAAAATATGTACAGTGGGGCAAAAAAGTATTTAGTCAACCACCAATTGTGCAAGTTCTCCCACTTAAAAAGATGAGAGAGGCCTTTAATTTTCATCATAGATATACCTCAACTCTGAGAGACAAAAGTAGAAAAGTGTAATAATCCATACGAACAGTTCCAATCTGACTTCTGTCCACTCCACAGTACAGAAACAGCTCTTCTTAAAATTACAAATGATCTCCTCCTTGCTGCTGACTCTGGTTTGTTATCCGTACTCCTTTTCCTTGATCTGACTGCAGCTTTTGATACAATTTCACATAAGATCCTTATTGATAGATTATCCTCTCTGGGTATTGTAAATACACCTCTCAAATGGTTTCGTTCATATCTCACAGGTCGTTCTCAGTTTGTTCAGTTAAAATCCTTTTCCTCTCGCCCAGTTCCTGTCTCCTCAGGTGTTCCCCAGGGCTCTGTCCTGGGACCCTTGTTGTTTATCATTTACCTTCTCCCCCTTGGTAATATTTTTCGCAAACATAACATCCAGTTTCACTGCTATGCGGATGACACCCAACTCTATGTTTCAACCAAACCTAGTTCCATGCTTTCATTTTCCTCCCTCACTGACTGTCTTCTGGAAATAAAACAGTGGTTTACTCTTAACTTCCTCAAATTAAATTCCAGTAAAACTGAACTTCTCTTAATTGGTACTAATTCAATATTAAGTAAACTTGATAATTTCTCCATTTCAGTTGATAACTCCTCCATTTTTCCTTCCCCTCAGGTTAAGAGTTTGGGTGTCATCCTCGATAGCACCCTCTCTTTTGCCTCCCATGTCAATAATATCACTCGGTATTTTCATCTCCGAAATATTCGCCGTCTCCGTCCTTCTCTGACTCCACATTCCACTGCTGTTCTGGTTCACAGTTTGGTCACATCTCGTTTAGACTATTGTAATTCTCTACTTTTTGGTCTACCACAGAAAACTGTATAAATTACAATTGGCTCAAAATTCAGCTGCTCGTATCATTACACAGAGCCCCTTAATTCATCATATCACACCTATTTTAAAACAGCTCCATTGGCTTCCAATCACATATCGCATTAGCTGTAAAACACTTCTTCTAACTTTTAAAGTAGTTCACAATCTCACACCTTCATATCTCTCGGACCTCCTTCACATTGCCACTCCCACTCGTTCCCTCAGATCCTCTTCTTCTGTCCATCTCACCGTCCCCCCTGCTCGTCTTGTCACTATGGGGAGCAGAGCATTCAGCCGCTCTGCTCCCAAACTCTGGAACTCACTCCCACCTGATCTCCGTAACATTGAGTCTTTGCAATATTTTAAGTTCAATCTCAAAACCCATTTGTTTGAACTAGCATATAACTTTTAATAATCTTTGTACTGTTTTATAAATCTTGTGTTTTTATGTTTTTTATTGCTGGTATGTATTTTCAAGGTCACCTTAACTTGTTTTTATGTCAAGGTGACCTTGGGTGTCCAGAAAGGCGCCTACAAATAAAATGTATTATTATTATTATTTTTATTATTATTATTATTAAAAGAAAATCCAGAAAATCACATTGTCTGATTTTTAAAAATTTATTTGCAAAATATGGTGGAAAGTAAGTATCTGGCCAGCTACAAACAAGAAAGATTTCTGGCTCTCACAGATCTGTAACTTCTTCTGCAAGAGGCTCCTCTGACCTCCACTCGTTACCTGTATTAATGACACTTATTTGAACTCATTATCAGTATAAAAGACACCTGTCCACAACCTCAAACAGTCATACTCTAAACTCCATCATGGCCAAAACTAGAGAGCTGTCAAAGGACACCCGAAACAAAATTATTGACCTGCACCAGGCTGAGAAGACTGAATCTGCAATAGGTAAACAGCTTGGTGTGAAGAAATCAACTGTGAGATCAATATTAGAAAATGGAACAAATACAAGACCACTGATAATCTCCCTCGATCTGGGGCTCCACGCAAGATCTCACCCCGTGGGGTCAAAATGATCACAAGAATGGTGAGCAAAAATCCAAGAACCACATGGGGGAACCTAGTGAATGACCTGCAGAGAGCTGGGACCAAAGTAAGAAAGGCTACCATCAGTAACGCACTACGCTGCCAGGGACTCAAATCCTGCAGTGCCAGTGCCTGCTTAAGCCAGTACATGTCAAGGCCCATCTCAAGTTTGCTACAGAATATTTGGATGATCCAGAAGATGACTGGGAGAATATGGTCAGATGAAACCAAAATAGAACATTTTGGTCAAAACTCTACTAGCCATGTTTGGAGGAGAAAGAATGCTGAGTTGCATCCAAAGAACATCATACCTACTGTGAAGCATGGGGGTGGAAACATCATGCAGGGTTGTTTTTCTCCTAAGGGACCAGGACGACTGATCCGTGTAAAGGAAAGAATGAATGGGGACATGTATCGTCACATTTTGAGTGAAAACCTCCTTCCATTTGCAAGGGCATTGAAGATGAAACGTTGCTGGGTCTTTCAGCATGACAATGATCCCAAACACACCGCCCAGGTAACGAAGAAGTGGCTTCATGAGAAGCATTTCAAGGTCCTGGAGTGGCCTAGCCAGTCTCCAGATCTCAACCCCATAGAAAATCTTTGGAGGGAGTTGAAAGTCCGTGTTGCCCAGCGACAGCCTCAGAACATCACAGATCTAGAGAAGATATGCATGAAGGAATGGGCCAAAATACCAGCAACAGTGTGTGAAAACCTTGTGAAGACTTACAGAAAACGTTTGATCTCTGTCATTGCCAACAAAGGGTATATAACAAAGTTTTGAGATGAACTTTTGTAGCTGACCAAATACTTATTTTCCACCATATTTTGCAAATAAATTCTTAAAAATCAAACAATGTGATTTTCTGGATTTTCTTTTCTCCTTTTGTCTCTAATAGATGAGGTATATCTTTGATGAAAATTACAGGCCTCTCATCTTTTTAAGTGGGAGAACTTGCACAATTGGTGGCTGACTAAATAGTTTTTTGCCCCAATGTATAATCTATCTTTTTCAGGTAAAATGATGGATGTTCCTGAAAACTACTCTAAAATCAGAATTTCTGTGGGACATCCAGTTCTAAATTGGTTAAACTGGTTTCTGTGATGGAAGCTGAAGTTTCTCTGCAGTTTCCAGTAAAGCATCTTCTTATCTGTGGAGCTTTGAGGAACGTTTTCATGTCAAAAGAAGAAGCAGCAGAGAAAAGAGTTATGAAGTGTATTTCATGATTCAAAGCTGAACTGAAAATGATTCCCATGTTTCTGTCTCAGACCATATCTGGTTCCAGGATGAAAATGAATCAGAGAGAAGAAAGATCAACTTTCTAGCTGAATCCAGTTCAGATCAAAACTCCATGAAGCCTCTAAATAGAGCCCAGTTTGAATCAGAACTTTATTGACTTTACGGAAACCACTATGGCCTCCACCTGCAGAGAGAAGAAGAATGGAGAAATCAGATCAGTGAGTGTTTCCAGCTTCTCTCCAGCAGCAGTCAGTGATGCAGCACATTCAGTAGATGGTTTCCAGGCTGCAGTCAGACTGATCTCAGAGCTGTGACCAAGATGAACCTGATCAGTTGTTTCCTGTTGAACTGAGAGAACAAGCAGATCTGAGATCAGATCTGCTGCTGCCACAGTTTGATGAATGAGGACCACTGTCTCTACACATGTTGGACGGCTGGAGTCCAGCTGGACGTCCTGGAGATATGAACACAGCAACAACACTCATCTTCACAACAACACAAACACAGGAACACAGCAAGCTGCTGCTCCTCTGATTGGCTGATTGCTGTCTCTGTGTCCTATCAGGAAGCCTGAACCATCTCCTCCCACTGAGAAGCTTTACTGGGAAAACTGGAGCTTTACTTTGAAGCTAACTGGGTTTAGTTCAATATGCTGACAGCAGCTGGACTCACTACAAACATTTACTTACTTTACATCCTTTACAAGATCCTTCAGCTGATGAACATCTGAATCCTTTAGACCATTGTTGCTCAGGGTCAGGTTTGTCAGATGGAGGCTGCTGGACTTCAGTGCTGAGGCCAGATAATCACAGCTGATCGTTGACAAACTGCAGCTGATCAATCTGAACAAAGAATAAAAGATGTGAGCTGAAGCCAACGGGATGCAGGTTAACCGATCCAACAGAACCAGTTAAGGATTCTCATGAATATTAAAGCCAACAAGCTGCTGCTTCAATAAAGACCTGCTGACTTCAGAACCAGAACCAGAACCTGGTACTGGGTCATGATGTGTTGGAGGATTTTAGTCAGTAAAATCATTCCAGGTTCTGATAAAAGTGTTGAAACATCAATCACTGATTATTGATTTGTTCCTGTCAGATTCCAGGAGCTGGAATTCATTTTCTCGACTGGGTTAAATGACCTTTGACCTGCTTCACATGAGGGGGATTTCTACACACTGGGGGTCCGAATGCTGTCCTATTCTGACCTCAGATCAGCAGGTCCAACTCAGTTACATAGAGGGACTAAATTAAACTCTGGATCCAAGTCCAGGAACAAACTCAGAAAATATTTATTAGAACAGAAGATATGAACTTTGATTTATGATCAATTATATCTACTTATTCGCGGAAATATCAAATGAACTAAAATCTTACATCACAGTCTCTAATCTGCAGCCTTCAGTCTGTAGAAAACCACAGAGCTCCTTCACTCCAAAATCTCCCAGGTTGGTGATGTACAGGATCAGTTCTGTCAGATGGTTCGGGTTGGACTTCAGAGCTGAGAACAGGGAAGTCCAACTGGTCTCCGACAACCTGCAACTCCTCAAACTGAATAAAGAATACAAGATGAGCTGAAGTCAACAGTATGCAGGTTAAAACTGAAATATGAACAAATAATAAAAATGTAAAAAATTAAATTCAGAGAATGTGTAAGTCTCAGAACCATGATGAACATATGTCTAACATCTGATTCAGTCAAATTAGTTTAAAGACTCCAAACCGGCAGAACCAGAACATAATGTGTTGTTAGAATATTTCAGTCGGGCCTTCAGTGGTTCTGGACTGGAATTAAAACGGACTTTCAGAACCAAACTGTGACATCACAACATGAGGAAGGGTAGAAATGGTTTTCACTTCACTCTTCACAGCGGAGTCGTTTAATGCAATTTATTATTATTTGGGCCACAGCCAGTGGTTTGTATCACTACGGAGCAAAAGTTAGATGAGTTCATCTGCTTTATGTGTGATGGGATCTGGATTCATGGTTCAACTAAAGCGCAAAAAAATGCGACTGGGAGCTGGGTTAGCTATGACGAAAGAAGAGTAAGACGTACTTTGGGTGGGCTCCCGCTCCATTTTTTTCTGTATATGATTTTCTACTAAATATCTTTGCCGTTTTGAGCATTTGGTCTGTCTGGTCTCGACCCCTGAGTGCTTGTAAACTGGAAGAGTAGAAGACAAACTTGAGGAAATACAAATATTTGAGCTCTGCGGTTGCTAGGCTCGATATTGCCTCGAAGCAGAAAACAGCTAAAGTCGGAAGCTCAGCACCTCCCTCTCCTTCCACCGTCGAGGCGGACACACTCTCCTTGAAGTATGACATCCTTGCCGCTCTAAAATCCGATATCTCAGCTGTCATTAAATTAGAAATAAAAGAGGTTCACTTTTATTAAAGGAGAGCTACAAGCGGTGATTGGTAACTTCATGCTGACCTGGACCAAGTTAAACAGAGCATCAAAGAGTTAGAAGACAGCTTGTCAACCTGGTCCGATGAGGTTGTTACTCTACGCGCCACCGTGATGGAACTGAAAGAAGAAGACAAAGCTGAAGTTGGTTTCCATTTCTAGCTTCCAATAGCTAAAGGGCGATTCCACTTAATTTTTCACTACCTTCCGCATCATTAATCAACTGTAGTTCAAAATCTACTATACCTAGACGCTTCAAACCTGGACTAGATTATTCTGCTCCAAAAGCAGAATATTTAAAACCATGTTTGGGATTTGTGAAACCTTTTTCTGATTTGTGAAAACTCAATAAAGGTCGAAAATCACAATTTTTTGGCATCTCTTTCATACTAGAATTGCTCTAATTTAAAATCCACAACATGTAGACACTTCAAACCTGGACTAGATTATTCTGCTCGCATAGCAGAATATTTAAAACCATGTTTGGGATTTGTGAAACCTTTTTCACAAATCCTTTTTCACAAATTTGTGAAAACTCAAAGGTTGAAAATCACAATTTTTTGGCATCTCATTCTAGAACTGCTCTAATTAAAAATATACAACATGTAGACACTTCAAACCTGCACTACATTATTCTACTCAAATAGCAGAATATTTAAAACCATGTTTGGGATTTGTGAAAACTTTTTCTGATTTGTGAAAACTCAATAAAGGTCGAAAATCACAATTTTTTGGCATCTCTTTCATACTAAAACTGCTCTAATTAAAAATCTACAACTCACACACTTCAAACTTGAACTACATTATTCTGCTTGCATAGGAGAATATTTAAAACCATGTTTGGTATTTGTGAAACCTTTTTCTGATTTGTGAACTCAGTAAAATTCAATTTTCACCATTTTCTTGCATCTCAAGCACCATAGATCTGGTCTAATTAAAAACAACTACAACTCCTATTCTCTTCATACCTGCACTGGATTTTTCTGTTCTAATAGAAGAATAATTGAAACTATGTCTGGGATTTGTGAACCTTTTTCTGATTTGTGAAAACTCAATAAAGGTCGGAAATCACGATTTTTTTGGCATCTCTTTCATTACTAAAACTGCTCTAATTAAAAATCTACAACTCATAGACTCTCCAAACCTGGACTACATTATTCTGCTCGAATAGCAGAATATTTAAAACCACGTTTGTGATTTGTGAAACCTTTTTCTGATTTGTGAAAACTCAAAGTTTGAAAATCACAATTTTTTGGCATCTCTTTCATAATAGAACTACTCTTCTTAAAAAACTACAACATCTAGACACTTCAAACCTGGTCTAGATTATTCTCTTCAAGAAGAATCTCTATAACCATGTTTGGGATTTGTGAAACATTTTTCTGATTTGTGAAAACTCAGTAAAATTCAATTTTCACAATTTTTTTTGCATCTGAAGCACCATAGATCTGGTCTAATTAAAAAACCTATGACTCCTATTCTCTTCATACCTGCACTGGATTTTTCTGCTCTAATAGAAGAATATTTGAAACTATGATTGGGATTTGTAAATCTTTTTTCTGATTTGTGAAACTTCAATAAAGGTCGATTTTTACAATTTTTTTCATCAGGATCCTACTGGAACTGCTCTAGTTAAAAATTTACAACACCTAGACACTTCAGACCTGAATTAGATTATTATCAATTCATAGCAGAATATTTAAAACCATGTTTTGGATTTGTGAAACCTTTTTCTGATTTGTGAAACTTCAATAAATGTTGATTTCAGACGTTTCTGGATCTTGGTCACATGAGTGCTGCTCCAGCTCTAAAATTACAACACCTAGACACTTCAAACTTGGACTAGATTATTTAAATTTAAAAACATGTTTGGGATTTGTGAAATATTTTTCTGATTTTTGAAAACTCAGTAAAATTCGATTTAATTGTTTTTTTTGCATCTGGATAACACAAGATACACTCTAATTTAAAAGCTACAACACCTAGACTCTTCAAACCTACTCTGGACTTTTCTGCTCTAATAGTAGAATATTTGAAACAATGTTTGGGATTTTTGAAACTTTAATCTGATGTGTGAAACTTCAGAAAAGGGCTATTTTACCACTTTTTTGCATCTGGATCACACTAGAACTGCTCCAGTTCCTAAAATACAACTCATAGACTCTTAAAACGTGGACTAGATTACTCTACTCTAATTGCAGAATATTTGAAACTGTTTTTGGGATTTGTGAGGCTTTTTTCTGATTTGTGAAACTTCAAAAAGGGCAATATCACGACTTTTTGCATCTCTTTCATGCTCTAATCAAATAACTACCACACGTAGATACTTCAAACTTGGATTATTCTCCTTTTCAAGAAGAATCTTTGTAACCATGTTTGGGATTTGTGAAACATTTTTCTGATTTGTGAAAACTAAATAAAGTTTGATTTTCATAATTTTTTGCATCTTTATTACCATAGATCTGTTCTAATTTAAAAACTACAACACCTAGACTCTTCAAACCTCCACTGGATTACTAAATCTGCACTTTATTATTATAATGAAGTGGTTTTGAATTATAATTGAATTTGAAAACAACTGCATGGAACAAGTGTGAATAGTAATCTGATCTTTAGTGAAGTTTCACAAATCACATAAAGGTTTCACAAATCCCAAACATAGATTAAAATATTCTACTATTAGAGAAAAATAATATAGTCCAGGTTTGAAGACTCTAGGTGTTGCAGTTTTAGAGCTGGAGCAGCTCTCATGTGACCAAGATCCAGAAAATGTCTGAAATCAACATTTATTGAAGTTTCACAAATCAGAAAAAGGTTTCAGAAATCCATAACATGGTTTTAAATATTCTGCTATTAATTGATAATAATCTGATTCACGTTTGAAGTGTCTCGGTGTTGTAGCTTTGGAATTAGAGCAGTTCTTGTGTGATAAAAGATTAAAAAAGTGGTGATATTGCCCTTTTTTGAGGTTTCACAAATCAGAAAAAAGCTTCACAAATCCAAAACATGGTTTCAAATAATCTGCTATTAGAGCAGAATAATTTAGTCCAAGTTTTAAGAGTCTGTGAGTGGTACTTTAGGAACTGGAGCAGTTCTAGTGTGATCCAGATGCCAAAAAGTGGTAAAATCGCCCTTTTCAGAAGTTTCACACATCAGATAAAAGCTTCACAAATTACAAACATGGTTTCAAATATTTTTCTATTAGAGTAAAAAAAATCCAGTCCAGGTTTGAAGAGTCTAGGTGTTGTAACTTTTAAATTAGAGCAGATCTATGGTGATAAAGACGCAAAAAATGATGAAAATCGAACTTTATTGAGTTTTCACAAATCAGAAAAATGTTTCACAAATCCCAAACATGGTTTTATATATCCAGCTTGAAAAGGAGAATAATCTAGTCCAGGTTTGAAGTGTTTAAGTGTTGTAGATTTTTAACTAAAGCAGTTCTAGTATGATCCTGATGCAAAAAATTGTGAAAATCGACCTTTATTGAAGTTTCACAAATCAGAAAAAAGGTTCACAAATCCAAATATTCTTCTATTGGAGCAGAAAAATCCAGTGCAGGTATAAAGAGAATAGGAGTTGTAGTTCTTTTTAAAATAGACCAGATCTATGGTGCTTCAGATGCAAAAAAATGGTGAAAATTGAATTTTACTGAGTTTTCACAAATCAGAAAAATGTTTCACAAATCCCAAACATGGTAAAATAGATTCTTCTTGAAGAGGAGAATAATCTAGTCCAAGGTTGAAGTGTCTAGATGTTGTAGTCTTTTAAGAAGAGTAGTTCTAGTATGAAAGAGATGCCAAAAAATTGTGATTTTTGACCTTTATTGAGTTTTCACAAATCAGAAAAGGTTTTCACAAATCCCAAACATGGTTTTAAATATTCTGCTATTAGAGCACAATAATGTAGTCCAGGTTTGAAGTCAATCAATCAATCAATCAATCAATCTTTATTCCAGACCAAAAAGGTCTGTAATAAAAAAGGTAAAAACAAAATAAGAGAAAAATAATAAAATAAAATAAAAATAAAATAAAAAATAAATAAAAAAACATGACATTCACTGAGTCACAAATAAATGTTGACACCAATGTTTCCACAATCTTGAGAAAAATCTCACTGTACTAAAAACAGGATTTACTAAAATTGCAATTATATTATTGCATGACACAGAAAATCTACACATACATCTATACATGAGATTCCTGAGCACAGCTGCACGTATGGGGAACATCATTATGTACAAACACATGGCTAGCACTGCTCCATCTAGGCACTCTGAGTAGGAGCCTCATGCCATCATTGTAGGCCACATAAAGTTTCTGCAGGCTACTTTTGTTGTATCTTCGCCACAGATGGGCCGTGTAAAGTGAAGTGCAAAAAGCTTTAAAAAGAGCCATCTTCACAGAGGATGAACACATACTAAACTTTCTGACCAAAGTATTAGCTTGTGCATGCATCATACAATACTGCCTACGAATGTCACAATCATCAGACAGGTCATCAAGTGTCTACATGTTGTTTTTGTGATTTTCGACCTTTATTGAATTTTCCCAAATCAGAAAAAGGTTTCACAAATCCCAAACGTGGTTTTAAATATTCTGCTATTAGAGCAGAATAATGTAGTCCAGGGTTGGAGAGTCTATGAGTTGTAGATTTTTAATTAGAGCAGTTTTAGTAATGAAAGAGATGCCAAAAAAATTGTGATTTTCGACCTTTATTGAATTTTCACAAATCAGAAAAAGTTTTCACAAATCCCAAAAAATGGTTTTAAATATTCTGCTATTAGAGCAGAATAATGTAGTCCAGGTTTGAAGTGTCTACATGTTGTAGTTTTTTAATTAGAGCAGTTTTAGTAATGAAAGAGATGCCAAAAAATTGTGATTTCCGACCTTTATTGAGTTTTCACAAATCAGAAAAAGGTTCACAAATCCCAGACATAGTTTCAATTATTCTTCTATTAGAGCAGAAAAATCCAGTGCAGGTATGAAGAGAATAGGAGTTGTAGTTGTTTTTAATTAGACCAGATCTATGGTGCTTGAGATGCAAGAAAATGTTCAAAATTGAATTTTACTGAGTTTTCACAAATCAGAAAAAGGTTTCACAAATCCCAAACATGGTTATAGAGATTCTTCTAGGTTGGAAGTGTGTATGAGTTGTAGTTTTTTAATTAGAGAAGTTTTAGTAATGAAAGAGATGCCAAAAAATTGTGATTATCGACCTTTGAGTTTTCACAAATCAGAAAAAGGTTTCACAAATCCCAAACATGGTTTGAAATATTCTGCTATTAGAGCAGAATAATGCATTCCAGGTTTGAAGTGTCTACATGTTGTGGATTTTTAATTAGAACAGTTTTAGTAATGAAAGAGATGCCAAAAAATTGTGATTTTTGACCTTTATTGAGTTTTCACAAATCAGAAAAAGGTTTCACAAATCCCAAACATGGTTTTAAATATTCTGCTATTAGAACAGAATAATCTAGTCCAGGTTTGAAGCGTCTAGGTATAGTAGATTTTGAACTACAGTCGATTAATGATGCGGAAGGTAGTGAAAAATTAAGTGGAATCACCCTTTAGCTATTGGAAGCTAGAATTGGAAACCAACTTCAGCTTCGTAAGAAGAAGTTGGTCAATCCGCGTTTCCCCATCATATACGCAGGGGCGGATCTAGCGGGATGGCAGGGGTGGCAGTTGCCGCCCCAAACGAGAGCCTTGCCACCCCTGTTGCCACCCCAGCTAGCGACAAAGAATCCAATAAATAGTTATGGCAAATCGCATGAAGCGCATTAAGCGCATGAAACTCTTTTTCCCCGACAACATTGAATGCAACACAATGTAACCTGACACCTAGGCCGTTTCTCAATATGCTTCTCCTCTGTACTTGTGTTCTCGCGTCCTCGTGAAACGTCATCGACAGTGGCCCAAGTACTGTTCCAATTCAAAGTATGCATCCAGGCAAGAACGCTCAAAGTACCCGGATGTGTTCTTGCTCCGCCCATTTTATCGAGGATGCATCGATGTTTCCTTCTGCGGACTTGAGGCAGCAAGATATCCCACAATGCAATGCGCCACCAGCAGCGGTAAATGGAGAAGGTCAGTACAGAAATGTATTGCATTTTTACCACCATTAATTGCCACAAAAACTGATTTAAATTTATTTTTAGGCGAGAAAGTAGACCTTGTAGGTTCATCTATCCACTCAGTTCATTCAGAATATTCATACTTTAATATTTGCTCCGGAGTTTTTGGAGTAGCATAGCTCAGCTAACAGACCGGAGGAGCTGCCAGTTTAACGGGCGGTGGGAACCGGTTTTCCCCGCCAACCGCAGCCTGATTTCAGCGAGTCACTGTCGTCTTCCGCTGTTTGTTATCCGTTCGTAGCGGCTGAAAGTGAGTTAGCTGCAAGTAGCAGAATAGGAAATACATTTTCTCTTAGCTTATTTTTTATATTTATTTAGTTAATATTGATATTTCATAAATTGTGTTGACAGACCTTCGAAACCAATGACTTTCATTCGCTACTTAGCTGTTTTTGGGCATTTAAATTCGTAGTAAGACAAATATTTTAATACAATGTCCCTTCATGATCAGAGAATCATACTTTAATTTGTAAATTTGGCATTTCATGTATGAGTGAACTCTTATTTTTCATTGTTTCATGCAGGCAGCTCTTCAGGTGAACAGACTGCAGGTTTACTGCCAGCTTCCGAAAAACTCCTGGAGATTCTCTTCATCCCTCATCCTGCCAATGTTCTCTTCACTGTCTCCTCTTCTTCTTAGAAAAAAAAAACTATTAAATTATGGTAATATTTGCTTTTGACAGTCTATGAATTTCCTGGAGTTATCGACTAATTATCTGCTTGTTTTTGTTTATCTGTTTTTTTGTTATTCTAATAAATACATTTCTACAAAAATTACGTCTCTCTTTCTATGCTGGTATCTTACTAGACTATACTTGATTATAATAACAAAGGAAACATAAGTTTGTTAAGTTTAGTAGTTATTATAAAATAACCATCCAGTTGTGTGACAGAAACTCTGGTCAGATGCAGGTTGGTAAAACATTAAATATGAAAAAATCTTTTAACTTTCCCTGTTTATTAATCCCCGGCAAATCTGGGGAATAAGGAAGAAATCAGGTAACTGCATGACAGGCTGGCCATCATCTATTATGATTTGTCATTTGAGATAAATATTTTATAAGCAAATCATCTGATTAAGGTGGCAAACAAGACTCAAGCTTCACTGGTAACAGAAAAACCGGTAATCTGAAAAAGTAATTTGAGATAATAAATTGTTTTCTATTAAGCTTTTATCAATCAGTAATAAAAAAACCCCAATCCTGTTAATTTGAAGGTGTTTCTACTTAGAAATTACTTTTCCTTAATTATGTTTATTTGATATCTGTTAATATTTATCCCAATTATAAAATTGTCCTGTCCCAATTGTTAAATTGGGTCTACAGAGCAGAATTGGACAGGATAATTCCTGTTAAACTGAACAATTTATTGAAATTTACCGAAGGTGAGTGACGTCATCAAGAACGCCCTGTTCCAATTGGCGAACCAGCAAACTGAGTCCTTGTGAACTCGGTAAGAAGGACTTTCAACTGTTCTTGCGGGTAAGTACTTGGCAAGAACTCAAGAACGTACTTGTGTTCTTGAGTATTGAAAAACGCCCCCACTGCTGAGTAGCGGGAAGTGCGAGAGAAGGACAGAGCGCGACGCAGCAGCATTGATGGATATACAGGTGCTGGTCATAAAATTAGAATATCATGAAAAAGTAGATTTATTTCAGTAATTCCATTTAAAAAGTGAAACTTGTATATTATATTCATACATTACATACAAACTCATATATTTCAAATGTTTATTTCGTTTAATTTTGATGATTACAAATGACAACAAATGAAAATCTCAAATTCATCATATCAGAAAATTAGAATCTTGTGAAAAGGTTCAAAATTGATGGCACCTGGTAACACACTCTAATCAGCTAATGAACTCAAACCACCTGTAAAGGCATTTAAATTTATACAAGTTTCACTTTTTAAATGGAATTACTGAAATAAATCTACTTTTTCATGATATTCTAATTTTATGACCAGCCCCTGTATATGTTACTGAACTGGACATTACGTGATTTATCATAAGTCACACATGCGCCATTTCTGTCCATTGAGTCAAGAATATCGGTGGTCAGGAAAATACAATAAAATACTACAATCACGCAAAAAATCAGAACAACAGACGCGATGTTTAGCAGTTAATTCAACCATAGATAATGGAAATAAGGGCCTCAGATTCAACAGGTGAGGAAAAAGTTTTAATTTAAAGAAAACACTGAACAAGTGAGCAGTGGGTCAGTTATACTAGCCTAACTGTTAGCCTGATACTGACTTTGATAACCGTAACATGAGCTGCACAGTTCGGTGTGTTTTGGTTCCGTTGGCACTAAACCAGGTCAACCCGCCACCAAGTCATCAGTAGAGCAGCTGGTTAAATCAGCTAATCAACCACCGCTGTGCTCAGGCGAAACTTATTAATAATCACAATATAGACATTAAGCCTGACGGACTGAATCTTCTGTTTTAGTGTTTTTGATACTTTTTTGTGTGGGAAATGTTTGTTTTTTGGTGTTGATTCCCCTGATCGGTCATCTCTGCTCTATCTGCTCATTGAGCTGTTGTTTCTCGGTTACCATGGAAACGGTCCGTAAAGCCGTCATACCCACAGAGCGAGAAAAGGCGGAATGAAAGTGGTTGGAGCTATTATTTCTTTATCCATTTGAATTTGGTTACTTTATTCTTAAATTTCTATTTTTTTGTATTATTTATAGGTTGATAATTGTTGATTTTATTTATTTATTTATTTTTATTATTTTCTTATTTATTTTCTAAATTTAGACAGGAAGTAGTGGGTCAGTCCACTTTCTATAAGTGCAGCGGCCTGAAGGACCAGCAGGTATTTGGGTTTCAGCCGATGGGTTTTTAAGAGTGGTAGCATGAGAACAAATGAAAGTTTGATCTCTGTAATTGTTCTGTGAAAGAGGAAAATAAGTCACCAAGATCAATTAATAAGTTTGGACATTGAACCATGTTTTGCCCGTGTTGAGAAACTTGACCCCAGTGCCTTAGTAGTGACTTGGTGGAACTTTAATTGGATGTTTGGCTTGGCAAACAGTCAGAAATGGTTCTGTTTGATTCTTCACCTGTTTATCAGCTTTATTGTACCTGTATTGTGTCACTGCAGCCGCTGCAATTCCTAAAAACAAGTGACAAAAACTGAGCTAATCCCCTGTGTTCTCAAAACGTGGTGATATTTATAACAGTCGTCAAACTACGGCT
Source organism: Poecilia picta (assembly GCA_033032245.1). Classification (NCBI taxonomy): domain Eukaryota; kingdom Metazoa; phylum Chordata; class Actinopteri; order Cyprinodontiformes; family Poeciliidae; genus Poecilia; species Poecilia picta. Next base: position 13,129,505 of record CM065354.1, read on the forward strand.
CCTACAGCATATTTAAAATAAAACGATTGACCAATATAAGTAGATATTTGCCCTTTCTTGTATCTTGACAAAACTAACAGAAACTAAACTGCTTATAGATTTGTATCATGGAGAATTAATCAAACATCAGTTTTCTAATCTTTATTTTAAGTCGTATTTAATAGGTATATCGAATAACAAATGATGGCGCTACTAATATTTTTGTGACAGATTTCTCCTTGTCCTGTATTGGGATAAAATGGTTTTCTGGACACAACTGACACATGCATGTCAATTGATATGCGTATCAGTAATGCATATCAATTAGCAGGAGTATGAAAGACGTGAAAATAATTAACTAAACTACATTAAGAAATTGTATTTAAGCCTTGGTGCTACATGAAGCTGATTTTGAAACAAAGCAAGTTAAAAACAATATTTTGTATATATATATACAAAATATTGTTTATATATATATATATATATACTGCCACCCCTGAAAAAGTCCCTGCCACCCTCTTACTACCCCATAAATATTTTTCTAGATCCGCCCCTGCATATAGGGTTCCCCCGGCGTCTTCTTGCCGCTCCGCCTCGCCCACGCGGCATAATACGCGCGTGCTCGTGATGAGCACTGAGAAAGCACGAGCGTAAGGAACAATGGACACCGTGTGACGTAACAGGCTCAAAAAGAAGTGTGAGACCGCGTGTGATGGCCGCCCTAAATCTCGTCAGCGACAATAGGCGAGAGCTGTGCATGAGGGGTCTATCCTTATATTATGTCTATGGAGATATGGAAGGGCGCATGAGAAGGTGCAACGTGCGGATCATTGGGGTTCCCGAGACGCCAGACTTAGCCCTGACCTGTCGTACCTTCCTTCTGGGGGGCGCCGATTTATGTTTTCGCATCCACCTGAATAATGTGTAGTTGCGCCTTTGGTGAGGAGGCTTCTTCGCAACCGACGAGATGTTTGCTACGGCCTGTTTTTCCCTGCGCAGCTCCGCATTTCTCATGGGGAGGAAGACGAGTTCTTGAATGCCAATAAAGCCATGGAGATTACGTTAAAAAGAAAATCATCTCAGCGACGCCCAGTGAGGACCGGTGTTAACCGCAGGTCCAATCCCCATCGATCCATTATGCCTGTCAGGTTGTATGGAACCTTCCAACATTATATGTCCCGCGTTGTATTTTGATTTAATTTCAGACTTTATTCCGAGGGACAACATTCTGTTTTTTCTATGTATGAGAGTTTCACAAGGAATCTTGTCCAGATCTTGGTTTGTGATATGTTCATTTTATTTATGCAGCAAGGAGCATAAAATAGCAATATTTTACAATAAGGGAACCTTTTTTTTATTTTGATTACTGTTATTTAGCTATGGCGGGAGCCCAGGCAGGTAGTTAAGGTCCCCAGTATAAGCACAAATGTGTGGATTTTTCTTGTTTGTTTGTTGGGTTCTCCGTGTTTATCCAGGAGAGAGGGGTGGGACTATACCGGATCTATCTGTTTTGAGAATGTCTTTTGTCAGGTATCTTTTTGTGATGGTTTGTGGATACTGCACTACAGTCCTATTGGCCATATGTGAGCAGACCTAATACTAATATAGTGGGGAGAACAAGTATTTGGTACACTGTTGATTTTTCAGGTTTTCCCACTTGCAAACCATGTAGAAGACTGTAATTTTTATCATAGGTACTCTTCAACTGTGAGTGATGGAATCTAAAACAAAAATCCAGAAAAATAAAATGTATGATTTTTAAAGAATTTATTTCCATTTTATTGTGTGAAATACGTATTTGATACACCAGAAAAAAGAACCCCATACTTTTTTCTGGTGTAAATGGTGTAATTGATTGGTGCAGCGTCTGCCGTGAACCAGGTGCTGTACCGATCTGTCGTGGTGAAGAGAGAGCTGAGCCAAAAAGAGAAGCTCTTGATTTACCTCTTGATCTAAGTTCCTGCCCTCATCTATGGTCATCAGCTTTGGGTCATGTCCAAAAGAACAAGGTCACGGATACAAGTGGCCAAAATTAGTTTTTCCCATACTATCTTAGTTAGTCTGGGCAATGGGGTGAGAAGGTCAGATATCCATGAGGGACTCAAAGTAGAGCTGCTGCTCCTTCCCGTCGAGAGGAGCCCTTTGAAGTGGCTCGGGCATCTGGTTAGGATGCCTCCTGTACACCTCTCTAGTGAGATGTTCTGGGCATGTCCCACCAGGAGGAGGTTTGGGGATGACCCAGGACACGCTGGGACTATGTTTCTCAGCTGGTCTGGGAACGCCTTGGGATTCCTTCTAAAGCTGCCATCCCCGCAACCTCACCCTGGATAAGTGGGGAGGGAGGGATGGATGGATGGATGGATGAATCACATACACACACTCACATGCGTGATACACATAGCATAATAGGTTAGCCAGCTAGTTTCAAGAAACGTGCTCTTTCGTACCTCCCCCATCCCCCGCCCCCATGCCCACACACACATCCACACACACACATAATCGATGTTAACATTGTCCATTATCGACATTTCATCATTGCTGTTGTAAAATTGCTGCTGTTGTCATTTTGTTTTAAAAATGTTCTACAAATTGTTCTAAAAACGTCTAAAAAGAGTGAAAAATGAAAATATTTCAAACATGAAATAATTCTTGGCTGACATAAACACAGTAGAAAGTAAATACAAAACATTATTTTGAATCAAAATGACCAAAATATCATAAAAACACATTGATTGTGTGATGGCTGCAGTTACAGCCACATAAATGTGGTAACATTCACTCTCACCACACTAAAAACAGGTTCACCTCACTTATATTCGGGTTTCTTTAAATCCAGGATTTAATTTACGGAATAATTGGTTTTGTTTAGAAGGCAACACATCACATGGTATTCTAGAATAAGTGTGCACATTTTAGTTTACGTTGTTGTGTTTTGCTTGATTTAACCCTCGTTTGTTTTTTGAGTTTCCTCAGTGCTGGCTGCTCCAATCCTTCAGGAGAGCAGAGAGGTGGAGAAGGGGTGGAGTAAACCAGCTCAGACTGCAAATTGGTTCATGCCACTATTCATCATTCAGAGGGGGGAATGGGATTTTTCTATGTTAGTTTCAGTTAGGTTTTTGTGCATTTTCCCCTTGATGTTTTGTATGTGGCCTGATCAGCCAGTATTTAAGTTTCCCCTTGTGTCTTTGTTTGTTAGGTCTGTTTGTTTGAGTTAGTTTGAGTTGATATTTGTTACTTTGACCTCTTTTATGGGCCCAATTTTTGTCATTTTTTCTATTATTTACCCAAGTTTTGTTTGGGTTAAATAAAAATTATTTTTGACTTTAAACCTGTGCCTGGCTATTCCTTAACTGCTCGGTCCATCACAAATTGTAACCCGGGTCAAAAAGGACCCACTCACGGAAGACTGTATAGTCAGTCAGTCACGCATCAGAGGGCTAATGGTCCAGTGAAATTTAGGAAAGTTACGACACATTTAAGACAACTTCATGCCGGAAGCTACACTCCTGCTTTCTTGCAGGAGACCCATTTGCATAAAGCAGACAGTGCAACTCTAAGCAGAAGATGGTGTGGTGAGGTGTTGCAGTCTAATTTCCAATCCAAATCGAGAGGGGTAGCCCTTACTATCTTAGTTAGTAAACAGATGCAATTTACAGCATCCAGTGTTAAACGCTGCTGGATGCTATGTTATTGTGGTTGGAAAACTTTATGCACTTCCAGTTAGTCTCAGTATGTGCTCCAAATTGGGATGATAAAAAAATTTTATATGCTTTTTCCAAATATACCTAGTATTTCAACACATAATCTCATAATTGGGAGAGATGTGAACTGTGTGCTATCACCTCTTGTTTGTAATACAATGGGAAAGACCTCTCTCTCTCTAAATCTGCCCAGTCAATTAATACTTACAGTGTGGTTAATGTGTGGTGTTTTTGAAATCTGACCACACGGTATTCGTTCATTCTCCCCTGTTCATAAGAGCTACTCGCAGATTGACTATTTTCTCCTTGATAAATGAATTTTACCTTTAGTGAGAGAATGTGATTATGGAGCGATAGTAATTTCTGATCATAGTCCGCTCATAATGAAACTGAACAATCCTGTTACGCAATTGGTCTATCGTCCTTGGCAGCTTCATCCCATACTTTTATCTAATGAAGACTTCATCGATATGCTTGCATCCGAAAATACGTTTTTTATTGATGTTAATTGGACTCCTGGGATGCCACATAGAACAGTTTGGGAGTCATTAAAGGCTTACCTGAGAGGCCAAATAATTTCTTACTGTGCAAATAAAAAGAAGAAAGGCGCCAAACGGCTAAAATTGCTAACAGATCAGATTCTACAATTAGACAAGGAGTGCTGCTACACTTTTACACAAGATTCACTTTCAAAACTCCATTATACTCCGTTTGGAGTATATTACTCTACCCAACAGGACAAATATTAAATATCCAAATCTAGGTATGACTATTATGAGCATGGTGAGAGGGCTGGACGCCTTCTTGCATAGCAGCTACGGCAGAGCTCAGCTAAACAGGATATCCAAGCAATAAATGATGAGCATGATGTAAAATGTTGTTATAATGCAGGAATTAATCAATGTTTCAGCAAATTTTACCAATTTCTGTACACCTCTAAAGCCTCACTTAACCTAACTGAATTGGATGACTTTTTTAAAGATGTTAAAATCCATTCACTAAGTGAATGTCTAACGAATTGGAGAGAGATTTTTCTTCAGCTGAGATAAACTCTGCAATTAAAAACATGCAAAATGGAAAATCTCCAGGACCAGATGGTTTCCCGGCAGAATTCTTTAAGAAATTTTCAGATCTACTTTCTCCCTGTTATTATTAGTTTTTGAGGAATCTCTGGGCACACAATTATTGCCACTGTCTATGCGTCAGGCTGTAATTTTGTTGTTTTTAAAGAAGGATATCTTTTTTTTAAAGAAGGATTTAGATAGCATTTAGCATTTGGCTACAGCATTTGGCTACAGCATTTGGCTACAGCTAAGCGGCACATCCTGCTTTCCGGCTTGAATCGTGGCCGTCATGACATCAGAGAGATCTGCGCCATGATGCTATAATCATCGTGAGAGCCAACTATCCAACGCATCTAGCACACGCCATGGGAACGTGCTTAAACCAATCACCCTTCCTCCGAAGCTACACAATTCCATGACACCGTAGCCATGGGGGGTGTGTGCAACCCTCACCTTTCCGGTGCCACAGAGATCCCCATAGCTGAGGCCTGGCATGCAGAGTCCCCCCGCCGTTCCACCAGTCCTGTGGGTGGAACCCCAGACAATCACCCAGGGGCTGTCCCTTCACCACCGGGGAGGTTGTAGACGCTGCCACACATGCCCAACCACAAACATTCAGGCGACCAAACAAGGTTCTGTGGTTTCCCGAAGGGAAGCTCACGACCCTCTCAAAAGTCTGCACTTAGAGGGACGAATGCCTAACGGGCCTGCGACAAACATCAGCTGTGGGAGGGGGACAGGCCCTTCCGATTGAGTTTGTAAGAGTCGGAGTCGGCTGGTCAGGGTCAACACGTTCCATTGGGCAGGTTGATTTTGCCGGCAAGCCATTGCCCAATGGGACCATGAGGAAGTACAACCATGTCACTACTGCTCCTCGGCCTCAGGGGGCAGCCCGCCCCACTACTACCCCTGTTCCATGGCTGAGGACCTCCAAAAGGAACATCCTAATGCTAGTGACAACATGGTTCCTTGGTCCCCGAGGAGTGGTACTGAGCGAGGTTCTATCCATCAGGAGACTTTATGGGAGCTCAAAGGGGAGTCATAGTTACTCCCCTTTGAGCTTCAGTTCATATCGCCCAATATCGCTTCTAAACACTGATGCAAAAATTCTTACAAAGATGTTGGTGAAACGAGTCGAACAGATTATCTCCACAATTGTGTCACCTGACCAGACTGGTTTTGTTAAAAATCGTCAATCCTTTTTTAATATCAGGCAGCTGTTTAATGTGTTGTATACTTCTGTCCCACCCAGTCACAACTGTGATGAGATTTTAATTTCACTGGACGCTGAGAAAGCGTTTGACCGGGTGGAGTGGATCTCTTTAAGACCTTAGAGATGTTTAATTTTGGTCCTAAATTTGTTTCATGGGTGAAGTTGACCTTGCCAATGGCAGCAGTATGGACCAACAGTAATCTATCCAATTGAACCACTCGCAGTGCCATCCATCCATACATTTTCTTACACCCTTGTCCCTTAGCAGGGTCGGGAGGGTTGCTGGTGCCTATCTCCAGCTAACCTACTGGGCGAGTTGACAGGTCACCAGTCTGTCGTCGTAGGGCAACACAGAGACACACTGCAGCGGATGATGAGCAGTAGGGGCTTCCGCACTTCCCATATTTGTGTCCTCTGTCACTTTTATCAGCAGTTAAAACTTTAATCCGTTACCATGTGGTAACATGTTTTTCCGAGCCGCCTTTAAACCCAACATGAGTGCTACGACGCTCGCGCTGGGTTTTCACCTGTGCGGCAGTGAAGGAGACCTGCTGCTGCTGTGCAGAGCAACGCAGGTGTGTTAGAATCATGGCAGCAAACCAGCAAAACGCAAAGAACTTTGCACAGTTTTTCTCCAAACTAACCGACTGAGTTGAGTAAAGTTGTTGGATGCAGGTAAAGTGAGCTAGGAGAAAAAGTTTGGGAAACCTCTGAGATATACCATTAGGGGATCTGTAAACAAATTCTATATCTGGCAGCCATTTATATCATACGTAGAAAAAATTTCAGCTGATAAATATGTGTAAAGGTCAAATGTTGGCTCTTTCATTTAGGCACAAACCTGTGCTTTGCATCAACTGATGTATGAATACAAAGTGGATACATGTTGGGGTACTAGATCCGGTATAGGAGAGGAAGAGAGGGGAGGGGGGATTTCTGTTGTGTGTGTCCTCATCAGTGTTTTTTGAGGTTCATGTAAAAAATAATAAAAAGACTGATAATAAAAAAATGCGGCTAAGTAGTCTATGTTAATATGACTATAATTTGACGGGCAAAATAGCAGGTAGACGGGTAAAATAGTGCATGAAATAGTGCATAAATTAAAAACACAGAAAAGTGATAAGTCCATTATAATGATTATAGTCTATAAAGTATATTACAGTATTAGTTGTGATTTCAACAAATCCATGGCTCTTCAACAATATTTGAGAAAAAAATCTCAGTTCTTTCTGTTGTTTATTTTTGCTCAAAATGTCTTTCCATATTAGTATGTTACTTTGTATTTAGGTGTTTTTTGTGCTTATTTTAGCATTTTGTTCTTAGAACATTTCTATTTAGCTTGTTTGGATTAGTGTTAGCATTTCTTAGCTTATTGCTGTGTCCTCTTTAACTTCTCTCCTGTTAGTAGTTTTCTTCAAAGTTGTATTGTATTCACACTAAAACATGGTTTCTGACCTTAAGTGCTGAATTTTGCAGAGACGAATCTGTAGAAAACCACAGAGCTCCTTCATTACAGAATCTTCCAGGTTGGTGTTGCTCAGATCCAGTTCTGTCAGATTGGAGGAGTTGGACTTCAGAGCTGAAGTCAAAGAGGTCCAGCTGGTCGCTGACAAACTGCAGTCATACAATCTGAATAAAGAATAAAAGATGTGAGCTGAAACCAACAGAATGTAGGTTAAAACTGATATAACTGAATATGAACAAATAAATAAAAACTCTACCCTACAAAATTAATTTGATGAAACCAATTTGATGGGATGCTAGAAAAGACTAACGCCACAAACCTCCAATCACATCAGAGCACAGTTATTGGATGACAGGAATATAGAATGATTGTCTGATACATCTGCCTACCCAGCAAAGATCATCCATATGACAAGACATCTCTCTGAAATGAATTTAGTTTGTATTTTAGATTTACAAGTTATTCTGTTGCTTTTTATTATTTCATTGTAATTTAAAAATAAATAGAATTTTAATGAAAAATATAAAGTACTTATTTTTAATAATTTAAAGTCTTGAACTTGAACAAGTTATGTCTCAGAAAATTTTCAGACTTTTTTGCTCTCATGAACTCATCAGTTGTCTGGACTGAGGTCGCCTGAGGACAGGAAATGATCTGTGTATGGAACTGAAGTAGTCTCAAAGATTCATAAAGCATACAATGAGATTTGAATGCTTATAATAAGATCCTAAAGTGTACAAGATTTGTAAGTGTAGCACATAATTCACAATGTGAATAACACAATACATCAATGCATAAATGGGTACCTTAACCTTTATATACTTGTAAACAGTTTGTCAAATTTACAGGTTTCAAACTGCACAAGTAGCAATAAACTATGCATACAAATCCAAAAATATGCATACACAAATTGGCAGCTGCAAAGGGATTGGTCAACATGAGCATATGGATCAGCTTGCCTGCACTTTCGACTTTTGAGACTTTCTTAGCGCATGTTACTTTGGATTTGCAGATGAGAATGATACATTCAAGACTAGTGACAAGATGGGATATCTGAACATTACTAGATTTAATGGAAATACTATATTTTGAACTTGACACAGAAGCCCGAAACCACTACCAGTATATTAAAGACACGCATTTACATTAAAGTTACTGAATTCTAAAAATATTTACTTTGTATGCTGCACTGCTGTCATACACTAAATTAAATGAGAAGGTATATATTAGGGAATCCTCAATAAAATTGTACAATTAAAGCACTTATAAAGTATTTAACAGACACAAAGTTAGCTAAGACAATTTCATATTTTGATGTACATATTTAATCAATTACATTCAAAAACTAGAAAATTCCGCAGAAATTTTAAAGGGCCTGCCAAAGTGTGCCCGTCGGATTTTTAATAAAACGTTCATTACTTATTCCATTCAGTATATGAAACATTGGTATTAAGCAAGAAAATCGTTCTGATGCTTAACATTAGCATCAATGCTAACCTGAGCTAAATTGTAGTCAAAAACCTGTGGAGAGTCAAAAACATGTTGATGAAGCTGTACTTGCACCATTAATTTTGTTAAAATTAACACATAAGGTGAAATTAGCCAAAATGCTAATGTTAGCATGACTGCTATCAGTTCCATGTTTGGAATCAGTAGCGTGTTGTCTGTCATTACTTACTCCATTCATTATATGAAATGTTGCTAATAAGTAAGAAAAGTGTTCTGATGCTCAACATTAGCATCAACGCTAACCTGAGCTAAATAGTAGTCAAAAACCTGTGGAGAGTCAGAAAAATGTTGATTAAGCTCCTACTTGCACCTCTCAACATTGACAAAAAATTCAAGTATAAAACATAACATTCAAAGGCAAAAACAGGATCAATCAACATTTCAGAGTTACTGAATGAAAACTTCCTGTTAGCATAGCGGCTAGCTGGTTACTGCTAGTTCTGATTGACTGTTTCCGGCAGAACAGGGAGGAGATCGATTATTTTTTAGAGATTATCTGTCTCATGTAAAATGTATTTTTTTAGTTAGATGCTGCAGCTTTAAAGAGGTTCGGTCAGAGTCACTAACAGGTGGAGCAGAAGCGGCTCCGTGCCAAATATTAAATGTTACTGCCTGTAGCTAGCAGCGGTTCAAGAGCAGAACCAGCGTCTTACATCACAGATCTAAGATTTAAATAATTTTACAGGTTATTTGATTAGCTTTCTGACCGTCATGCTAATCCGGGTGAGTGTTTGTAGCTGCGCGCTGCTTTACCGGCTGTCTGATCCTCCATGTCTTTTTTTACTGCAGTGAGCCTCGATGTAGCCAATCTGCGTCAAGTATTAGCTTCATTGTGTTGATATATTTTGACGAGCTCCGCCGCTGTGAGTCCAGCTGCACATGCAGGTTATTGGCAACAAGAGACAACGATCGCAGCGCACCGCTAATTGACACTGTTAATGATTAACGAGCTTCAGACCGAGACTGAAGCTGCGCACATGTTCTCACTCACGGTACAAAATATTAAAAAAATAAAGACAGTCCATAATAGTTTATTTGTCTAAATCTTTCAGCCTTCATACTAAGGATGTCATTTCACACTGAAAAATTCAGAGAAATAATAATTTTATCTAAACAAAATATCAATAGTCACAGGAAATACTCTCTGCTGTCTCTCAGAGTAATGGCTGCCGCTGGCTGGAACCCGTTACTATGGTAATTAATGCCCCGCAGCTGTGAGGAGACAAAGAGCGGGAAAATCCTCTTCTCCCTAGTTTCTATACTTGGGAGACACCCAGCGCCAGTCTGAAGGACCCTGACAAAAATCCATAAGCCCTAGAAAATTTTTGAAAACATTTTACGGGAGCAGGGATGTGTATCTATGTTCTGACCAAGTTTTAGACCAATAGGGCAATATTTATGCCTGTGAGGGCGAGTTAAACACAGTTTTTCAGTAAGCCATCAGGAGTCCTGTGTGTGTGTTTCAGACAGAAAGGTTACTGATGCTGTGAGTTCCTCAATCTCCAATTTTTTCGTTTTTATTTCGTTTTTATTAATTTTTGTCGTCATTTTAAGTCAGAATCCCAACAAAAGTAATAGCTCCCTTCCCGGGCACGAGCCGCTCAATTTGATACCACTTTTGTGGGTGGGCACGCAGCGGTACGAGCCGCATTAACGGTGACGGAAGAAAAATATGGAATAATAAAGAGACATTCTATTAGGTGTAGAACAATAAGTGCCTGCCATGCAAATGCATGGAGGCAGTGACTGACCTGCTTCGCAGGTCAGTCACTGCTCTCCTTATGCATTGCAATGGCAGGCCCTAACTAGAAAATTCCGCAGAAATTTTGAAGGGCCTGCCAAAGTGTGCCCGTCGGATTGGATGCAGCAATATGATGCTAAAAAAATTTGCATTAATGCTAAAGAAAAATGCAATGTAGTCAATAACCTGCAGGGAGTCAGAAGCATGTTCACTAAGCTGCACTCGTACCATTTAGTATGTTGCATAAGCCAAAATTAGCCAAAATGCTAATAATAGCATGATTGCTATTAGTAGCATGTGGAGCATCACTATCATGTTGTCTGTCATTACTTACTACATTCAGTATATGAAACATTGGTAATAAATAAGAAAAGCATTCTGATGCTCAGCATTAGCATCAACGCTAACCTGAGCTAAATTGTAGTCTAAAAATGCTAATGCTCTGGCTTCCACAAGCCAGTTGTAAAATGTGATTTAGACTGTTAATACTATAGCCGTACCTATGGCAGTGCATAGATTAACACTGTAGAAATGGCTTATTGCAAATCAGTATTACATAAACTGATGGGTTTTAAATGGTAAATAGACTGAACTTATAGCAATTTATTTGACTATTTCTGACAAATCAAATTGCTTCAGGCTAGTCCCACATTCACACACTGATATGCAGCTTAGTAGGCTATTTGAGATTGGGTGCCTTGCCCAGGGGCACAGTAACATGTGCTGGAGAAATCAGGAGTCTAACCTGTAACCTTCCAATTGAAAGCCACAGTTGCCCGTGTTGCTAATGACTGAAGCTTTTGCCAGATCCATCACAACATTACAGTGGCTGATCTGATTCACAGCAACAATCAACAGCTGAACTCATTGTTCAATGAAATTCAGTACCAGACTGACATCTATATAAACTTTGGACATGTCCTCCTGACTCACGGTCTGAAATTAAAAAAATAAATAAAGAGGTCATTGTTTTTTTCTTGAAAATTTTCAAGCGTCATACTAAGTATTTTAATTCACATTCAAAAATTCAGAGAAATAATAATTTTATGCAAGCAAAATATGAATAATCACAGGAAATATGTATTCTTCCCACAATGCATTGTGACCTCTGAGCCCGTTTGTGAGAGTACAGCGCTGCTTTCCCGGCTGTCTGATCCTCCATGTCTTTTTTTACTGCAGTGAGCCTCGATGTAGCCAATTTGCGTCAAGTATTAGCTTCATTGTGTTGATATATTTTGACGAGCTCCGCCGCTGTGAGTCCAGCTGCACATGCAGGTTATTGGCAACAAGAGACAACGATCGCAGCGCACCGCTAATTGACACTGTTAATGATTAACGAGCTTCAGACCGAGACTGAAGCTGCGCACATGTTCTCACTCACGGTACAAAATATTAAAAAAATAAAGACAGTCTATAATAGTTTATTTGTCTAAATCTTTCAGCCTTCATACTAAGGATGTCATTTCACACTGAAAATTCAGAGAAATAATAATTTTATCTAAAGAAAATATCAATAGTCACAGGAAATACTCTCTGCTGTCTCTCAGAGTAATGGCTGCCGCTGGCTGGAACCCGTTACTATGGTAATTAATCCCCCGCAGCTGTGAGGAGACAAAGAGCGGGAAAATCCTCTTCTCCCTCGTTTCTATACTTGGGAGACACCCAGCGCCAGTCTGAAGGACCCTGACAAAAATCCATAAGCCCTAGGAAATTTTTGAAAACATTTTACGGGAGCAGGGATGTGTATCTATGTTATGACCAAGTTTTAGACCAATAGGGCAATATTTATGCCTGTGAGGGCGAGTTAAACACAGTTTTTCAGTAAGCCATCAGGAGTCCTGTGTGTGTGTTTCAGACAGAAAGGTTACTGATGCTGCGAGTTCCTCAATCTCCAATTTTTTCGTTTTTATTAATTTTTGTCGTCATTTTAAGTCAGAATCCCAACAAAAGTAATAGCTCCCTTCTCGGCACCGAGCCGCACGATTTGATACCACTTTTGTGGGTGGGCACGCAGCGGTACGAGCCGCATTAACGGTGACGGAAGAATAATAAATAATAACTAGAAAATTCCGCAGAAATTTTAAAGGGCCTGCCAAAGTGTGCCCGTCGGATTTTTAATAAAACGTTCATTACTTATTCCATTCAGTATATGAAACATTGGTATTAAGCAAGAAAATCGTTCTGATGCTTAACATTAGCATCAATGCTAACCTGAGCTAAATTGTAGTCAAAAACCTGTGGAGAGTCAAAAACATGTTGATGAAGCTGTACTTGCACCATTAATTTTGTTAAAATTAACACATAAGGTGAAATTAGCCAAAATGCTAATGTTAGCATGACTGCTATCAGTTCCATGTTTGGAATCAGTAGCGTGTTGTCTGTCATTACTTACTCCATTCATTATATGAAATGTTGCTAATAAGTAAGAAAAGTGTTCTGATGCTCAACATTAGCATCAACGCTAACCTGAGCTAAATAGTAGTCAAAAACCTGTGGAGAGTCAGAAAAATGTTGATTAAGCTCCTACTTGCACCTCTCAACATTGACAAAAAATTCAAGTATAAAACATAACATTCAAAGGCAAAAACAGGATCAATCAACATTTCAGAGTTACTGAATGAAAACTTCCTGTTAGCATAGCGGCTAGCTGGTTACTGCTAGTTCTGATTGACTGTTTCCGGCAGAACAGGGAGGAGATCGATTATTTTTTAGAGATTATCTGTCTCATGTTAGGACAGCGAAAGTTTTAGTACGCATGTAAAATGTATTTTTTTAGTTAGATGCTGCAGCTTTAAAGAGGTTCGGTCAGAGTCACTAACAGGTGGAGCAGAAGCGGCTCCGTGCCAAATATTAAATGTTACTGCCTGTAGCTAGCAGCGGTTCAAGAGCAGAACCAGCGTCTTACATCACAGATCTAAGATTTAAATAATTTTACAGGTTATTTGATTAGCTTTCTGACCGTCATGCTAATCCGGGTGAGTGTTTGTAGCTGCGCGCTGCTTTACCGGCTGTCTGATCCTCCATGTCTTTTTTTACTGCAGTGAGCCTCGATGTAGCCAATCTGCGTCAAGTATTAGCTTCATTGTGTTGATATATTTTGACGAGCTCCGCCGCTGTGAGTCCAGCTGCACATGCAGGTTATTGGCAACAAGAGACAACGATCGCAGCGCACCGCTAATTGACACTGTTAATGATTAACGAGCTTCAGACCGAGACTGAAGCTGCGCACATGTTCTCACTCACGGTACAAAATATTAAAAAAATAAAGACAGTCCATAATAGTTTATTTGTCTAAATCTTTCAGCCTTCATACTAAGGATGTCATTTCACACTGAAAAATTCAGAGAAATAATAATTTTATCTAAACAAAATATCAATAGTCACAGGAAATACTCTCTGCTGTCTCTCAGAGTAATGGCTGCCGCTGGCTGGAACCCGTTACTATGGTAATTAATGCCCCGCAGCTGTGAGGAGACAAAGAGCGGGAAAATCCTCTTCTCCCTAGTTTCTATACTTGGGAGACACCCAGCGCCAGTCTGAAGGACCCTGACAAAAATCCATAAGCCCTAGAAAATTTTTGAAAACATTTTACGGGAGCAGGGATGTGTATCTATGTTCTGACCAAGTTTTAGACCAATAGGGCAATATTTATGCCTGTGAGGGCGAGTTAAACACAGTTTTTCAGTAAGCCATCAGGAGTCCTGTGTGTGTGTTTCAGACAGAAAGGTTACTGATGCTGTGAGTTCCTCAATCTCCAATTTTTTCGTTTTTATTTCGTTTTTATTAATTTTTGTCGTCATTTTAAGTCAGAATCCCAACAAAAGTAATAGCTCCCTTCCCGGGCACGAGCCGCTCGATTTGATACCACTTTTGTGGGTGGGCACGCAGCGGTACGAGCCGCATTAACGGTGACGGAAGAAAAATATGGAATAATAAAGAGACATTCTATTAGGTGTAGAACAATAAGTGCCTGCCATGCAAATGCATGGAGGCAGTGACTGACCTGCTTCGCAGGTCAGTCACTGCTCTCCTTATGCATTGCAATGGCAGGCCCTAACTAGAAAATTCCTGCAGAAATTTTGAAGGGCCTGCCAAAGTGTGCCCGTCGGATTTTTAATCAAGCGTTCTGATGGTAAAAATTAGCAATAATGCTAAAGAACGATGCAGTGTAGTCAATAACCTGTGAGGAGTCAGAAGCATGTTGACTAAGCTCTTCTCGTACCAATTAGTATGTTGCATAAGCTAAAATTAGCCAAAATGCTAATGTTAGCATGAATGGTATCAGTATCATGTTTTGTATCACTAGCATGCTATCTGTCATTACTTACTCCATTCATTACACGAAATGTTGACTAAGAACAATATTCCGATGCTAATATTAGTATCAATTCTAACCTGAGCTATATTGTACTCAAAAACCTGTGGAGAGTCAAAAACATGTTGATGAAGCTATACTTGCACCATTAATGTTAAAATTAATGCATAAGGTGAAATTACCCAAAATGCTAATGTTGGCATCAATGCTATCAGTAGCATGTACAGCATCACTAGCATGTTGTCTGTCATTACTTACTCCATTCACAATGCAAAATGTTGCTAGTCAGTAAGAAAAGTGTTCTGATGCTTAATATTAGCATCAATGCTAGGCTAAGTTAAATTGTATTCCAAAAATGTTATTGTTCTAGATTCCACAAGCCAGTTCTATAATCAGAAATATAATGCCAATACTATCACCCTACCTATGGCAGTGCACAGACTCACACTGTTGAAATGGCCTATTTAAAGTCAGTATTACACAAACTGATGGGTTTTACACTGTACATCAACAACTGTTAATGACTGAAGCTCTTGCCAGATCCAACTCCATAGTTCTATAGCTGATGTAATTTACTGCAATAGTGCAACAGCTGAACCCAACAGCTAATATCACTTACCTGAGAGGATTATCGAGGCTTTTATTTTGAAATTTTCTGTAAGCTTCATTTGAAATGGCAACACTAATCCCAATTGTAACAGTAGTTGTCTTAAACAGTTATCTAATGCCCAAAAGAGCAATTACATGATGAAAAAATGGTCAAGGCTTTTATTTTGAAATTTTTCATAAGCCTCATTTGAAATGGCAACACTCATTGCATTTGTAACAGTGGTTTTCATAAGCAGTTATCTAATGCCCAAAAGAACAAATACATGATGAAAAATGGTCAAGGCTTTTATTTTGAAATTTTCTTTAAGCTTAATTTGAAATGGTTGCACTAATCCCATTTGTAAGAGTAATTGTGTTAAATCAGTTATATAACGCTCAAAACACAAGTAGTTCTAAATAGCAGCCAAGTCCTCCTCTGCAGTAACAGACAGTTCCGCCATGTTGTAAATTCTGACATTCTGAGTCATGGCCGTAGATAGAACTACAGTTAATATGGCCGGTTTGTAGTCCAAAGCAGAAGCTCTGCCTTTCTCTGTCTTCTGTTGCCATGGTGATCAATCCTAAATTCCAACTGTCAGCTGGGGGAGTGAAGTGCAGGGCAGATTGTATCTAATATAGAGGGATCGACGTCAGTTACCCCTTCCCATAATTTTACTCTGAAGCACCTGGACAGAAAACCGTAAGACCTAGACAAATTTCGAAAACATTTTACCGGAGCAGACAAATTTATCTATGTCATGACCGACTTTCATACCAATAGAGCAATTTTTGAAGGCATAAGAGCGATTTCAAAATTATCTTTGGGTCAAAAATCCACTCTGTTTCTCACTCTAAAAAACGGCAGTTGATTTCGGTTACACTCTAAGGTTTCGGCAGTTGGAAATTTCGCTCGTTTTTCGCTTTTTACGTCGCCGTCATAAGTCCGATCCCCAATAAAAGTAATAGCTCCCTTCTCGGCGCCGAGCCGCACGATTTGATACCACTTTTGTGGGTGGGCACGCAGCGGTACGAGCCGCATTAACGGTGATGGAAGAATAATAAATAATAACCAGACATTCTATTAGGTGAAGAACAATAAGTGCC
Organism: Poecilia picta; assembly: GCA_033032245.1. Lineage (NCBI taxonomy): Eukaryota > Metazoa > Chordata > Actinopteri > Cyprinodontiformes > Poeciliidae > Poecilia > Poecilia picta. Next base: position 13,146,184 of record CM065354.1, read on the forward strand.
TGCCATGCAAATGCATGGAGGCAGTGACTGACTTGCTTTGCAAGTCAGTCACTGCTCTCCTTATGCATTGCAATGGCAGGCCCTAACTAGAAAATTCCTGCAGAAATTTTAAAGGGCCTGCCAAAGTGTGCCCGTCGAATTTTTAATAAAGGGTTCTGATGGTAAATATTAGCAATAATGCTAAAGAAAGCTGCAATGTAGTCAATAAACTGCGTGGAGTCAGAAGCATGTTGACTAAGCTCTACTCGTACCATTTAGTATGTTGCATAAGCTAATATTAGCCAAAATGCTAATGTTAGAATGAATTCTATCAATAGCATGTAAAGCTTCACATGCATGTTGTCTGTCATTACATATTCCATTCAGTATTTGAAACATTTGTATTAAGTAATAAAATTGTTCTGATGCTTAACATTAGCATCAATGCTAACCTGAGCTAAATTTTAGTCAAAAACCTGTGGAGAGTCAAAAACATGTTGTTGCAGCTGTACTTGCACCATTAATGTTGTTAAAATTAATGCATAAGGTGAAATTACCCAAAATGCTAATGTTGGCATCAATGCTATCAGCAGCATGTAGAGCATCACTAGCATGTTGTCTGTCATTACTTACTCCATTCGTTATACGAAATGTTGCTAATAATTGAGAAAAGTGTTCTGATGCTTAATATTAGCATCAATGCTAGGCTAAGTTAAATTGTAGTCCAAAAATACTATCACCCTACCTATGGCAGTGCACATACTCACACGGTTGAAATGGCCTATTTAAAGTCAATATTACACAAACTGATGGGTCTTAAACTGTTCATCATCAACTGTTAATGACTGAAGCTCTTGCCAGATCCAACACCATAGTTCTATAGCTGATCTAATTTAATGCAATAGTGCAACAGCTGAACCCAACAGCTAATATAACTTACCTGAGAGGATTATCGAGGCTTTTATTTTGAAATTTTCAGTAAGCTTCATTTGAAATGGCAACAATAATCCCATTACTAACAATGGTTTTTTAAACAGTTATCTAATACAAAATAGAGCAATTACATTATGTAAAAATTGTCAAGGCTTTTATTTTGAAATTTTTCATACGATTAATTTAAAATGGCAACATTCATCCCATTTGTAACAGTGGGTTTCTTAAACAGTTATCTAATGCCCAAAAGAGCAATTACATGATGTAAAATGGTTAAGGCTTTTATTTTGAAATTTTCAGTAAGATTAATTTGAAATGGCCAAACTAATTCCAAGTGTTATTGTGATTAAGTTAAATCAGTTATATAATGCTTAAAACACAAGTAGTTCTAAATATCAGCCAAGTCCTCCTCTGCAGTAACAGACAGTTCCGCCATGTTGTAAATTCTGACATTATGAGTCATGGCCGTAGATAGAACTACAGTTAATATGGCCGGTTTGTAGTCCAAAGCAGAAGCTCTGCCTTTCTCTGTCTTCTGTTGCCATGGTGATCAATCCTAAATTCCAACTGTCAGCTGGGGGAGTGAAGTGCAGGGCAGATTGTATCTAATATAGAGGGATCGACGTCAGTTGGCCCTTCCCATAATTTTACTCTGACGCACCTGGACAGAAAACCGTAAGACCTAGAAAAATTTCGAAAACATTTTACCGGAGCAGACAAATTTATCTATGTCATGACCGACTTTCATACCAATAGAGCAATTTTTGAAGGCAAGAGAGCGATTTCAAAATGATCTTTGGGTCAAAAATCCACTCTGTTTCTCACTCTAAAAAAGCGGCAGTTGATGTCAGTTACACTCTGCGTTTCGGCAGTTGGAAATTTCGCTCGTTTTTCGCTTTATACGTCGCCGTCGTAACTCCGATCCCCAATAAAAGTAATAGCTCACTTCTCGGCGCCGAGCCGCTCGATTTGATACCACTTTTGTGGGTGGGCACGCAGCGGTACGAGCCGCATTAACGGTAATGGAAGAATAATAAATAATAACTAGAAAATTCCTGCAGAAATTTTGAAGGGCCTGCCAAAGTGTGCCCGTCGGATTTTCAATCAAGCGTTCTGATGGTAAAAATTAGCAATAATGCTAAAGAAAGCTGCAATGTAGTCAATAAGCTGCAGGGAGTCAGAAGCATGTTGACTAACTCTTTTTGTACCACTTAATATGTTGCATAAGCTAAAATAAGCCAAAATGCTAATGTTAGCATGAATGCTATCAGTAGCATGTAAAGCATCACAAGCATGTTGTCTGTCATTACTTACTACATTCAGTATATGAAACATTGATATTAAGTAAGAAAAGCGTTCTGATGCTCAACATTAGCATCAATGCTAACCTGAGCTATATTGTAGTCAAAAACCTGTGGAGAGTCAAAAACATCTTAATGAAGCTGTACTTGCACCATTAATTTTGTTCACATTAATGCATAAGGTGAAATTAGCGAACATGCTAATGTTAGCATGATTGCTAACAGTATCATGTTTGGTATAACTAGCATGTTGTCTGTCATTACTTACTCCATTCACAATACAAAATGTTGCTAGTCAGTAAGAAAAGTGATCTGATGCTTAATATTAGCATCAATGCTAAGCTAAGTTAAATTATAGTCCAAAAATGTAATTGATCTAGTTTTCTCAAGCCAGTTCTATAATCAGAGATATAATGCCAATACTATCACCCTACCTATGGCAGTGCACAGACTCACAGGGTTTAAATGGCCTATTTAAAGTCAGTATTACACAAACTGAAGGGTCTTACACTGTTCATCATCAATTGTTAATGACTGAAGCTCTTGCCAGATCCATCACCATAGTTCTATAGCTGATCTAACTCACTGCAATAGTGCAACAGCTGAACCCAACAGCTAATATCACTTACCTGAGAGGATTATCGAGGCTTTTATTTTGAAATTTTCAGTAAGCTTCATTTGAAATGGCAACACTAATCCCAATTGTAACAGTAGTTGTCTTAAACAGTTATCTAATGCCCAAAAGAGCAAATACATGATGAAAAATGGTCAAGGCTTTTATTTTGAAATTTTTCATAAGCTTCATTTGAAATGGCAACACTCATTGCATTTGTAACAGTGGTTTTCATAAGCAGTTATCTAATGCCCAAAAGAGCAAATACATGATGAATAATGGTCAAGGCTTTTATTTTGAAATTTTCTTTAATCTTAATTTGAAATGGCCAAACTAATTCGATATGTAATATTGATGGGGTTAAATCAGTTATATAATGTTCAAAACACAAGTAGTTCTGTAATCCAGCCAAGTCCTCCTCTGCAGTAACAGACAGTTCCGCCATGTTGTAAATTCTGACATTCTGAGTCATGGCCGTAGATAGAACTACAGTTAATATGGCCGGTTTGTAGTCCAAAGCATAAGCTCTGCCTTTCTCTGTCTTCTGTTGCCATGGTGATCAATCCTAAATTCCAACTGTCAGCTGGGGGAGTGAAGTGCAGGGCAGATTGTATCTAATATAGAGGGATCGACGTCAGTTACCCCTTCCCATAATTTTACTCTGAAGCACCTGGACAGAAAACCGTAAGACCTAGAGAAATTTCGAAAACATTTTACCGGAGCAGACAAATTTATCTATGTCATGACCGAGTTTCATACCAATAGAACAATTTTTGAAGGCATGAGAGCGATTTCAAAATTATCTTTGGGTCAAAATTCCACTCTGTTTCTCACTCTAAAAAACGGCAGTTGATTTCAGTTACACTCTAAGGTTTCGGCAGTTGGAAATTTTGCTCGTTTTTCGCTTTTTACGTCGCCGTCGTAACTCCGATCCCCAATAAAAGTAATAGCTCCCTTCTCGGCGCCGAGCCGCACGATTTGATACCACTTTTGTGGGTGGGCACGCAGCGGTACGAGCCGCATTAACGGTGACGGAAGAATAATAAATAATAACTAGAAAATTCCTGCAGAAATTTTGAAGGGCCTGCCAAAGTGTGCCCGTCGGCTTGGACGCAGCGATATGATGCTAAAAAATTAGCAATAATGCTAAAGAAAGCTGCAATGTAGTCAATAACCTGCAGGGAGTCAGAAGCATGTTGACCAAGCTGCACTCGTACCATTTAGTATGTTGCATAAGCTAAATTTAGCCAAAATGCTAATGTTAGCATTCAGTATATGAAATGTTGGTATTAAGTAAGAAAATCGTTCTGATGCTTAACATTAGCATCAATGCTAACCTGAGCTAAATTGTAGTCAAAAACCTGTGGAGAGTCAGAAACATGTAGATGAAGCTGTACTTGCACTATTAATTTTGGAAAAATTAATGCATAAAGTGAAATTAGCCAAAATGCTAATGTTAGCATGATTGCTATCAGTATCTTGTTTGGTATCACAAGCATGTTGTCTGTCATTACTTACTCCATTCACAATACAAGATGTTGCTAATAATTAAGAAATGCGTTATGATGCTTAACATTAGCATCAATCCTAACCTGAGCTAAATTGTAGTCAAAAACCTGTGGAGAGTCAGAAACATGTTGATGAAGCTGTACTTGCACTATTCATTATGTCAAAATTAATGCATAAGCTAAACTTAGGAAATATGCTAATGTTAGCCTAAATGCCGGTGGCAGCATACTGAGATAGAAAAGAAAAAAAGGCTAATATTATTGCACCGCCTATGGCGGTGCACTGACATGAGACCAATATGCAAGCTTTTACTTTGAAACATTCAGTAAGCTTCATTTTAAAGGAACACACTAATTCAATGCATCAGTGGTTTTATTAAACCAGTTATGTACAGCGTAAAATACCAATAGTTGATGTTAAAATGGTCAAAGCTTTTATTTTGAAATTTTCAGAATGAGTCATTTTAAATGTCCACACTAATCCAGTGTGTCACAGTGGTTAGTTAAAACCAGTTATTTAATCACCAATAGAGCAACTGCGTGACTTAAAAATGGTCAAGGCTTTTATTTTGAAATTTTCCATAAGTCTAATTGTATATGGCAACACTAATTCAGTGTGTAAGAGTGGTTTGGTAACACCAGTTATTTAATCACCAATAGAGCAACTGCATGATGTAAAAATGGTCAAAAATCAGTCAGTCAAAAATCAGTCAGCTGATTTTATTTTGAAATTTTCATTAAGCACCATTTTAAATAGCAACACTGATCCAATGTGTAGCAGCGGTTGTGTTAAACCAGTTATATTCCAGTCCTTTGTATTAACTGAGTGTTTGCCATAGTTAGAACAATAGAGATGACCATATGTCAGGTATGAATGTTGTCTTTCATTGACTTACTCCATTCAGCTAGTAGTTCTAAATAACAGCTCAACCCTCCTCTGTAATATTTTAGTGATCTGCCATGTTAGATCACTGCAGGCAGAAGCTGCATCACTAAAGTCAGACACAGGGGGCGACAAAGTTCACTTTTTAAATCACTGTCTGAAAAAAGCCAGTCAGGTGAGGCCAGAATTCTGTTGCCATGGTGATGAATCTTCACTGGCAACTGACAGCTGTGCTCAGGGGAGAGAAGGATTACACAGAGGAGCAGCGTCAGTTGGCCCTTCCCAAAACTTTACTCTGAAGCACCTGGACAGAAAACCGTAAGACCTAGGGAAATTTCGAAAACATTTTACTGGAGCAGACAAATTTATCTATGTCATGACCGACTTTCATACCAATAGAGCAATTTTTGAAGGCATGAGAGCGATTTCAAAATGATCTTTGGGTCAAAATTCCACTCTGTTTCTCACTCTAAAAAAGCGGCAGTTGATTTCAGTTACACTCTGCGTTTCGGCAGTTGGAAATTTCGCTCGTTTTTCGCTTTTTACGTCGCCGTCGTAACTCCGATCCCCAATAAAAGTAATAGCTCCCTTCCCGGGCACGAGCCGCTCGATTTGATACCACTTTTGTGGGTGGGCACGCAGCGGTACGAGCCGCATTAACGGTAATGGAAGAAGATGTTATAATAATAATAAACAGACATTCTATTGGGTGTAGAATAAGAAGTGCCTGCCATGCAAATGCATGGAGGCAGTGACTGACTTGCTTCGCAAGTCAGTCACTGCTCTCCTTATGCATTGCAATGGCAGGCCCTAACTAGAAAATTCCGCAGAAATTTTAAAGGGCCTGCCAAAGTGTGCCCGTCGGATTAATAAAGCGTTCTGATGGTAAAAATTAGCAATAATGCTAAAGAAAACTGCAATGTAGTAAATAACCTGCAGGGAGTCAGAAGCATGTTGACTAAGCTCTTCTCATACCAATTAGTATGTTGCATAAGCTAAAATTAGCCAAAATGCTAATGTTAGCATGAGTGCTATCAATAGCATGTAAAGCTTCACAAGTATGTTGTCTGTCATTACTTATTCCATTCAGTTTATAAAACATTGGTATTAAGTAAAAAAAATTGTTCTGATGCTTAACATTAGCATCAATGCTAACCTGAGCTAAATTGTAGTCAAAAGCCTGTGGAGAGTCAGAAACATGTTGATGAAGCTATACTTGCAAAATTAATTTTGTTAAAATTAATGCATAAGGTGAAATTAGTCAAAATGCTAATGCTAGCATGATTGCTATCAGTATCATGTTTGGCACCACTAGCATGTTGTCTGTCATTACTTAGTCCATTCACAATACAAAATGTTGCTAGTATGTAAGAAAAGTGTTCTAATGCTTAATATTAACATCAATGCTAGGCTAAGTTAAATTGTAGTCCAAAAATGTTATTGCTCTAGTTTCCTCAAGCCAGTTCTATAATCACAAATATAATGCCAATACTATCACCCTACCTATGGCAGTGCACAGACTCACACTGTTGAAATGGCCTATTTAAATTCAATATTACACAAACTGATGGGTCTTACACTGTTCATCATCAATTGTTAATGACTGAAGCTCTTGCCAGATCCAACACCATAGTTTATAGGTGATCTAATTCATTGCAATCATGCAAAGGCTGAACCCAACAGCTAATATCACTTACCTGAGAGGATTATTGAGGCTTTTATTTTGAAATTTTCAGTAAGCGTCATTTAAAATGGCCACACGTACCCAGTGTGTCAAAGTGGTTTGATAAAACCAGTTATTTAATCACCAATAGAGCAACTGCATGATGTAAAAATGGTCAAAAATCAGTCAGTCAAAAATCAGTCAGCTGATTTTATTTTGAAATTTTCATTAAGCACCATTTTAAATAGCAACACTGATCCAATGTGTAGCAGTGGTTGTGATAAACCAGTTATATTCCAGTCCTTTGTATTAACTGAATGTTTGCCATAGTTGGAACTATAGAGATGACCATATATCGGGTATGAATGTTGTCTTTCATTGACTTAATCCATTCAGCAAGTAGTTCTAAATAACAGCTCAACCCTCCTCTGTAATATTTAAGTGATCTGCCATGTTAGATCACTGCAGGCAGAAGCTGCATCACTAAAGTCAGACACAGGGGGCGACAAAGTTCACTTTTTAAATCACTGTCTGAAAAAACCAGACAGGTGAGGCCAGAATTCTGTTGCCATGGTGATGAATCTTCACTGGCAACTGACAGCTGCGCTCAGGGGAGAGACGTATTACACAGAGGAGCAGCGTCAGTTGGCCCTTCCCAAAACTTTACTCTGAAGCACCTGGAAGGAAAACCGTAAGACCTAGGGAAATTTCGAAAACATTTTACCGGAGCAGACAAATTTATCTATGTCATGACCAACTTTCATACCAATAGAGCAATTTTTAAAGGCATAAGAGCGATTTCAAAATTATCTTTGGGTCAAAATTCCACTCTGTTTCTCACTCTAAAAAACGGCAGTTGATTTCAGTTACACTCTAAGGTTTCGGCAGTTGGAAATTTCGCTCGTTTTTCGCTTTTTACGTCGCCGTCGTAACTCCGATCCCCAATAAAAGTAATAGCTCCCTTCTCGGGCACGAGCCGCACGATTTGATACCACTTTTGTGGGTGAGCACGCAGCGGTACGAGCCGCATTAACGGTAATGGAAGAAGATGTTATAACTAGAAAATTCCTGCAGAAATTTTGAAGGGCCTGCCAAAGTGTGCCCGTCCGATTAATCAAGCGTTCTGATGGTAAAAACAAGCAATAATGCTAAAGAAAGCCGCAATGTCGTCAATAACCTGCGGGGAGTCAGAAGCATGTTGACTAAGCTCTTTTCGTACCATTTACTATGTTGCATAAGCTAAAATTAGCCGAAATGCTAATGTTAGCATGAATGCTATCAATAGCATGTAAAGCTTCACAAGCATGTTGTCTGTCATTACTTATTCCATTCAGTATATGAAACATTGGTATTAAGTAAGATAATCGTTCTGATGCTTAACATTAGCATCAATGCTAACCTGAGCTAAATTGTAGTCAAAAACCTGTGGAGAGTCAGAAACATGTTGATGAAGCTGTACTTGCACCATTAATTTTGTTAAAATTTATGCATAAGGTGAAATTACCCAAAATGCTAATGTTAGCATGATTGCTATCAGTATCATGTTTGGTATCACTAGCATGTTGTCTGTCATTACTTACTCCATTCACAATACAAAATATTGCTAATAGGTAAGAAAAGTGTTCTGATACTTAATATTAGCATCAATGCTAGGCTAATTTAAATTGTAGTCCAAAAATGTTATTGCTCTAGTTTCCACAAGTCAGTTCTATAATCAGAAATATAATGCCAATACTATCACCCTACCTGTGGCAGTGCACAGACTTACACGGTTAAAATGGCCTATTTCAAGTCAGTATTACACAAACTGATGGGTTTTACACTGTTCATCATCAATTGTGAATGACTGAAGCTCTTTCCAGATCCATCATACTTAGTTCTATAGCTGATCTAAATCACTGCAATAGTGCAACACCTGAACCCAACAGCTAATATCACTTACCTGAGAGGATTATTGAAGCTTTTATTTTGAAATTTTCAGTAAGCTTCATTTGAAATGGCAACACTAATCCCAATTGTAACAGCAGTTGTCTTAAACAGTTATCTAATGCCCAAAAGAGCAATTACATGATGAAAAATGGTCAAGGCTTTTATTTTGAAATTTTCTATAAGCTTAATTTGAAATGGACAAACTAATTCAATATGTAATATTGATGGGGTTAAATCAGTTATATAACGCTCAAAACACAGGTATTTCTAAATAGCAGCCAAGTCCTCCTCTGCAGTAACAGACAGTTCCGCCATGTTGTAAATTCTGACATTCTGAGTCATGGCCGTAGATAGAACTACAGTTAATATGGCCGGTTTGTAGTCCAAAGCAGAAGCTCTGCCTTTCTCTGTCTTCTGTTGCCATGGTGATCAATCCTAAATTCCAACTGTCAGCTGGGGGAGTGAAGTGCAGGGCAGATTGTATCTAATATAGAGGGATCGACGTCAGTTACCCCTTCCCATAATTTTACTCTGAAGCACCTGGACAGAAAACCGTAAGACCTAGAGAAATTTCGAAAACATTTTACCGGAGCAGACAAATTTATCTATGTCATGACCGACTTTCATACCAATAGAGCAATTTTTGAAGGCATAAGAGCGATTTCAAAATTACCTTTGGGTCAAAATTCCACTCTGTTTCTCACTCTAAAAAACGGCAGTTGATTTCAGTTACACTCTAAGCTGTCGGCAGTTGGAAATTACACTAGTTTTTCGCTTTTTACGTCGCCGTCGTAACTCCGATTACCAATAAAAGTAATAGCTCCCTTCCCGGGCACGAGCCGCACGATTTGATACCACTTTTGTGGGTGGGCACGCAGCGGTACGAGCCGCATTAACGGTGACGGAAGAAAAATATGGAATAACTAGAAAATTCCTGCAGAAATTTTAAAGGGCCTGCCAAAGTGTGCCCGTCGGATTAATAAAGGGTTCTGATGGTAAAAATTAGCAATAATGCTAAAGAAAGCTGTAATGTAGTCAATAACTTGCAGGTAGTCAAAAGCATGCTCACTTAGCTTTTCTCGCACCATTTAGTATGTTACATAAGGTAAAATTAGCCAAAATGCTAATTTTAGCATGAATGCTATCAGTAGCATGTAGAGCATCACTAGCATGTTGTCTGTCATTACTTAATCCATTAAGTATATGAAACATTGGTAATAAGTAAGAAAAGCATTCTGAAGCCCAACATTAGCATAAATGCTAACCTGAGCTAAATTGTAGTCAAAAACCTGTGGAGAGTTAGAAACATGTTGATGAAGCTGTACTTACACCATTCATTATGTTAATATTAAAGCATAAGCTAAAAATTAGCCAATATGCTAATGTTAGCCTAAATGCTGGCATGCCGAGAATGAAAAGAACAAGTATTTTAAAATTATCGCACCACCTATGAATATGCAAGCTTTTATTTTGAAACTTTCAGTAAGCTTCTTTTTATATGACCACACTAATTCGATGTGTAGCAGTGATTTGGTTAAACCAGTGATGTAAAGCCCAAAAGACCAATATTTCATGTAAAAATGGTCAAGGCTTTTATTTTGAAATCTCTAAGCTTCATTTTAAATAGCAACACTGATCCATTGTGTAGCAGTGGTTGTGTTAAACAAGTTAAATACTAGCCCTATGTTTTAACTGAGGGGTCGCCATAGTTAGAACTATAGCAGTCCATTTAGTATACTAAACATTGCTAATGAATAAGAAAATTGGCTAAAAGCTTATTTCAGGTGAAATGCTAATGCACTGACCTGCGCAAGTCAGTGCCAGAACTTGAGAGTAAATGCTGATAAAGGACAACATTATTGCACCGCCTAAGGTGGTGCAATAACTTGACAGAATAATATGATTAAAGCTACTATAATTGCACCGCCTCCGGCGGTGCACTTACTGGAGGGCATTAAGGAGGCTTTTATTTTGAAATTTTAGGAAGCTTAATTTGAAATGGCAACAATAATCCCATTACTAACAATGGTTTTTTAAACAGTTATCTAATACAAAATAGAGCAATTACATTATGTAAAAATTGTCAAGGCTTTTATTTTGAAATTTTTCATACGAATAATTTAAAATGGCAACATTCATCCCATTTGTAACACTGGGTTTCTTAAACAGTTATCTAATGCCCAAAAGAGCAATTACATGATGTAAAATGGTTAAGACTTTTATTTTGAAATTTTCTGTAAGATTAATTTGAAATGGCCACACTAATTCCAAGTGTTATTGTGATTAAGTTAAATCAGTTATATAACGCTAAAAACACAAGTAGCTCTAAATAGCAGCCAAGTCCTCCTCTGCAGCAACAGACAGTTCCGCCATGTTGTAAATTCTGACATTCTGAGTCATGGCCGTAGATAGAACTACAGTTAATATGGCCGGTTTGTAGTCCAAAGCAGAAGCTCTGCCTTTCTCTGTCTTCTGTTGCCATGGTGATCAATCCTAAATTCCAACTGTCAGCTGTGGGAGTGAAGTGCAGGGCAGATTGTATCTAATATAGAGGGATCGACGTCAGTTACCCCTTCCCATAATTTTACTCTGACGCACCTGGACAGAAAACCGTAAGACCTAGAGAAATTTCGAAAACATTTTACCGGAGCAGACAAATTTATCTATGTCATGACCGACTTTCATACCAATAGAGCAATTTTTGAAGGCATGAGAGCGATTTCAAAATGATCTTTGGGTCAAAATTCCACTCTGTTTCTCACTCTAAAAAAGCGGCAGTTGATTTCAGTTACACTCTGCGTTTCGGCAGTTGGAAATTTCGCTCGTTTTTCGCTTTATACGTCGCCGTCGTAACTCCGATCCCCAATAAAAGTAATAGCTCCCTTCTCGGCGCCGAGCCGCTCGATTTGATACCACTTTTGTGGGTGGGCACGCAGCGGTACGAGCCGCATTAACGGTGACGGAAGAATAAACATATAATAAAGGTTTTTAAGTGTTCTATTGGGTGTAGAACAATAAGTGCCTGCCATGCAAATGCATGGAGGCAGTGACTGACCTGCTTCGCAGGTCAGTCACTGCTCTCCTTATGCATTGCAATGGCAGGCCCTAACTAGAAAATTCCTGCAGAAATTTTGAAGGGCCTGCCAAAGTGTGCCCGTCGGATTTTTCATCAAGCGTTCTGATGGTAAAAATTCGCAATAATGCTAAAGAAAGCTGCAATGTAGTAAAAAACTTGCGGGGAGTCAGAAGCATGCTCACTTAGCTTTTCTCGCACCATTTAGTATGTTACATAAGGTAAAATTAGCCAAAATGCTAATGTTAGCATGAATGCTATCAGTAGCATGTAGAACATCACTAGCATGTTGTCTGACATTACTTAATCCATTCAGTATATGAAACATTGGTAATAAGTAAGAAAAGCATCCTGAAGCCCAACATTAGCATCAATGCTAACCTGAGCTAAATTGTAGTCAAAACCTGTGGAGAGTAAGAAACATGTTGATGAAGCTGTACTTACACCATTCATTATGTTAAAATTAAAGCATACGCTAAAATTAGCCAATATGCTAATGTTAGCCTAAATGCTGGCAGAAACATCCTGAGAAAGAAAGGGAAAAAAAGTTTATTATTATTGCACCTCCTATGGCGGTGCAGTGAGATGGGACGAATATGCAAGATTTTATTTCAAAATTTTCAGTAAGCCTAATTTATATGGCAACACTAATCCAGTGTGTAACAGTGGTTTGGTAACACCAGTTATTTAATCACCAGTAGAGCAACTGCATGATGTAAAAATTGTCAAAAATCAGTCAGTCAAAAATCAGTCAGCTGATTTTATGTGCAATAATTTGAAGGGATAATATAATTATAGCTAATATAATTGCACTAGCTGTGGTGGTGCACTTACTGGAGGGCATTACTGAGGCTTTTATTTTGAAATTTTGAGAAAGCTTCATTTGAAATGGCAACACTAATCCCAATTGTAACAGTAGTTGTCTTAAACAGTTATCTAATGCCCAAAAGAGCAATTACATGATGTAAAATGGTTAAGGCTTTTATTTTGAAATTTTCAGTAAGCTTAATTTGAAATGGCAACACTAATTCAATATGTAATATTGATGGGGTTAAATCAGTTATATAAAGCTCAAAACACAAGTAGTTCTGTATACCAGCCAAGTCCTCCTCTGCAGTAACAGACAGTTCCGCCATGTTGTAAATTCTGACATTCTGAGTCATGGCCGTAGATAGAACTACAGTTAATATGGCCGGTTTGTAGTCCAAAGCAGAAGCTCTGCCTTCCTCTGTCTTCTGTTGCCATGGTGATCAATCCTAAATTCCAACTGTCAGCTGGGGGAGTGAAGTGCAGGGCAGATTGTATCTAATATAGAGGGATCGACGTCAGTTACCCCTTCCCATAATTTTACTCTGAAGCACCTGGACAGAAAACCGTAAGCCCTAGAGAAATTTCGAAAACATTTTACCGGAGCAGACAAATTTATCTATGTCATGACCGACTTTCATACCAATAGAGCAATTTTTGAAGGCATGAGAGCGATTTCAAAATGATTTTTGGGTCAAAAATCCACTCTGTTTCTCACTCTAAAAAAGCGGCAGTTGATTTCAGTTACACTCTGCGTTTCGGCAGTTGGAAATTTTGCTCGTTTTTCGCTTTTTACGTCGCCATCGTAACTCCGATCCTCAATAAAAGTAATAGCTCACTTCTCGGCGCCGAACCGTTCGATTTGATACCACTTTTGTGGGTGGGCACGCAGCGGTACGAGCCGCATTAACGGTAATGGAAGAATAATATATAATAACTAGAAAATTCCTGCAGAAATTTTGAAGGGCCTGCCAAAGTGTGCCCGTCGAATTAATAAAGTGTTCTGATGGTAAAAATTAGCAATAATGCTAAATAAAGCTGCAATGTAGTCATTAACATGCAGGGAGTGAAAAGCATGTTGACTAAGCTCTTCTCGTACCAATTAGCATGTTGCATAAGCTCAAATTAGCCAAAATGCCACTGTTAGCATGAATGCTATCAGTAGCATGTAGAGCATCACTAGCATGTTGTCTGTCATTACTTACACCATTCATTATACAAAATGTTGCTAATAACTAAGAAAAATATTCTGATGCTTAATATTAGCATCAATGCTAACCTGAGCTAAATTGTAGTCAAAAACCTGTGGAGAGTCAGAAACATGTTGATAAAGCTGTACTTGCACTAATCATCATGTTAAAATTAAAGCATAAGCTAAACTTATCCAATATGCTAATGTTAGCCTAAATGCTGGTGGCAGCATACTGAGATAAAAAAGAAAAAACGGCTAATATTATTGCACCACCTATGGCAGTGCACGTACGTGAGACGCATATGCAAGCTGTTATTTTGAAAATTCAGTAAGCTTCATTTTAAAGGAACACACTAATTCAATGCAACAGCGGTTTTATTAAACCAGTCATGTAAAGCCCAAAAGACCAATAGTTGATGTTAAAATGGTCAAGGCTTTTATTTTGAAATTTTCAGTATGCATCATTTTAAATGTCCACACTTATCCAGTGTGTCACAGTGGTTTGATAACACCAGTTATTTAATCACCAATAGAGCAACTGCATGATGTAAAAATGGTCAAAAATCAGTCAGGTGATTTTATTTTGAAATTTTCATTAAGCACCATTTTAAATAGCAACACTGACCCAATGTGTAGCAGTGGTTGTGTTAAACCAGTTATATACTAGTCCTCTGTTTTAACTGAGTGTTTGCCATAGTTAGAACTATAGATATGACCATATATCAGGTATGAATGTTGTCTTTCATTGACTTACTCCATTCAGCAAGTAGTTCTGAATAACAGCTCAACCATCCTCTGTAATATTTTAGTGATCTGCCATGTTAGATCACTGCAGGCAGAAGCTGCATCACTAAAGTCAGACACAGGGGGCGACAAAGTTCACTTTTTAAATCACTGTCTGAAAAAAGCCAGTCAGGTGAGGCCAGAATTCTGTTGCCATGGTGATGAATCTTCCCTGGCAACTGACAGCTGTGCTCAGGTATTACACAGAGGAGAAGCGTCAGTTGGCCCTTCCCAAAACTTTACTCTGAAGCACCTGGACAGAAAACCGTAAGACCTAGAGAAATTTCGAAAACATTTTACCGGAGCAGACAAATTTATCTATGTCATGACCGACTTTCATACCAATAGAGCAATTTTTGAAGGCATGAGAGCGATTTCAAAATTATTTTTGGGTCAAAATTCCACTCTGTTTCTCACTCTAAAAAACGGCAGTTGATTTCGGTTACACTCTAAGGTTTCGGCAGTTGGAAATTTCACTAGTTTTTCACTTTTTACGTCGCCGTCGTAACTCCGATCCCCAATAAAAGTAATAGCTCCCTTCCCGGGCACGAGCCGCTCGATTTGATACCACTTTTGTGGGTGGGCACGCAGCGGTACGAGCCGCATTAACGGTGACGGAAGAAAAATATGGAATAACTAGAAAATTCCTGCAGAAATTTTGAAGGGCCTGCCAAAGTGTGCCCGTCGGATTAATCAAGCGTTCTGATGGTAAAAATTGGCAATAATGCTAAATAAAGCTGCAATGTAGTCAATAACATGCAGGGAGTCAGAAGCATGTTGACTAAGCTACTCTCGTACCAATTAGTATGTTGCATAAGCTAAAATTAGCCAAAATGCTAATGTTAGCATGAATCAGTATCATGTTTTGCATCACTAGCATGTTGTCTGTCATTCCTTACTCCATTCATTATACAAAATGTTGCTAATAACTAAGAAAAATATTCTGATGCTTAATATTAGCATCAATGCTAACCTGAGCTAAATTGTAGTCAAAAACATGTGGAGAGTCAGAAACATGTTGATGAACCTGCACTTGCACCATTAATTTAGTTAAAATTAATGCATAAGGTGAAATTAGCCAAAATGCTAATGTTAGCATGATTGCTATCAGTATCATGTTTGGTTTCACTAGCATGTTGTCTGTCATTACTTACTCCATTCACAATACAAAATGTTTCTAGTCAGTAAGGAAAGTGTTCTGATGCTTAATATTAGCATCAATGCTAGGCTAAGTTAAATTGTAGTCCAAAAATGTTATTGCTCTAGTTTCCACAAGCCAGTTCTATAATCAGAAATATAATGCCAATACTATCACCCTACCTATGCAGTGCACAGACTCACACTGTTGAAATGGCCTATTTAAAGTCAGTATTACACAAACTGATGGGTCTTACACTGTTCATCATCAATTGTGAATGACTGAAGCTCTTGCCAGATCCAACACCATAGTTCTATAGCTGATCTAATTCAGTGCAATAGTGAAACACCTGAACCCAACAGCTAATATCACTTACCTGAGAGGATTATTGAAGCTTTTATTTTGAAATTTTCAGTAAGCTTCATTTGAAATGGCAACTCTAATCCCAATTGTAACAGTAGTTGTCTTAAACAGTTATCTAATGCCCAAAAGAGCAATTACATGATGAAAAAATGGTCAAGGCTTTTATTTTGAAATTTTTCATAAGCTTCATTTGAAATGGCAACACTCATTGCATTTGTAACAGGTGTTTTCATAAGCAGTTATCTAAGGCCCAAAAGAGCAAATACATGATGAAAAATGGTCAAGGCTTTTATTTTGAAATTTTCTTTAAGCTTAATTTAAAATGGCAACACTAATGTAATATGTAATATTGATGGGGTTAAATCAGTTATATAACGCTCAAAACACAAGTAGTTCTAAATAGCAGCCAAGTCCTCCTCTGCAGTAACAGACAGTTCCGCCATGTTGTAAATTCTGACATTCTGAGTCATGGCCGTAGATAGAACTACAGTTAATATGGCCGGTTTGTAGTCCAAAGCAGAAGCTCTGCCTTTCTCTGTCTGCTGTTGCCATGGTGATCAATCCTACATTCCAACAGTCAGCTGGGGGAGTGAAGTGCAGGGCAGATTGTATCTAATATAGAGGGATCGAGCGTCAGTTACCCCTTCCCATAATTTTACTCTAAAGCACCTGGACAGAAAACCGTAAGACCTAGAGAAATTTCGAAAACATTTTACCGGAGCAGACAAATTTATCTATGTCATGACCGACTTTCATACCAATAGAGCAATTTTTGAAGGCATGAGAGCGATTTCAAAATGATCTTTGGGTCAAAATTCCACTATGTTTCTCACTCTAAAAAAGCGGCAGTTGATGTCAGTTACACTCTGCGTTTCGGCAGTTGGAAATTTCGCTCGTTTTTCGCTTTTTACGTCGCCGTCTTAACTCCGATCCCCAATAAAAGTAATAGCTCCCTTCTCGGCGCCGAGCCGCTCGATTTGATACCACTTTTGTGGGTGGGCACGCAGCGGTACGAGCCGCATTAACGGTGACGGAAGAATAAACATATAATAAAGGTTTTTAAGTGTTCTATTGGGTGAAGAACAATAAGTGCCTGCCATGCAAATGCATGGAGGCAGTGACTGACTTGCTTCGCAAGTCAGTCACTGCTCTCCTTATGCATTGCAATGGCAGGCCCTAACTAGAAAATTCCTGCAGAAATTTTAAAGGGCCTGCCAAAGTGTGCCCGTCGACTTTGACGCAGCGATATGATGCTAAAAAATTTTCATTAATGCTAAAGAAAGCTTCAATGTAGTCAATAACCTGTGGAGAGGCAGAAGCATGTTAACTAAGCTGTACTTGTACCATCCATTATGTTGAAATTAATTCATAAGCTAAACTTTGCCAATAAAGCGTTCAGATGCCAAGATTTAGAAATTATGCTAAAGAAAACTGGAATGTAGTCAAAAGCCTGTGGTGAGTCAGAAACATGTTGACTTAGCTTTACCTGTAACATTTATTTTGTTAAAATTAATGCATAAGGTGGAATTAGCTAAAATGCTAATATTAGTTTGACTGCTGTCAGTAGCAACAGTAGCAACACTAGCATGTTGTCTGTCATTGGCTCAGTTCATTTAGTGTACTAAACATGGCTAATAAGTAAGAAAATTGGCTAAAAGATTATATCAGTTGAAATGCTAATGCTCTGGCTTAGGCAAGCCAGTGCCATAACTTGAGTGAAAAAGCTAATAAAGAGAATATTTTGATGGGATAATATAATTAGAGCTAATATAATTGCACTGGCTGTGGTGGTGCACTTACTGGAGGGCATTAATGAGGCTTTTATTCTGAAATTTTCAGAAAGCTTCATTTGAAATGGCAACACTAATCCCAATTGTAACAGTAGTTGTCTTAAACAGTTATCTAATGCCCAAAAGAGCAATTACATGATGAGAAAATGGTCAAAGCTTTTATTTTGAAAATTTTCATAAGCTTCATTTGAAATGGCAACACTCATTGCAATTGTAACACTGGTTTTCATAAGCAGTTATCTAATGCCCAAAAGAGCAAATACATGATGAAAAATGGTCAAGGCTTTTATTTTGAAATTTTCTTTAATCTTAATTTGAAATGGCCACACTAATTCGATATGTAATATTGATGGGGTTAAATCAGTTATATAACGCTAAAAACACAAGTAGTTCTAAATAGCAGCCAAGTCCTCCTCTGCAGTAACAGACAGTTCCGCCATGTTGTAAATTCTGACATTCTGAGTCATGGCCGTAGATAGAACTACAGTTAATATGGCCGGTTTGTAGTCCAAAGCAGAAGCTCTGCCTTTCTCTGTCTGCTGTTGCCATGGTGATCAATCCTAAATTCCAACTGTCAGCTGGGGGAGTGAAGTGCAGGGCAGATTGTATCTAATATAGAGGGATCGACGTCAGTTAGCCCTTCCCATAATTTTACTCTGAAGCACCTGGACAGAAAACCGTAAGACCTAGGGAAATTTCGAAAACATTTTACCGGAGCAGACAAATTTATCTATGTCATGACCAAGTTTCATACCAATAGAGCAATTTTTGAAGGCATGAGAGCGATTTCAAAATTATCTTTGGGTCAAAATTCCACTCTGTTTCTCACTCTAAAAAACGGCAGTTGATTTCGGTTACACTCTAAGGTTTCGGCAGTTGGAAATTTCGCTCGTTTTTCGCTTTTTACGTCGCCGTCGTAAGTCCGATCCCCAATAAAAGTAATAGCTCCCTTCTCGGCGCCGAGCCGCACGATTTGATACCACTTTTGTGGGTGGGCACGCAGCGGTACGAGCCGCATTAACGGTGACGGAAGAATAATATATAATAAAAAATAAAGGTTTAAGTGTTCTATTGGGTGTAGAATAAGAAGTGCCTGCCATGCAAATGCATGGAGGCAGTGACTGACCTGCTTCGCAGGTCAGTCACTGCTCTCCTTATGCATTGCAATGGCAGGCCCTAATAATAAAGAGACATTCTATTAGGTGTAGAATAAGAAGTGCCTGCCATGCAATTGCATGGAGGCAGTGACTGACCTGCTTCGCAGGTCAGTCACTGCTCTCCTTATGCATTGCAATGGCAGGCCCTAATAAAGAGACATTCTATTAGGTGTAGAATAAGAAGTGCCTGCCATGCAAATGCATGGAGGCAGTGACTGACTTGCTTCGCAAGTCAGTCACTGCTCTCCTTATGCATTGCAATGGCAGGCCCTAATAATAATAATAATAAACAGACATTCTATTGGGTGTAGAATAAGAAGTGCCTGCCATGCAAATGCATGGAGGCAGTGACTGACTTGCTTTGCAAGTCAGTCACTGCTCTCCTTATGCATTGCAATGGCAGGCCCTAACTAGAAAATTCCTGCAGAAATTTTAAAGGGCCTGCCAAAGTGTGCCGTCAGATTTTTAGTAAAGCGTTCTGATGGTAAAAATTAGCAATAATGCTAAAGAAAGCTGCAATAAAGTCAATAAAGGCAAACATAAGCTAAAATTAGCCAAAATGCTAATGTTAGCATGAATGCATTCATTAAAAAAATGTTGCTAAGAACTAAGAAAAATATTCTGATGCTTAATATTAGCATCAATGCTAACCTGAGCTAAATTGTAGTCAAAAACCTGTGGAGAGTCAGAAACATGTTGATGAAGCTGTACTTACACCATTCATTATGTTAATATTAAAGCATAAGCTAAAATTAGCCAATATGCTAATGTTAGCCTAAATGCTGGCATCCCAAGAATGAAAAGAAAAAGTATTTTAAAATTATTGCACCACCTATGAATATGCAAGCTTTTATTTTGAAACTTTCAGTAAGCTTCTTTTTAAATGACCACACTAATTCAATGTGTAGCTGTGGTTTGGTTAAACCGGTGGTATAAAGCCCAAAAGACCAATATTTGATTTAAAAATTTTCAAGGCTTTTATTTTGAAAATTTCAGTAAGGTTCAAAATAAATAGCCACACTTATCCAGTGTGTAACATTGGTTTTGCAACCCCAGTTATTTATTCACCAATAAAGCAACTGCATGATGTAAAAATGGTCAAGGCTTTTATTTTGAAATCTCTAAGCTTCATTTTAAATAGCAACACTGATCCAATGTGTAGCAGTGGTTGTGTTAAACAAGTTAAATACTAGCCCTATGTTTTAACTGAGGGGTCGCCATAGTTAGAACTATAGCAGTCCATTTAGTGTACTAAACATTGCTAATGAATAAGAAAATTGGCTAAAAGCTTATTTCAGGTGAAATGCTAATGCACTGACTTGCGCAAGCCAGTGCCATAACTTGAGAGAAAATGCTGATAAAGGACAATATTATTGCACCGCCTAAGGTGGTGCAATAACTTGATGGAATAATATAATTAAAGCTGTTATAATTGCACCACCTGTGGCGGTGCACTTACTGGAAGGCATTAATGAGGCTTTTATTTTGAAATTTTAGTAAGCTTAATTTGAAATGGTTACAATAATCCCATTACTAACAGTGGTTTTCTTAAACAGTTATCTAATACAAAATAGAGCAATTACATTATGTAAAAATGGTCAAGGCTTTTAATTTGAAATTTTTCATACGCTTAATTTAAAATGGCAACATTCATCCCATTTGTAACAGTGGTTTTCATAAGCAGTTATCTAATGCCCAAAAGAGCAATTACATGATGTAAAATGGTTAAGGCTTTTATTTTGAAATTTTCAGTAAGATTAATTTGAAATGGCCACATTAATTCGATATTTAATATTGATGGGGTTAAATCAGTTATATAACACTCAAAAACAGGTATTTCTAAATAGCAGCCAAGTCCTCCTCTGCAGTAACAGACAGTTCCGCCATGTTGTAAATTCTGACATTCTGAGTCATGGCCGTAGATAGAACTACAGTTAATATGGCCGGTTTGTAGTCCAAAGCAGAAGCTCTGCCTTTCTCTGTCTGCTGTTGCCATGGTGATCAATCCTAAATTCCAACTGTCAGCTGGGGGAGTGAAGTGCAGGGCAGATTGTATCTAATATAGAGGGATCGACGTCAGTTACCCCTTCCCATAATTTCACTCTGAAGCACCTGGACAGAAAACCGTGCGACCTAGAGAAATTTCGAAAACATTTTACCGGAGCAGACAAATTTATCTATGTCATGACCGACTTTCATACCAATAGAGCAATTTTTGAAGGCATAAGAGCGATTTCAAAATTATCTTTGGGTCAAAATTCCACTCTGTTTCTCACTCTAAAAAACGGCAGTTGATTTCAGTTACACTCTAAGGTTTCGGCAGTTGGAAATTTCGCTCGTTTTTCGCTTTTTACGTCGCCGTCGTAACTCCGATCCCCAACAAAAGTAATAGCTCCCTTCCGGCGCCGAGCCGCTCGATTTGATACCACTTTTGTGGGTGGGCACGCAGCGGTACGAGCCGCATTAACGGTGACGGAAGAATAAACATATAATAAAGGTTTTTAAGTGTTCTATTGGGTGTAGAATAAGAAGTGCCTGCCATGCAAATGCATGGAGGCAGTGACTGACTTGCTTCGCAAGTCAGTCACTGCTCTCCTTATGCATTGCAGTGGCAGGCCCTAACTAGAAAATTCCTGCAGAAATTTTGAAGGGCCTGCCAAAGTGTGCCCGTCGGATTAATAAAGCGTTCCGATGGTAAAAATTAGCAATAATGCTAAAGAAAGCTGCAATGTAGTCAATAACCTGCGGGGAGTCAGAAGCATGTTGACTAAGCTCTTCTCGTACCAATTAGTATGTTGCATAAGCTAAAATTAGCCAAAATGCTAATGTTAGCATGAATTCTATCAGTATCATGTTTTGTATCACTAGCATGTTGACTGACATTACTTAATTCATTCTGAGCTAAATTGTAGTCAAAAACCTGTGGAGAGTCAGAAAAATGTTGATGAAGCTGTACTTACACCATTCATTATGTTAATATTAAAGCATAAGTTAAAATTAGCCAATATGCTAATGTTAGCCTAAATGCTGGCATCCCGAGAATGAAAAGAAAAAGTATTTTAAAATTATTGCACCAACTATGAATGTACAAGCTTTTATTTTGAAACTTTCAGTAAGCTTCTTTTTATATGACCACACTAATTCAATGTGTAGCAGTGATTTGGTTAAACCAGTGATGTAAAGCCCAAAAGACCAATATTTTATGTAAAATTGGTCAAGGCTTTTATTTTGAAATCTCTAAACATCATTTTAATTAGCAACACTGATCCAATGTGTAGCAGTGGTTGTGTTAAACAAGTTAAATACTAGCCCTCTGTTTTAACTGAGGGGTCGCCATAGTTAGAACTATAGCAGTCCATTTAGTGAACTAAACATTGCTAATAAGTAAGAAAATTGGCTAAAAGCTTATTTCAGATGAAATGTTAAAGTCCTGACTTGCGCAAGCCAGTGCCATAACTTGAGAGAAAATGCTGATAAAGGACAATATTATTGCACCGCCTAAGGTGGTGCAATAACTTGACGGAATAATATAATTAAAGCTGTTATAATTGCACCGACTTTGGCGGTGCACTTACTGGAAGTCATTAATGAGGCTTTTATTTTGAAATTTTCGGAAGCTTAATTTTTAAATGGCAACAATAATCCCATTATAACAGTGGTTTGTTAAACAGTTATAAGATACAAAATAGAGCAATTACACTATGTAAAAATGGTCAAGGCTTTTATTTTGAAATTTTTCATACGATTAATTTAAAATGGCAACATTCATCCCATTTGTAACAGTGGGTTTCTTAAACAGTTATCTAATGCCCAAAAGATGGTTAAGGCTTTTATTTTGAAATTTTCAGTAAAATTAATTTGAAATGGCCACACTAATTCGATATGTAATATTGATGGGGTTAAATCAGTCATATAATGCTCAAAACACAAGTAGTTCTGTATACCAGCCAAGTCCTCCTCTGCAGTAACAGACAGTTCCGCCATGTTGTAAATTCTGACATTCTGAGTCATGGCCGTAGATAGAACTACAGTTAATATGGCCGGTTTGTAGTCCAAAGCAGAAGCTCTGCCTTTCTCCGTCTTCTGTTGCCATGGTGATCAATCCTAAATTCCAACTGTCAGCTGGGGGAGTGAAGTGCAGGGCAGATTGTATCTAATATAGAGGGATCGACGTCAGTTGGCCCTTCCCATAATTTTACTCTGAAGCACCTGGACAGAAAACCGTAAACCCTAGAAAAATTTCGAAAACATTTTACCGGAGCAGACATATTTATCTATGTCATGACCGATTTTCATACCAATAGAGCAATTTTTGAAGGCATGAGAGCGATTTCAAAACTATCTTTGGGTCAAAAATCCACTCTGTTTCTCACTCTAAAAAAGCGGCAGTTGATGTCAGTTACACTCTGCGTTTCGGCAGTTGGAAATTTTGCTCGTTTTTCGCTTTTTACGTCGCCGTCGTAAGTCCGATTCCCAATAAAAGTAATAGCTCCCTTCCCGGGCACGAGCCGCTCGATTTGATACCACTTTTGTGGGTGGGCACGCAGCGGTACGAGCCGCATTAACGGTAATGGAAGAAGATGTTATAATAATAATAAACAGACATTCTATTAGGTGAAGAACAATAAGTGCCTGCCATGCAAATGCATGGAGGCAGTGACTGACCTGCTTCGCAGGTCAGTCACTGCTCTCCTTATGCATTGCAATGGCAGGCCCTAACTAGAAAATTCCTGCAGAAATTTTAAAGGGCCTGCCAAAGTGTGCCCGTCGGATTTTTAATACAGCGTTCTGATGGTAAAAATTAGCAATAATGCTAAAGGAAGCTGCAATGGAGTCAATAACCTGCGGGCAGTCAGAAGCATGTTGACTAAGCTCTTCTCGTACCAATTAGTATGTTGCATAAGCTAAAATTAGCCAAAATGCTAGTAATAGCATGAATGCTACCGGTAGCATGTAAAGCATCACTAGCATGTTGTCTGTCATTACTTACATCATTCAGTATATGAAACATTAGTAATAAATAAGAATAGCATTCTGATCCTCAACATTAGCATTAATGCTAACCTGAGCCAAATTGTGGTCAAGGACCTGTGGAGTCAGAAACATGTTGATGAAGCTGTACTTGCACCATTCATTATGTTAAAATTAATGCATAAGGTGAAATTAGCCAAAATGCTAATGTTAGCATGATTGCTATCAGTATTATGTTTGGTATCACTACCATGTTGTCTGTCATTACTTACTCCATTCACAATACAAAATGCTGCTAATACGCAAGAAAAGTGTTCTGATGCTTAATATTAGCATCAATGCTAAGCTAAGTTAAATTGTAGTCCAAAAATGTTATTGCTCTGGTTTCCACAAGCCAGTTCTATAATCAGAACTATATTACCAAGACTATCACCCTACTTATTGCATTGCACAGACTCACACTGTTGAAATGGCCTATCTCAAGTCAGTATTACACAAACTTATGTGTTTTACACTGTACATCATCAATTGTTAATGACTGAAGCTCTTGCCAGATCCATCATACTTAGTTCTATAGCTGATCTAATTCATGGCAATAGTGCAACAGCTGAACCCAACAGCTAATATCACTTACCTGAGAGGATAATTGAGGCTTTTATTTTGAAATTTTCAGTAAGCTTCATTTAAAATGGCAACACTAATCCCAATTGTAACAGTTGTTGTCTTAAACAGTTATCTAATGCCCAAAAGAGCAATTACATGATGAGAAAATGGTCAAAGCTTTTATTTTGAAAATTTTCATAAGCTTCATTTGAAATGGCAACACTCATTGCAATTGTAACACTGGTTTTCATAAGCAGTTATCTAATGCCCAAAAGAGCAATTACATAATGAAAAAATGGTCAAGGCTTTTATTTTGAAATTTTCTTTAAGCTTAATTTGAAATGGCAACACTAATTCATTATGTAACATTGATGGGGTTAAATCAGTCATATAATGCTCAAAACACAAGTAGTTCTGTATACCAGCCAAGTCCTCCTCTCCAGTAACAGACAGTTCCGCCATGTTGTAAATTCTGACATTCTGAGTCATGGCCGTAGATAGAACTACAGTTAATATGGCCGGTTTGTAGTCCAAAGCAGAAGCTCTGCCTTTCTCTGTCTTCTGTTGCCATGGTGATCAATCCTAAATTCCAACTGTCAGCTGGGGGAGTGAAGTGCAGGGCAGATTGTATCTAATATAGAGGGATCGACGTCAGTTACCCCTTCCCATAATTTTACTCTGAAGCACCTGGACAGAAAACCGTAAGCCCTAGACAAATTTCGAAAACATTTTACCGGAGCAGACAAATTTATCTATGTCATGACCGAGTTTCATACCAATAGAGCAATTTTTGAAGGCATGAGAGCGATTTCAAAATTATCTTTGGGTCAAAATTCCACTCTGTTTCTCACTCTAAAAAACGGCAGTTGATTTCAGTTACACTCTAAGGTTTCGGCAGTTGGAAATTTTGCTCGTTTTTCGCTTTTTACGTCGCCGTCGTAACTCCGATCCCCAATAAAAGTAATAGCTCACTTCTCGGCGCCGAGCCGCACGATTTGATACCACTTTTGTGGGTGGGCACGCAGCGGTACGAGCCGCATTAACGGTAATGGAAGAATAATATATAATAACTAGAAAATTCCTGCAGAAATTTTAAAGGGCCTGCCAAAGTGTGCCCGTCGGATTAATAAATGATAGTAAAAATTAGCAATAACTCTAAAGAAAGCTGCAATGTAGTCAATAGCCTGTGGGGAGTCATAAGCATGTTGACTAAGCTCTTCTCGTACCATTTAGTATGTTACATAAGCAAAAATTAGCCAAAATACTAATGTTAGCATGAATGCTATCAGTAGCATGTGGAGCATCACTAGCATGTTGTCTGTCATTACTTGCACCATTCATTATACAAAATGTTGCTAATAACTAAGAAATATATTCTGATAATCAACATTAGCATCAATGCTAACCTGAGCTAAATTGTAGTCAAAAACCTGTGGAGAGTCAGAAACATGTTGATGAAGCTGTACTTGCACCATTAATGTTAAAATTATTGCATATGGTGAAATTACCCAAAATGCTAATTTTAGCATGAATGCTATCAGTAGCATGTAGAGCATCACTAGCATGCTGTCTGTCATTACTTACTCCATTCACAATACAAAATGTTTCTAGTCAGTAAGAAAAGGGTTCTGATGCTTAATATTAGCATCAGTGCTAGGCTAAGTTAAATTGTAGTCCAAAATGTTATTGCTCTAGCTTCCATTAGCCAGTTCTATAATCAGAAATATAATGCCAATACTATCACCCTACCTTTGGCAGTGCACAGACTCACACTGTTGAAATGGCCTATTTAAAGTCAGTATTACACAAACTGATGGGTTTTACACTGTTCATCATCAATTATTAATGACTGAAGCTCTTTCCAGATCCAACACCATAGTTCTATAGCTGATCTAATTCACTGCAATAGCGCAACAGCTGAACCCAACAGCTAATATCACTTACCTGAGAGGATTATTGAGGCTTTTATTTTGAAATTTTCAGTAAGCTTCATTTGAAATGGCAACACTAATCCCAATTGTAACAGTAGTTGTCTTAAACAGTTATCTAATGCCCAAAAGAGCAATTACATGATGAAAAAATGGTCAAGGCTTTTATTTTGAAATTTTTCATACGCTTAATTTAAAATGGCAACATTCATCCCATTTGTAACAGTGGGTTTCTTAAACAGTTATCTAATGCCCAAAAGAGCAATTACATGATGAAAAAATGGTCAAGGCTTTTATTTTGAAATTTTCTTTAAGCTTAATTTGAAATGGCAACACTAATTCATTATGTAATATTGATGGGGTTAAATCAGTTATATAACGCTCAAAACACAAGTAGTTCTAAATAGCAGCCAAGTCCTCCTCTGCAGTAACAGACAGTTCCGCCATGTTGTAAATTCTGACATTCTGAGTCATGGCCGTAGATAGAACTACAGTTAATATGGCCGGTTTGTAGTCCAAAGCAGAAGCTCTGCCTTTCTCTGCCTTCTGTTGCCATGGTGATCAATCCTAAATTCCAACTGTCAGCTGGGGGAGTGAAGTGCAGGGCAGATTGTATCTAATATAGAGGGATCGACGTCAGTTACCCCTTCCCATAATTTTACTCTGACGCACCTGGACAGAAAACCGTAAGCCCTAGAGAAATTTCGAAAACATTTTACCGGAGCAGACAAATTTATCTATGTCATGACCGACTTTCATACCAATAGAGCAATTTTTGAAGGCATGAGAGCGATTTCAAAATTATTTTTGGGTCAAAATTCCACTCTGTTTCTCACTCTAAAAAACGGCAGTTGATTTCAGTTACACTCTAAGGTTTCGGCAGTTGGAAATTTTGCTCGTTTTTCGCTTTTTACGTCGCCGTCGTAACTCCGATCCCCAATAAAAGTAATAGCTCACTTCTCGGCGCCGAGCCGCTCGATTTGATACCACTTTTGTGGGTGGAGACGCAGCGGTACGAGCCGCATTAACGGTAATGGAAGAATAATAAATAATAAAGAGACATTCTATTAGGTGTAGAACAATAAGTGCCTGCCATGCAAATGCATGGAGGCAGTGACTGACCTGCTTCGCAGGTCAGTCACTGCTCTCCTTATGCATTGCAATGGCAGGCCCTAACTAGAAAATTCCTGCAGAAATTTTGAGGGGCCTGCCACAGTGTGCCCGTCGACTTTGACGCAGCAATATGATGCTAAAAAATTGTCATTAATGCTAAAGAAAGCTTCAATGTAGTCAATAACCTGTGGAGAGGCAGAAGCATGTTAACTAAGCTGTACTTGTACCATCCATTATGTTGAAATTAATTCATAAGCTAAACTTTGCCAATAAAGCGTTCAGATGCCAAGATTTAGAAATTATGCTAAAGAAAACTGCAATGTAATCAAAAACCTGTGGTGAGTCAGAAACATGTTGACTAAGCTCTACCTGTAACATTTATTTTGTTAAAATTAATGCATAAGGTGGAATAAGCTAAAATGCTAATATTAGTTTGACTGCTGTCAGTACCAACAGTAGCAACACTAGCATGTTGTCTGTCATTGGCTCAGTTCATTTAGTGTACTAAACATGGCTAATAAGTAAGAAAATTGGCTAAAAGATTATATCAGTTGAAATGCTAATGCTCTGGCTTAGGCAAGCCAGTGCCATAACTTGAGTGAAAAAGCTAATAAAGAGAATATTTTGATGGGATAATATAATTAGAGCTAATATAATTGCACTGGCTGTGGTGGTGCACTTACTGGAGGGCATTAATGAGGCTTTTATTCTGAAATTTTCAGAAAGCTTCATTTGAAATGGCAACACTAATCCCAATTGTAACAGTAGTTGTCTTAAACAGTTATCTAATGCCCAAAAGAGCAATTACATGATGAGAAAATGGTCAAAGCTTTTATTTTGAAAATTTTCATAAGCTTCATTTGAAATGGCAACACTCATTGCAATTGTAACACTGGTTTTCATAAGCAGTTATCTAATGCCCAAAAGAGCAAATACATGATGAAAAATGGTCAAGGCTTTTATTTTGAAATTTTATTTAAGCTTAATTTGAAATGGCCACACTAATTCCAAGTGTTATTGTGATTAAGTTAAATCAGTTATATAATGCTCAAAACACAAGTAGTTCTGTATACCAGCCAAGTCCTCCTCTGCAGTAACAGACAGTTCCGCCATGTTGTAAATTCTGTCATTCTGAGTCATGGCCGTAGATAGAACTACAGTTAATATGGCCGGTTTGTAGTCCAAAGCAGAAGCTCTGCCTTTCTCTGTCTTCTGTTGCCATAGTGATCAGTCCTAAATTCCAACTGTCAGCTGGGGGAGTGAAGTGCAGCGCAGATTGTATCTAATATAGAGGGATCGACGTCAGTTACCCCTTCCCATGATTTTACTCTGAAGCACCTGGACAGAAAACCGTAAGACCTAGAGAAATTTCGAAAACATTTTACCGGAGCAGACAAATTTATCTATGACATGACCGACTTTCATACCAATAGAGCAATTTTTGAAGGCATGAGAGCGATTTCAAAATGATCTTTGGGTCAAAATTCCACTCTGTTTCTCACTCTAAAAAAGCGGCAGTTGATTTCAGTTACACTCTGCGTTTCGGCAGTTGGAAATTTTGCTCGTTTTTCGCTTTTTACGTCGCCATCGTAAGTCCGATCCCCAATAAAAGTAATAGCTCACTTCTCGGCGCCGAGCCGCACGATTTGATACCACTTTTGTGGGTGGGCACGCAGCGGTACGAGCCGCATTAACGGTAATGGAAGAATAATAAATAATAATAATAATAAAGAGGCGTTCTATTAGGTGTAGAATAATAGGTGCCTGCCATGCAATGCATGGAGGCAGTGACTGACCTGCTTCGCAGGTCAGTCACTGCTCTCCTTATGCATTGCAGTGGCAGGCCCCAACTAGAAAATTCCTGCAGAAATTTTGAAGGGCCTGCCAAAGTGTGCCCGTCGGATTAATAAAGCGTTCTGATGGTAAAAATTAGCAATAATGCTAAAGAAAGCTGCAATGTAGTAAATAACCTGCAGGGAGTCAGAAGCATGTTCACTAAGCTCTTCTCATACAAATTAGTATGTTGCATAAGCTAAAATTAGCCAAAATGCTAATGTTAGCATGAATGCTATGAGTAGCATGTAGAGCATCACTAGCATGTTGTCTGTCATTACTTACACCATTCATTATACAAAATGTTGCTAATAACTAAGAAAAATATTCTGATGCTTAATATTAACATCAATGCTAACCTGAGCTAAATTGTAGTCAAAAACCTGTGAAGAGTCAGAAACATGTTGATGAAGCTGTACTTGCACCATTAATGTTGTTAAAATTAATGCATAAGGTGAAATTAGCCAAAATGCTAATGTTAGTATGATTGCTATCAGTATCATGTTTGGTATCACCAGCATCTTGTCTGTCATTACTTACTCCATTCACAATACAAAATGTTGCTAGTAAGTAAGAACAGTGTTCTGATGCTTAATATTAGCATCAATGCTAGGCTAAGTTTAATTGTAGTCCAAAAATGTTATTGCTCTAGCTTCCATAAGCCAGTTCTATAATCAGAAATATAATGCCAATACTATCACCCTACCTATGGCAGTGCACAGACTCACACGGTTTAAATGGCCTATTTAAAGTCAGTATTACACAAACTGATGGGTCTTACACTGTTCATCATCAATTGTTAATGCGTGAAGCTCTTGCCAGGTTATAGTCCTATAGTTGATCTAAATCACTGCAATAGTGCAACACCTGAACCCAACAGGTAATATCACTTACCTGAGAGGATTATCGAGGCTTTTATTTTGAAATTTTCAGAAAGCTTCATTTGAAATGGCAACACTAATCCCAATTGTAACAGTAGTTGTCTTAAACAGTTATCTAATGCCCAAAAGAGCAATTACATGATGAAAAAATGGTCAAAGCTTTTATTTTGAAAATTTTCATAAGCTTCATTTGAAATGGCAACACTCATTGCAATTGTAACACTGGTTTTCATAAGCAGTTATCTAATGCCCAAAAGAGCAAATACATGATGAAAAATGGTCAAGGCTTTTATTTTGAAATTTTATTTAAGCTTAATTTGAAATGGCCACACTAATTCCAAGTGTTATTGTGATTAAGTTAAATCAGTTATATAATGCTCAAAACACAAGTAGTTCTGTATACCAGCCAAGTCCTCCTCTGCAGTAACAGACAGTTCCGCCATGTTGTAAATTCTGTCATTCTGAGTCATGGCCGTAGATAGAACTACAGTTAATATGGCCGGTTTGTAGTCCAAAGCAGAAGCTCTGCCTTTCTCTGTCTTCTGTTGCCATAGTGATCAGTCCTAAATTCCAACTGTCAGCTGGGGGAGTGAAGTGCAGCGCAGATTGTATCTATATAAGGGATCGACGTCAGTTACCCCTTCCCATGATTTTACTCTGAAGCACCTGGACAGAAAACCGTAAGACCTAGAGAAATTTCGAAAACATTTTACCGGAGCAGACAAATTTATCTATGACATGACCGACTTTCATACCAATAGAGCAATTTTTGAAGGCATGAGAGCGATTTCAAAATGATCTTTGGGTCAAAATTCCACTCTGTTTCTCACTCTAAAAAAGCGGCAGTTGATTTCAGTTACACTCTGCGTTTCGGCAGTTGGAAATTTTGCTCGTTTTTCGCTTTTTACGTCGCCATCGTAAGTCCGATCCCCAATAAAAGTAATAGCTCACTTCTCGGCGCCGAGCCGCACGATTTGATACCACTTTTGTGGGTGGGCACGCAGCGGTACGAGCCGCATTAACGGTAATGGAAGAATAATAAATAATAACTAGAAAATTCCGCAGAAATTTTAAAGGGCCTGCCAAAGTGTGCCCGTCGGATTTTTAATCAAGCGTTCTGATGGTAAAAATTAGCAATAACGCGAAATAAAGCTGCAATGTAGTCAATAACCTGCGGGGAGTCAGAAGCATGTTGACTAAGCTCTTCTCGTACCAATTAGTATGTTGCATAAGCTAAAATTAGCCAAAATGCTAATGTTAGCATGAATGCTATGCTAGCATGTAGAGCATCACTAGCATGTTGTCTGTCATTACTTACACAATTCATTATACAAAATGTTGCTAATAACTAAGAAAAATATTCTGATGCTTAATATTAGCATCAATGCTAACCTGAGCTAAATTGTAGTCAAAAACCTGTGGAGAGTCAGAAACATGTTGATGAAGCTGTACTTGCACCATTAATTTTGTTAAAATTAATGCATAAGGTGAAATTAGCCAAAATGCTAATGTTAG
Organism: Poecilia picta; assembly: GCA_033032245.1. Classification (NCBI taxonomy): domain Eukaryota; kingdom Metazoa; phylum Chordata; class Actinopteri; order Cyprinodontiformes; family Poeciliidae; genus Poecilia; species Poecilia picta. Next base: position 13,178,140 of record CM065354.1, read on the forward strand.
CATGATTGCTATCAGTATCATGTTTGGTATCACTAGCATGTTGTCTGTCATTATTTACTCCATTCACAATACAAAATGTTTCTAGTCAGTAAGAAAAGTGTTCTGATACTTAATATTAGCATCAATGCTAGGCTAAGTTAAATTGTAGTCCAAAAATGTTATTGCTCTAGCTTCCATTAGCCAGTTCTATAATCAGAAATATAATGCCAATACTATCACCCTACATATGGCAGTGCACACACTCACACGGTTTAAATGGCCTATTTCAAGTCAGTATTACACAAACTGATGGGTCTTACACTGTTCATCTTCAATTGTTAATGCGTGAAGCTCTTGCCAGGTCATAGTTCTATAGCTGATCTAAATCACTGCAATAGTGCAACACCTGAACCCAACAGCTAATATCACTTACCTGAGAGGATTATCGAGGCTTTTATGTTGAAATTTTCAGTAAACTTCATTTGAAATGGCAACACTAATCCCAATTGTAACAGTAGTTGTCTTAAACAGTTATCTAATGCCCAAAAGAGCAATTACATGATGAAAAAATGGTCAAGGCTTTTATTTTGAAATTTTTCAGTAAGCTTCATTTGAAATGGCAACACTAAATCCAAGTGTTATTGTGATTAAGTTAAATCAGTTATATAAAGCTCAAAACACAAGTAGTTCTGTATACCAGCCAAGTCCTCCTCTGCAGTAACAGACAGTTCCGCCATGTTGTAAATTCTGACATTCTGAGTCATGGCCGTAGATAGAACTACAGTTAATATGGCCGGTTTGTAGTCCAAAGCAGAAGCTCTGCCTTTCTCTGTCTTCTGTTGCCATGGTGATCAATCCTACATTCCAACTGTCAGCTGGGGGAGTGAAGTGCAGGGCAGATTGTATCTAATATAGAGGGATCGACGTCAGTTACCCCTTCCCATAATTTTACTCTGAAGCACCTGGACAGAAAACCGTAAGCCCTAGACAAATTTCGAAAACATTTTACCGGAGCAGACAAATTTATCTATGTCATGACCGAGTTTCATACCAATAGAGCAATTTTTGAAGGCATGAGAGCGATTTCAAAATTATCTTTGGGTCAAAAATCCACTCTGTTTCTCACTCTAAAAAACGGCAGTTGATTTCAGTTACACTCTAATGTTTCGGCAGTTGGAAATTTCGCTCGTTTTTCGCTTTTTACGTCGCCGTCGTAAGTCCGATCCCCAACAAAAGTAATAGCTCCATTCTCGGCGCCGAGCCGCACGATTTGATACCACTTTTGTGGGTGGGCACGCAGCGGTACGAGCCGCATTAACGGTGATGGAAGAATAATAAATAATAACCAGACATTCTATTAGGTGAAGAACAATAAGTGCCTGCCATGCAAATGCATGGAGGCAGTGACTGACTTGCTTCGCAAGTCAGTCACTGCTCTCCTTATGCATTGCAATGGCAGGCCCTAATAATAATAAAGAGGCGTTCTATTAGGTGTAGAATAATAGGTGCCTGCCATGCAATGCATGGAGGCAGTGACTGACCTGCTTCGCAGGTCAGTCACTGCTCTCCTTATGCATTGCAGTGGCAGGCCCCAACTAGAAAATTCCTGCAGAAATTTTAAAGGGCCTGCCAAAGTGTGCCCGTCGAATTAATAAAGTGTTCTGATGGTAAAAATTAGCAATAATGCTAAAGAACGCTGCAATGTAGTCACTAACTTGCGGGGAGTGAGAAGCATGCTCACTTAGCTTTTCTCGCACCATTTAGTATGTTACATAAGGTCAAATTACCCAAAATGCTAATGTTAGCATGAATGCTATCAGTAGCATGTAGAGCATCACTAGCATGTTGTCTGTCATTACTTATTCCATTCAGTATATGAAACATTGGTATTAAGTAAGAAAATCGTTCTGATGCTTAACATTAGCATCAATGCTAACCTGAGCTAAATTGTACTCAAAAACTTGTGGAGAGTCAAGAACATGTTGATGAAGCTATACTTGCACCATTAATGTTGTTAAAATTAATGCATGAGGTGAAATTAGCCAAAATGCTAATGTTGGCATCAATGCTATCAGTAGCATTTAGAGCATCACTAGCATGTGTTCTGTCATTACTTAATCCATTCATTAAAAAAATGTTGCTAATAACTAAGAAAAATATTCTGATGATTAATATTAGCATCAATGCTAACCTGAGTTAAATTGTAGTCAAAAACCTGTGGAGAGTCAGAAACATGTTGATGAAGCTGTACTTACACTATTCATTATGTTAATATTAAAGCATAAACTAAAATTAGCCAAAATGCTAATGTTAGCCTAAATGCTGGCATCCCGAGAA